>VSDK01026564.1:76817-116633 GCA_009767595.1 Symbiodinium kawagutii
TCAATCAACCAATCAATCACTCAATCAATCAATCAACCAATCAACCAATCAATCACTCACTCAATCAACCAATCAACCAATCAATCACTCAATCAATCATTCAATCAATCAACCGATCAATCAATCACGCACTCAACCATTCAATCAACCAATCAATCACTCATTCAATCATTCAATCAACCAATCAATCACTCAATCAATCAATCAATCACTCATTCAATCAACCCATTAATCAATCAATCAACCAATCAATCACTCAATCAATCAATCAATCAATCAAAAATTCAATCACTCAATCAATCATTCAATCAATCAACCAATCAATCAATCACTCAATCAATGAATCAACCAATCAATCACTCACTCAATCAATCAATCAACCAATCAATCACTCAATCAATCAACCAATCAACCAATCAATCACTCACTCAATCATTCAATCAATCAATCAACCAATCAATCAATCACTCAATCAATGAATCAACCAATCAATCACTCACTCAATCATTCAATCAATCAATCAACCAATCAATCACTCACTCAATCATTCAATCAATCAATCAACCAATCAATCACTCACTCAATCATTCAATCAATCAATCAACCAATCAATCACTCACTCAATCATTCAATCAATCAATCAACCAATCAATCACTCACTCAATCATTCAATCAATCAATCAACCAATCAATCACTCAATCAATCATTCAATCAACCAATCAATCGCTCACTCAATCATTCAATCAACCAATCAATCACTCATTCAATCATTCAATCAACCAATCAATCACTCACTCCATCATTCAATCAACCAATCAATCACTCATTCAATCATTCAATCAACCAATCAATCACTCAATCAATCAATCAATCACTCACTCAATCATTCAATCAACCAATCAATCACTCATTCAATCATTCAATCAACCAATCAATCACTCAATCAATCAATCAATCACTCAATCAATCATTCAATCAACCAATCAATCACTCATTCAATCATTCAATCAACCAATCAATCACTCAATCAATCAATCAATCACTCAATCACTCAATCAATCATTCAATCAACCAATCAATCACTCAATCAATCAATCAATCAATCAATCAATCAATCAATCACTCACTCAATCAATCAATCAATCAATCAATCAATCAATCAATCAATCATCCACCATCCCGTTGACCAACTTCCAATCCTCAACAGCTCCGCAGGTGTCTTCACTCGCGTGGACACTGTGGGACTGGCCACGGCAGATCATGATCTCAAGGACCAACTCGTGGGGCACGGAGCCTCAGGCGGTGCCGTTGTGGTGCCCAAGGGGAGGTCCGGGTCCGTTGGAGGGGTGCGATTCATCGTGATGAGGGGATCCAGTGGGTTTTTTTCATAGTTTTTTTTTTTTTAATGGTTCATGTTCTTTGAGTGATTGTTTTTTTTTGTGTTTTTTTTAAGGTTCATGTTTTTTAGATGATTGTTTTCCATGTGTGTTTTTTGTGTTTTTTAATGTTTTGTTTAGTGGTTGAGGGATGTTACTGGGCTATTGTCTGAGATTGATTCCATTTCAATCACCGTGATCAGTATGTTTGTAGCGATTGGTCGTTAACCAGTTGAAAGCGATATTGGTCAATACAACTTGCAAATATTTCTGAACATTCCGTAACACTGGATACTGAATACGAAGGGTGTCTGATATCACCATTCATCACCATTCCAAATTGACTAATTATTGAGTATTACCAGTCATTCAGAAGCGTCAGTATTGTCGAATAATCGACTTGTGGGCTGTTGGTGTGGCTCTTGGTGAGCTGGGCCTAGCTTTGAAGGTCGTGCCATGTGACGGTACAGTAATGCCGCAATCACTTCGTTGGCCCAGGCCAGGCATGGCCGATGTGTTCCTCTCACCAACGTATCAAGGGCATTGCTATGGCCCTGAATCAATAGAACAAAATGGCTGGTGGGTGTTTCCAAAGATATGTTGGTTTTTGTGCGCATGCAAAAAATAGGGATATGTCCGTAGCATTGAAGGAACGTTGAATCAACAATGCCTTATCCTCAATGGTATGGTGACTGTCGACAATCAGCTGATCGGCTACAATAATAGATTCTCCACCATATGGTTGTGGCTCAATACTCTCGACTCGTTGTAATCATCCCATACACGACCAAACTAGTCTTCGTTGGGATGTTCACCAAAGCAGTTTTCGGTTAATTAGTTAATGTTGACATATACTTATACTGACCACAACGATACAACTGGTTTCTCAACCATATCACTGGGAGGGTTGTTGGCGCCAATGGGACACTGGAGACAGGCAGGGGGAAACCCTGAAAAGGGCAAAGGGATTGACAGCAGGGGCGCCTATGCTATGGGTACCAATGCCAAAACGCAGGCATCTAAGTGTTTAAGAGAAAATGGCAAGTATGTAGATTTCACCCCATCTATTTGAACGTGCCAGTATACATGCATTGATATACTTGTAAGAGCTGTAAATAGAAATGTACAGAAAGCTGCGCACATTGACATCCACACAAGCATGGGGCCCCATGAAGATCCAGGGACTGTCTCACTGCCATATGGCCAAACAGAACCTTGGTTGAATGGGAAGCCTCTCCTTTCTTTTTATCCCGACGGCACTGTGAATGGTTGCTTGATGGTTTCTAGATGGTTGCTTGATGGTTGCTGGATGATGGTTGGTCAACAGATGTCAGCAGTACAGCAATTGGTTATACATAATTATACATATATAGTTATATACAGGACCCATTACTCTTCAGAATAGTGGGTAAGTGGGGTAAGTAGTCCCCGAGGATGATGAAATATCCAACCATAGCGGGTCCATGTAGCAACAATGCGCAGGTGGTCTCAGCAAGGCCTCCAGCTGGTTACATGTACATAGAGGCAAGCATGTATCTATTCAACATCTAGAACATATACATATGTGGTACTGGTTCATACATGTTGATGCATATGTATGTTTAGATATACATACATAAATCGATATGACATGATACATAACCATTACATACATAAATAGACATGATATGATACATAACCATATATGTGTGTCCAAGAGTCAAACTTTCGAATCAATGAATTGAAGAAGATGTTGAGCATGGCTGTTTGGGAAGGTATTGTCATCGATGGCAGCTGGTTGTTCACCACCACCGCCATAAATGCTGGAGTTAGGGTACCGCATAGAGAGATCATAAAGGAGCAGCCTTGAACTTTAAGCTACAGGTTTGCTTGTTGCATTTTGAGAAACAAGTATCAAGAAGTAATCTTGTGTGTAACCTATGTGAATATGCAGTGAATATGCAGATGTAAATACATGATATTACACGAGCATAGATGTACACACGCACATACATATAATATGTATACATAATGAGATACAAAGCATACTAATTAGCAGTATATAGTTTGCTGGCTTATGTATCAGCTTCTTGAGGTGGGATGATGTTGAACCAAAGTCAGATTTTCTAAAATTGTCAGTTTCCAGATATGTTCAGAATTCAGAACTCCACGCTACTTCACGCTACTTCAGATTCCATAGCTATAGCCTATGGTTAATATAAGTTTCATAGCTATAATCCTATTAACCATAGGCTATACCCATTAATATGTAATGGGATCCCATAGCCTAATACTTACATCAACGGGGGCCCCGTACGCTGCTTGCGCCCAGCGTATCCTGGCACTTTTCTGCTCAAGCTCTTGGGCTTTCGCCAACGTCGCGCACCAACAGCGCAAGGCGTGGGATCGATCTGGTGGCGATGGGTGACTTGGGTATTTGCCAAAACTTGGTGAATCAATAGAACTATTAGCAAATGATATTCTCAGTATTTACCAAAATATTGACAACAGTTATTTGTTTGGAAATATTATTGCTGCTCTTAGTGCAAGCATTGTCATGCATTGTCCACTTATGATATGGATATTTCCGAACATGGCTGCAGCAGAAATCCACCTGTTGTTGCTACTATAATATCAACTTTTCATTCCTGGTACTCTTGTTTCCTTGTACCCTGTTAAGCATGCTTGGTACTGGTTAAGAGTATTGTGAAAAATGGTTCAGAACAAACGTCCACTTTTCATAGTACTGCTTCAGATTTTCTTGACAGTAATTCTTAAGAACAGCGAATCATGATGTCACTGCTCTCTCTTGAGCTGATAGTTCTGCCACATAGTACTTGGGGCGGTCGTGAATCCTTGTTGTTGCGACATGTAGCCATTGTGTTTGTAGCTGGGTGATTGTACATGTGTCAAAACCCTGTACCCCTGGTTCCCATCATCAGCCATTGTTTTCCCTATTACTGTTGGTGGAAATCTCCCATTAGTTGGTTGGTTAAGAGATTGACCCATAGCCATGTAGTAGCGATCTCCTGTGAGCTTGAGATGGTTTCCTTGGTCATGACACACAGCCCCCGGGGCAGCGCCGGCGGTTCGACAGCGACTGTGTGGGTAGATCACCTGGGTCTAAGCTCAAGGGTGGGGCCCTGGTAATGGTTGGTCACCTAAAATGATCCTGATTTCAACTGATTGAACATGTTTTTCGTCATCAACCAACAATCTCCATTGATGTGAAACCACGGCTCAATGGACAACTGACTGGCGGGAGGGAGCGAGACCAGGAGCCAGGGGTATCCTTGTAGCCCTCTAAAGGGTTAGGATCTACCAGGAGTGCCATGACACAATGGTAGTTTAACCATCGCAAAAATGTCTAAAACCACCAAATCATTATCATCGGCACTCATTTGTATCGGTCATTATTGACCAGTCAGTATCTATAATGAATTCACTATCATTGGCATTCAGGATGCTTTGTTCGCGTATGTCACCATCATAGATTAATTAACCATCTGAGTCAACCACCATAGTCAACCGCAATCAACCATTTTAGTCAACCATCACAATCAACCGTCTTGATCAACCATCATTATCAATCATCTTGATCAAGCATCATTATCAATCATCGTAATCAATCAACCATCATAGTCAACCTGTATCAACCATCATAATCAACCTGCTTACTCGACCATCCTTATCAATCATCTTAAATAACCATCATAGTCAACCGTAATCCATCATCATAATCAACCATTTTGATCAACCATTTTGATCAACCATCTAAATCAAGCATTTCACCCAACCATCACTGCCAATCATCTCAATCAACCATCACAGTCACCGTTTTTAAACCATGATAATGAACCTGTTTCATCCACGATCCTATCAATAAATTAATCTTAATCAACCATCATAGTCAACCATATTCAACCATCGGAATCAACCACCTGAATCATCCATTTTAATCAACCATCTAAATCAACCATCTCAATCAACCATGGACCCTCATAGTCAACCAATGATTAGGCATAAACATTGTTAATCGATGATTTCTAGCAATCATTGTTGCCAACTACCCCTCCGACTTTGAGCAAGGTGACTATAATTTTGACGCAAACTCTGCGTGGCTCCAAGAGGGCTGCCGGAGCGGCGAGAGGTTTTTCGGGAGGCCTTGCTCATTCGCTTGGAATGATTCTATCCCATGGTCTAGAACTAAGCAATTATTCTGGACTGCAATGGAGGATCCTTCTTGAACACTTCGTGCTGGAATATCAGATAGGGAATATCAAAACACATCCATTTGCTGGTTGTTTGTTCTGTTGGTTTGTCAGTAGTGGCATGTGGGTTGGATGGTTGTCCGCGTGCGAGATTGGAAGTTCCACTCCACTGTCTGAACCATAGATGGGATTGTGTAAATGTCCGGGATACCGTTGCGTTTGCATCATGCGACTGGTTACCAGGGTCCAACGGTACAGGGCAGCCACTTTTATCAGGACCAGAACTGGTGGTGGTTTTAAGCATATTTTATTTTCCCTAGTAGTAACAGATGGTTGGGGTGACCAATGTTTTTTCACAGGGGTTAAAAGCACCAACCAGAGGAAACATGGATCAAAGCAGCAACGCATTCCATGGATGCAAAGTCGCTGTCGGATCTACCCCTGGTCACACAAAAAAGAACACCAGGTAGGACCCCGGTATCCACTTTGTTCATAGAGCCGGTAAACAATACTTGGAGAACGTTTAGAGAATTTAGATGTTGTTTCTTGCAAGGCCCTTGGCAGTGGGGACTTTCAAGTCCCAGGTATATCTCAACCAGATTCATCAATGATTATTCCCAAACCAATCATAGTTTGCTATCAATTCTCCGCTTGAGTACTTTCGCACAGGCTGGTACTGCAAGGGGTGACCTGATATTTTTTTCAGAAAGGTATTTTCATCCATTCAATCATGATTCTCCCGTGGGAAACCACCAACCAATTTATGGAAGCCATCCTTTCTGTCACCTTTGACCAGAAACTATAAACGACAAATGGAAGGGTATTTCCCATGTCTGAAGTTGCACCCAAGTTTTGGTCGACTGTGTTTCGGGATTATACTCTTTGCATTTCTTAGACTCTTTGAAAACTACTGTTTCGCCTATGCATTTTGAATCTCCCGAATCGTCCAATGATGATTGTCTTGATACAACGGCTTGTTATGGCACAACTATCATCCACAAATTTCCCTACATTTGCAGTACAAATCATATACATCCACATCCAAATAGGATCACCAGTGGAGTGGGGCCATTCTGGGAGTTTTTTCGATGCCCTCATGCCATCGATTAGCTAGTCGACCAGGTAGCAAAGCTAAAGACACAGGGGCCCAAGGATTTCAAGATAATTACATTGGGACAGTGACTTTGGGGTACCACCGAACATGAATATGGGTCATCAATCATCCTAATTTATATGCTTGGCAATAATGGGCAAGGCTGAGAAGGGCTGATCATGGCTACTGTAAGCATTGTTAATGATGGTTAATAATCGCGAACAACAGTTCATATCGGCTAATAATGGTTGATAAGGAATAGCTCAGAATGGTTACTAGCAAGCTGATGATTGGTATCCCCAGTCTTTGCAATTTTTCATCATCAGTTTGCTATTAACCATTCTTAGCTATTAATCTTAGCTACTATTAAGTAATGGTTAGCCAATTGTGACGGCTCAATATAAACCAAGCCAAATTGAATGGATGGCACATCCGGTACCTAGAAACTGCTCATGTAAAACTGGGATGATGGCTGTTTGAGGTGGACATGAGTTGTTATCCCCAGTATTGATTGGGTTAATGGTGGCTATATGGCGGTTAATAGTGGTTAATAACTAATTAATAGTGGTTTATAGTGGCGAATGATGATTGAATAGGTCAATTATAGCCAATATTGGTTTTGAGTTCAGCTTACGCTACCTGATTGCCATGGAGACTCTCTTACAGATGACGGAACAAGTCCTGCACATGAGCAAAAGTAGCCAAGCATCAGCTGCTCCGACTGGTGTTTTGCAGGTATTCATAACTGGTTGCTGGTTTTAGACTTTTTTCCACCAGTCTTTACAAATCATGAATTGATTGACTCATGGTTTTTAGAGGGGTTGAAACTTGAATCACCAACCAGAGTATGGATGGTTACCTGATGATGGTTGGTTACCTGATGATGGTTGGTTACCTAATGATGGTTGGTTACCTATGGATTTCTTCCATGGCAAGAAATGGGTCACTGAAGGTTCAGGACTGGACGGCGAGCCCCGCAGTGCTTGGCCCACGACCAACGCACAGCGCGCTGTGCGGCATTTCCTGCGAGGTAGAAATCAGCATGAAGATAGTGATTATGTGATAGTGAGCTGATTTCACCCAGCTGGTTGAGAATCATTGCTTACATGGTGACCTGCTGATTACATGGTTGATCACCATGAAAACACCCAACCATTCCTGGATGGCTTATACTTCCACGAATTCTTAGGTTTTTGTTGTGTTTTTGGGATATGATTGATTTACCATTAATAACCACAACAAATATATATTTTTAGCAAGGGATCTATAAGCCACCAAGGTAATAATAAGCTGATTTCACCAAGAGGATAGTCATATGTTGTGATAATAAGCTGATAGTGATCATGTAATAGTGAGCTATGATATAAGATGTTTCACCAACATAAGACAGTGATTGAATGACAATTGACCACCAGCATGAAGATGTTTCCGAAAATATTTCAAGCTTATTGCAACGAACGGACGTTACCAGTGACCAAGTTTGAGTAGCGAGACATTCAAAGCTAGCCATGCCAATGCCATACCCATGCCTGTTTCAAGTTGTTCAACTCAAGCTAAGGGTGGTCACGAGGACATCCCTGAATTTCCGTCGCTGGATCACCAGCAGCTGCCAGTTTTGATCGCGCCATGGCATGGAACACGGCGATTTTATTGTCGATCATTTCAGTACCTGTGATGCAGTTGATGCGCTTGCCAGGAGGGTTGTGTTGTGTTGTGTTCAGGTGATGTGAAGAAGAGAACCAGTGGATTTTGATAAGTCTATATATAGTGTATGATCAATATGTATATATCGATATTCACGCCCATATATGTATATGATATACATATAGTAATATAATATAATATTGAAAAATATGATATGATATAATATAGTTTTATATAACCAATAATAATATGATATAATACAACAAATTAGAAATAATATGATATAATATCGTAAAATACAATAAAATCTAATATGATACAATACAATATAATTAATATCATATGATCTTATATAGATTAATATCATATAACATTATACAATATGATATACTGGAACAAAATGTAATTTAGTAAAATATAGTAAAATAAGATATAATATAGTAAATTAGAATATGACATAATATGATGTAATAAAATATCATATTATGTCATAAATTAAAATGTAACATAATTTGGTATAATAAAGGATAATATAATATAACCTGATATAGTACAATATCATACAATATATTCTAAAATGACCTAATATGAAAAATATCATATAAAAGAATCAATATGATGTTTTATAATTTAATAAGGTACAAGATAGTGAAACAAAATATAATCTAATATGATATAATTGATTATTGTATAATATGATGTTATATAATGTTAATTTATCCAAAATTGAAATAGAATATGATCTAATATAGTAGAATTTAATATGATATATTATATCATATGGTATGAAATAAAGAAAAATAACATAATATAACGTAACATGATATAATATAATATAGTATAAAAATATATAATGTAATATAATACAGTATTATATAACATAATTTAATACAATGTAATTTGGTAAAGTAAAATATAATATAGTATAATATATCATATGGTTTGAAGTAAAGTAAAATAACAGAATATCATGTAACGTAATATAATGTAATGTAAAATAATTTGATTTATTTTAATATAATATAATTTAATATAGTATAATATAATACAGTACAATATAATATAATACAATACAATATATTTTAATTTCATATCACTGTATATATTAAAATATAATATAATTTCATTTGATTTAATATGATTTAATGTAATATATTAAAATATAACATAATATGATTTAAAATAATGTAACATGATATAGTTTACAATAATATGATTTTATTTTGTGTTATTTGACGGAATACAACATAATGTAATATGATATTTTTTAACATCATAAAATATAAATGCATATAACATCACAAATGCCGTTTTGAACAGCCTCGAATCAAACAAAACGTCGCTTGTAACAAACATACAAGTAAGTAGCGATTATCATCTTGTGCAATGATCGTATGAGTGAACATGTTGCTTTGCATATGTTGCTTTGGTTGCTGCTCGATTGTTGCTATGTATTTGGTGCCTTTTCATTTTCATTGCCACATCACAAACATCAGGCTTGGCCCAAAGCATTTGGTGAATGAAGGGGGCTATTGGTGTCCTTTAGTATCCCTGAGTCCATCTGAGTCCATTGGCGATTGTCCACTGCCGGACTTTAAATACATGAGTCCTTAGCATTTTAAGCAAGAAAATAAATACTGGGGTTGAGATGGCTAATTTTTGTAAGCGCGAACGCGGCTAATTATTGGGAATCCCAGTAGCAGCTCGATTGCTCTCAAGCGATGAAACGGGCGGCCGGTGTTGCCTTTGGCGATCGCCATGCCGAGCTACTCTTTGAAGGGCAAAGAATGCAGCATGCGCTTGCGCCCTTGCACCTTGGGAAGGGATTTGGCTCAGTTGGTTGCCGCAAAATTTGATCCAAAGAGAGGCGCAAAGCTTACTCTTCAACACGGCGCCTTGCCCGTGATTCTGCAGCAAACCTTGCAAGAGCAAGGCATTCACAGCAAGACCGCAACATTGTCCTGCACCTATGTTCCCACTGACCTGCTCGCTGCATGGAAATTCATGACGGCGAAATCAGAGGAAGCGACCGCATTGGATGGAATCACGAAGATAGTCACTGGGTGTAGTTACGTGCGCCATTTTCCTGCAACCCTCGAAACTTTGATTTTGCCCGGCTTTGATGGAAACCTGGCAGAGATGACCCTGATTCAAAGCAACCGACCAACACGTGTCTTTTTTGGGATTGCTTGCAGGCTCACGCAGCGGCAGCAAGTGTTGGTCAGAGTGCTCAGCGCTAGACGAAAAGCAATGAATTGGATCTGTGCTGTACAAATCGCGTGACCCCCGGCAGCAATGCTGCAGTGTCTCTGGCTCTCAGTGCTTCGGCAGCCGGAAGATTGTGGGAAGAGGAGCAGGGGGAGATTGAAATGTCAGAGGAGGCTCAGCGCACAGAGGATTCAGATTGCGAAGTTGTCGCGGAAGTTATGCCTGCGGCGCTTGCCAGTGTTCCGCAGCAGGAGATCGAGGAGGCTCGGCACGGAGCGGGTCAAGCGCCTGAAGTGGTCATGGCAGTTCCGGCTGCGTTGCCTCCCACTCCTCCCCCAGAGGTTGATGCTGTGCAAGGTTCAACAGCTGTGCTCGATTCTGCGGAGTTTTCTCCGGCGAAGCGTCGCCGTTCGAACCAATATAGTATGACATAATGTAATATAACATATGATGGTAGAAAATATAATGTGATATAATCTAATTTCATAAAAAGCGGCCAGACGGGATGTCCTGCCTGGAGATGTGCGTTTTGACTGCGCAGGCGCCGTGTTTTGTGACTTTCCGTTTGGCGCCCAAATGGCCTAACGGCTGACGAAGAATTTTTTCGTTATAGTTTTTTGATATCAATCATGAAGTTGACATGAAGCGAATTTCAACACTAACAAGTACATCATTGGAACCCGACACCATGTCGGCAGGTGTACACATGGCAGGCAGCTGTTTTTTTTTTTAACTGCCCCCGAGGAGTGGGCAGCGTGGTTTGTAAGCCATTCACATTTGTCTAAAGCCCTAAAACCTCAAACCCTTTGTGAGCTTCATCCTGCAACGCATAGTTTCGCGGGGCTGGGGCATTTGATGACTCTGATCATGCACCCCCCTTAGCCCTAAACCCTAAAACTTTAAAACTTCCCTGATGAGCTTCATCATGGAACAGAAAGTTTCACCTCAACCATCCTCATGTTCACTAACACCATGTTCTGCGGCACCACCATCCCGATATACGACCAGTCGAATGTCACCAGAGCGAATGTCCCGCCCTTTGGGCGGGACACCCGGCCCGGGGGCAATAATTTTTAAGAAAATGTATTGTAATTCAACAGAAGATATTGTAATAGAAAACAATTTAACATAATTAACATAGATTAATTTAGGTTAATTTTGTTTCAAAAGAAAAAATACCACTTGATTTGTTTTAATAAACACGATATAATGTAATTTAAAAACACAATATAGTATAGTTTGCAAATAATGTCATATAGATCATACAGTATAATGTAGCCTAATAAAGTTTAATGCAATTTAATGCAATTTAGTGTAATTCAATGTAATTTAAACCAACACACTTAATATGATATAGATCATATAAAACAGTTTAACAGAATCAGATATAATATAATCTAATATCATAAAATGAGATATAATGTATTGTAACATATTATTGCTCGATATTAGAAATTTCATGTCATATAATGTAACTTATTTCAATGTGATATAATGCAATTTTTTGCACTAAAATGAAATATCACACTGTAAACATATATGCACATTTATCGGTGTTTACATGCAGCAATGACTTTGTGGGTTATAATTCAATTTTCTGTTCACAATCCATCAAAACCAAGGTACCAGTCGGTTGACGCTGGATCGGTCATGTTTTGCATCCGCAACCAGAAAAATGCGCGTTGCATAAGTCCTTGTTTTTCACCTTTTATACCCCAAACTCCAAGTTTTCATTCTTTGTTTCATGCCGTGGGATGGGTCGTTCTTTCCGTTTTCGCATGTTTCATCCACCATCTACGTGTAGAGTGTCTTTTGAGTTTGGGATATTTGGCATGTCTGGTGAGGCACCCGCCAGGTAGTCCCCCGAGACGGTCGCCAGGCAGATGATCGGGGCACCTCCAAGTATGGAAATGGTACCAGTCATGGGTTTGATGAGAGGATGTTTCGGGCACCAGACTTGAGAATTCTCATCTGCAGTGCAGCTTCCCAGCTGAATCTGAGCATCCATGATTGATCATTCTTACCCATCCCTGAACAGCCCACCTGCTTCACAATGGTGCTACCAGCCGCCTGTTTGCCAACACAGCTGATTGTTTGCCCATAGCTCTGCGAAACTCGGATTGCAATCTGAGCCATCTACGCCCAGCTCAGGCGTTGGTTCTTTGGATTGTGGTTTTGCTGCGCCAGAACAGCAACGGAGGCGCACAACGCGTTCGGGTTTGGAGATGCATTGCAGCCAAGTCATGTGGCTTTAAAACAGTTCCATGATGTAGCATGGCACCCGGGGAATCGTCATGTTTTTTTTTGCCCCCTAGTATGCTTCTATAATGCTTAAGAAAATATCATCTTGGAAACCATGAAAGTTTTGAACCACCTTCTTGGGAACCAACATACTTGATATATCTTAGTATGCTATAGTCTATAGTTTTGTCATGCTTGTTCCCGAGAATTTCCTTCGATTTTGAGCATTTTGGTGCGTTAGAATTTCCACAAGACCACCACTGAACCTTTGGCAGCTGAACCAAGGGGGGAGATTGCAATAGCCAACTGATTCACTTCAATTGGTCAAGTATTGACTGGTCAACCGTTCACCAACCGTTCCCTAATACTACAAGCCAATGGTCCATGGCCAACAATCAACTGGTCCATTCTTCCATCAAGCTGGTTAGCAGTTAGCATGGAACCAATTTTCAATGGTGATTGTTTGTGCGTCCTCCATTCTGAAACAGCTGAACGACCATTGTAAACTAATCGTTGAAACATCCTTCGGCAGTGGTGGCACGACACCAGACTTGAACGGTTGTCCGTTGATCGACATTGATTGCCGCCCTTTAATAGGCAACGAAGTGCCAATTTCATGACATAGTCACTAGAGTGGTGAATAGCAGCTATCATCGATGGTTACTGGTGGTTAACTAGTGGGGGAAAGGTTCATGAGGGTTAATGATAACGATCAAAGGTGAATCATGTTGCTGATCCACAGCAATCCAACTATTTATCAACTTATACGCAACAATAAGAGTGTTGGCTAATTAGTCGCTGGCCCACTGATTTCTCATGTCAAATATCAGCCATTTGGTTCTCAAAAACATCTCCAGGATATCCTCATCAATGCCGCCGAACCATGTGCATCAATTCTGCTGTGAGTTTTTTGATCCAAGGATCCGATCTTAAAGGAGTAGCTGATGATCAATCATGTACTTTCCCGCATTGCAAGGCTGAAACTGATAACTTTTTTCCTGAAACTTTTTTGCTCTGGCAATTCAACTTGCAGCAAGGGTACCCTTTCATGGCCATTTCATGGACAAGAAATGAAGCCTCCTGGTTGATCCCAGAAAGAATAGCAATCATGAGTCGGATCGGTGGCCAGTTGTGTTGGCGAGCAACTCAGCAGGCTGCACCTTTCAGCTGCATCAACTCTCACCGGAGAATGTGGTGAAGACCATCGGCAATGAGGTGCTTCACCGGTGCTGGTTGCGAGACCCTCACTTTTTATGGCAGAGCACCGGGGACTTTCGGGGAAGACTGGTGGTTAATGCATGGACCATTCATCATGAGTAGATGGTGGTTGATGAGTGGGCTTGATGATATAGTGAGCAATGGCTCAAAATGGATTCGAAGATTGCTCATAAGAGGTACCAACCAGCAATTGTGGTTAAGGATGGGCAACAATCAACCGCTCACAACTGTTTCAAACATCAGTGGCCAATCAAATGTTGTTGAAGCAATTGCAGCTGAGAAATGCTGAGAATAGGAATCTTTATTCGAGCTAGGTGAACCCAAATCTGGGGATCTTCATGTATGCGGACTCGGTGGCTCACCATGTTCAATTGGTTGGTAGCTGGTTCACTACAGGGGTCGATAATACCAACACCATGGGCTATAAACCTACTGGTTTTCAGACATTTGTTGGTCAATAGAATGCCAATCCTGGATGAAGCTACACCCCAAACGTTCTTTGATAGGAGGTATTCCTCAATAGCCAACTGGTTTCATACTAACATGCTACCCCACTTAGTAAAACCAGATAAATAACCCCATAGCTTCATAAACCCAAGGTTCAGAATCACTGAGTTAGCTATAACCATCTGATTATCTAAACCAGTTTGTTCTGTTAAAGCCAGGATCACGCTTTACAATCATCCTGGCTTAACATCACTGACCATTTCTGGATGATCTCCTGCTCCAACGGCAGGTCACGAAGGGCTTCTTAGCTGCGACGACGTCGGACAGCTGGCCCAAGGAGGTGGCTCCTGCAGCCCCTGCAGCCCCTGCAGTCCCTGCGGTGCCCAGCGTGGCCCCGGTCAGGGTCAGCGCCAAGGGGGCGTTGGTCCTGGCCTACGCACGCTTCCCAAAGATGCTTGGCGAACCCTTGGTGATGAATGGTTTCATGATGGCAAGCTGGGGGAGCCCAGGTACCCTGAAGGGCCAGGACAAAACATCCCAGCCAACGACCAGTTACAGCTGCTGGATGTTCATCTACAGCAGTTGTTGGGATGGTTGGTCGCTTGAGCTGGGGCCCCATGTGTACAACAGGCATCAACAGGCACCGTTGATAGGTGTAGGATTTTTTGGGGAGGTTGTCCAGCTTCAAAATTTGGAGTCCGTGGGATTCTTTGAGCCCCAACTAGAGGTGCAGGCTGCGCTTCCTTTGAGGCACGGCTTGTTTCAATGTCCCATCGGTTTGGGTCATCTACTTGCATCCAGACCAGATGGGTGCTAATTTGCTAAAACCGTCCAAGTAGACCTTGGAGAATCTGGCAAGCATGGATCATTGGTTCCATTTTCGAACTACACCGGCTTGGAATGACTTAGATCAGCCTGGAATTGCTGCGAGATCATTTTTCCAGCTTGGACGAAGGCAATGACCAGTCCAGACAATTCTAGTCATTCCTCGTCCCCAGGAGGTCAGTGTACTTCACGATTAGAGCAGGATGTGAGATATCATCAAAGATATCATCAAAATCATTCCCATCATTAATATCATCAAAGAAGTATATTGGTGTCAATGGTCCCTTCAACATCATCAAAAAGGTAAGTAGCGGTAAATGCATTAACACGCTGGCTATGTTCGATGGCAATGGAAGATTTGTGTATCAATGACCCCATATTTCATGGCAGCTCTTCATGGCTACAGTGGTTTGCCAAGAAACAGAATCTGTAACCAATCATGATCAGTATCAACCATCAACTAACCATCAACTGACCATCAACTAACCATCAACTAACCAATGATCAACCATCCAAAAACCATCAATCCACCATCATTGAGCGATTAGCCATCACAAGCCATCCTGAACCCTTATTTGACCATCCTCTGTGTTTCACCATCCATAAGCCATTACAAACCATCATGAACCATCATGTACTTGATGGTGAACCATCCTGAAGCATCATTCACCCCCATGTAATCACCACCGCTGGCTACACATCGCACACCGCCCAGGACCGGAAGCCGCTATGCCATTGAGAAGATGCACGCAGTGATCGGCAAGGACGAAACGGGTGGCAGCCGTTGCGTTTCCGTTGTCGGGGGTTGCAGGCGCTCACCCTTTGGAAAGGACGACCTGTACGAAGAGATCATCCAGACTCGGTACGGCTTGCGGTTGACCTTTTGATGATTTTCATGATGGTATTCCTATGATGGTGGAGTGCTGCTGTTGTCAACATAGTATTGATATGGATGTTGGTTGCTGATGATGCGCCAGGGTTCAGAGCGAGTTTGGCTTGTACGTTTCGTAGCCACTAAGTACCTGTTAGATTGGCAGGGTATCTTGGTCGGCTTCAAGGGCCATGCAGCATGGCTGTATGACGATTTCGGCCAAAGGTCGATGGTTTTGACCTTGTATTTTTGAGGTTTCACATATCCCTATCCCCAATGGCCGCCTTTTCTGTGACCACTACTGCTATTGATTCTCATCTTCAGTGGTACTTGTACGCACACACACACACATTTGTAATATATCAATCTACATTGAGAAATCTGCTCAAAAAATCATCTATACTTTGACTGTGACGGGTCTCACTTGGCGAAGCATCCCCAGCAGGTGCTCCTGAGTACCCCGCATTGAGCTGGTTGATGCACCAGCTGATCCTAGCCAAGTCTCACCAGATGAGGCACTAAAGTTTCAACCCGGTGAGTCACTACTGTTCTTTGCTGGTCATGGAGGAACCACAGTCAAAAGAACCAGCCACTTTTTCAGGTTAGAGATCTATAGGTCTTTCCATCATGAAATCCCATGGAAATCCCATGGCTTTTTATCATTCAAAACATAGAATTCACAGGAAATCCCATGGGAAATCCCATGGGAAATCCCATGGAAATCCCATAGAAATCCCATGGATCCACAGCTCAGCATCTCCAGGATTTGAAGGTCATTGCAGAAGCGGAGCCAGTGAAAACGCAAGCTCTGGAGCATGCCTTCGTGGTGGGTTCAGTTCGAAACCCCTGCGAGTCGTCACTGGGACTGAACCGGCCCTGGCGGTTGGACAGGATGACCCAGCTCAAAAGCTGACCGCAGACTGTTCTTCGAAACATATCTTAGAAGTCTTTAGGGTCGGATTGACTATGAACCCCAATCATATCATATCATTCATTATCATTCTACCTCCAAACATTTTTTTAAATTCAAAACAGGGATAGAATTGTATTTCACTGCAGATATTTGTGGACCATGCCAAGTGACGTGGTTGATGGATGTTGATGGTGCAGGTTGGGCGTCTTGGCATCTGGGGTTCTGCTGAGGTACTTGAGCCTCTGGGCCTTTCAATCCGATCCCCAGCGCAAGGTGGGCCTCATGGTGGCGCCTTGTCTGCACCGTTCATGGCGAGTGGGAACTGCTACGAAGGGCGGCCTGGGATGTTCATCCACTGGGGAGCTGTTACCAGGACCCACTTCTGCATGATGGGGGACCCCAAAAAATGGTTGGTTTATCACTGTGAATGATTCATAAAGGATGATTTCGGGATTACCCCTATTTTGAGAAACACCATATGAGCTGGGTCAAGAGTTAAACCAACGAAGAGCCATTGGTGACCATGGGTGAACCATGGTGAACCCATCCGAACAGTTCGACTACAACGGCGGGTCATGGCTGGGATGACTGTTCGGGAGCTGTCCCAGGGTCTTGATGGTCGTTGCTTGCTGTGGGAGCAAGGCCAGGCAACTTTGACGGTTCAGGTGACGGCCCAAGGATCAGCAAGGCAGCAAATTGTGGCTCTTCCCAGGTATGCGTTGTCTTGTGGTTCAACACAGTGACCAATCATGAGACGCTTCATCAACTGTTCTTGTTCATGTGGATTTCCGGATCAGTGGTGATTTGCTTCTCAGTTGCTGGTTCTCACAATCCATCGGGCCGTCTACTTTGAGTCTCAAGTAATTTTCTGCAGCAGCTCTCCACTGGCATGGTCCTACCCTCGAGTCCGATGTGAGAATGGGCCAAGGATCCAGTTTAGTTAAGCCTGGTCAAAGAAATTGGGACACTTGATGGCTTCAAACTGCACATGAACAAACCGTAATCAACTTATGTCAAGCCTGGTTCATTGGTTGTGAAGTGTTCATAGGTACACCACACCCAACTCATATTGTTGCTTTGGCACATTTGACGATACCCAACTCATATTGTTGCTTTGGCACATCCGACAATCATTTTTTGTACCTGCCACACCCAACTCACAACCTGTTGGTTTGACACATGTGATCATCATTTTTTGTACCGGGCATGAGGAATCAAGTTGAACCAATTTGACTTGCGTACAGGTTCTTTGGATGGTCCAGGCACCAGGATGCACCAGGCACATTTGGCCACCCGCCAGCAATGCTGAGGATTTGAAGAAGCGACATCCGGAAGCTTACGCGCGCTTGGTGGGTGCCTTGTTTCGCAGATCTGCGGTGACTTCCAAACGGCTGCGGTTGGTGATCTACTTCCATCCAGCAGTCAGCAGGTAGCTGGATAGCTGGATGATCACCGTATTTTATTGTAAAACCCTGGAATTGAAACCCAATTATATACTGCAATTATGTGTTTTCCATTGTGCATCTACCAGAGGGTAACTATGTCTGATAAATGTTGCTGATTGTTGGTCAGAAACAATAGTTCAACTATAATCAAGATGATATAGTATATATAAACTTTATCAACAGTAGAATCACAAACACATGAACGTGTATGAACAGAAATCCCCAACAAACCATGGTTTTGATTGTTTAGTTAAATGATCACATCCATCATCAATATTAAAATTATGGGCCATGGATTCTGGTCGCGAACATCTCCTTTATCAATCGCCATGGTTCACCTCGCTGAAGGGATTGATCCCGATCGGCTTACCAAAGTAGCTCCCAGATTGGAGAATGATAAACACTGGTTAATGATTGTTGAGGGGTAAGATGGTGAAGGGTTAAAAGGCTGATATTAATGGCTGCCGCAAACAAATGAATGGAGTGATCGCCAATTCATCTTTATGGCAGCTAATAATCCATTAATAGGAATCATCTGAACCATTGATTCTTACTTGTTGATGGCTAATGTTAAGAACGCTTATTGGCAAATGCTGATTACTAGTCCTTTATCATTGTGAATTCGAAGGTGGTTGATAATGGGATGGCCACGTTCATCATGCTGTGAGAAGCATGGTTTATAGTAATAGTCGTCGATTGTGTTTTAAAATTATGTAACCTGGTTCTTGGGTATGAGTCGACCGGCCATCGTCAAAGGCCGACATTTTTATTCCAATATGGGTATTGGATGGTGTGGATCATCAAATATATTCATCTAAATTGAGCAGTGGTGTCCACATTTCACCAAACAACTACGTGCACCTAAAGGATATACAGGCCAATATTTCTGAGGCATAGACCTTTTCTTAGTGCCAATGATGCTGTTCGAACCTGGAAAACCGAAGCCCAGGGCTACAGTTGAGGCAGCTCAAATCACTGATAGGTGTTTACCAAAGCGATGGTGGCTAGGAGGCTGATTAGTGAGCCGCAAAGCAAGGTGATGAATAGTCACTAGTCAATAGCCAATAGTCAATACGAACAACAATAATCAACAGGTATGTCACACACTGATTGACGGCTGAAAACCATGGGCTTTTCCATGGTGGAAATCATCAACAAAGCCAAATCCTCATGTTTTTTTTCCAGGGAATAGGTGCCCCCACCAGACAAACTTCATCTCAGCAGATAACAACACCAGCTACACACCATGGCTCCCCCCATGGTCCCCGTGTTTTTGTGGAACTTTTGAGTGTCCTAAGCCGCTGCGGTTGAGGCCCCACAACCACTGGTGCTTCAGTTTTCCAATCAGCCCTGGGGGGTAGGTCAATGTTGGGGGACCTTGACCTGGAAGCCGTTGGCTCCACGGCTCAGTGATGGAAATTGTTGACACCTGTTATTGTTCAATGGCTGGTGATTGTCAGTGATATTTCATCGGAAAGTTCTTAAAATAGGGGTACCCCCAATCATCCAATATTAGCCATAGCAATGAACCAACCATTCTTTGCGTTCCCTATTTTAAGAAACCACCAATTGAGAAATTGATAGTTTCTCTCTGAAACTGCTGGAAAATCCCTGGTGTCTATTGAACGTGTGGTGATTTTCCAGGGACCCCCACTTGAGCTGCAGCCATTGATCAAGCTACCGATTGCCCATTGCCACGACCATGGCTTGGGCTTCGACCTCCAAATCGCTCGGCTTCGGTGTTTGTGTCACGTTTTCTGTTGGGACCCCATCTTCGAGCCATGTGGGGATGAGTCAATACTAACCATCCAAAAACAGTAGAGGGGAACATCCCAACAAAGACTATGGTTCAGTCATTTATATGTTTGATGTTCACTAGAGTCACTAGGCGAACCAGATTTGGGCTCTCAACCGTGTGGCCATTTCCATGCATTTCCAAGAACTGGGGGAACCAGACACAGAAAACGTGGTTGGAATGATCTGGGAGTTTTCCCAATGGTTTCGGAACAAAGATACCAGTGTATCCATGTTATTTAGCTCATTGCTCATGGTATACCAATAGAATGCCACCAAGGATCTGCAGTGATTCAGACATACAATGGAACCGTTCGGTAGATTAATCTGGTTGCAGAATCTACCATTTGGAGATGGCAAAACCCAGGGTTCCTCCATGGAAAATGTTGATTTTCCAGCTATCACCGGTGACAGCCGCCTGGCAGCCCCGGTCACCGAGGACAAGATGCCAGCTCCAACTTCACCACTCCTCAGGACCAGGGTCCAGAAAGTCAAGTAATGGGAGATATTGGTTGGTTGGTTCACATGTTGAACCTGGGTTTGTTGCTCGTTTCTTTGGCTGATGAATTGTATGGGTTTATTGGGATTTATAAGGTTTGAGACCACGACAATGCGAATAAACCGCACCGCAAGAATGATGGGACATAGCAACTATGCTGGCACCCATTCATGATGGTTAAGCACCAATAAGCAACAATAGTGGTAGGATATATGGCCATGGGCCAATATCTGGACCCGTGGTGAACATGCCATAAATCACCAAAGCAATCCGACCTTTGGAATGATCATCCATCCATCTTTGGGATTTGTGATGACTCAGTGGTGACCCAGACTCATGGATGGTGATGTTACCAACAGCAATAGTGGGATGTGCCAAAGGTAGCTAGACCAGGGCATCGGTCCAAAACTGGTGCCCGAAGGAGCCACAAGCCACCAAGAAAAGTCTCTGGTGGTATTCTTTTTTCGGGGATCATGTGAGTTTGCAGGTTTAGTTATGATAACCTAAGCAAATTGCATCTGTTTTTAGTCAGATCATCTACAATCTAGCGGTTCTGCAAGTTATAGCTCCCCCCAAGCAAACTTGGGATACATTAGCCGAGGTGCTGATCAACAGTAAAAATCATGTTTTTCTTCCTTGCCAAGATCCACATGTCATATCTTGGTATATCTTGTGTGTACTGCAGTCCGGGTCATTGCAATCAATGCACACGTAATGGAATGTCATGTAAGTGTAATTATGAAAGAACCTAATGCAACGCAATGTATTCTAAGTGTAGAGATGTCATCTAGGTATCCATATGTAGGCATGCGTATGCACATCTGGCACATGTCACAGATGTATGTCTGCATTCTGTACCCACATATGCCAGCATGTCCTCAACTCTTCAGGATGTCAGGCGGTTTCGCGAGTGGGTTCGTTTCCTGGCAAACGACAGGGCCAGCCTAGGCGCGGTGGGATGTCTTTGGCAGAGTGCGAGAGTTTGCACATAACTAAGGTGGGAATCCCAAACAAAATCGAAAAGGCATGGTGAGGCACTTACCAAGAGTCATGAGTAATTAAGGTTGAAGTCCCAGGTGAGTGAAATGGTCCCAGTGGCAATAAGTCCCTAGAAATGCTTCCGATTCTGGGGTGGGGCAGTGACGTGTTCCATCAACTCTTCAACGCTCGTCTCAAAAATGGGACAACTGAGCTTGGTTCACTATTGGGACAACAGCACTGAATTTTGACATTGGCTACCAACAAAGATCATCATACAGAATTGGCAGCAAGTGATTGGTTTCTAGCCTAGCTGTTGTGGGTAGATTTCTCTGCTGAAGCGGGCACATGGTTCTCAGCTTCGGAGAATGTCAGGTTGTCATGCGCAGAGGACGGACTTGCCAATATGTGTTTTATTTGAACTGTATACCTGGGCCAAAAAAAAGTCACTCAAGATTTAGCCGGCCCTCCCTGCGGAAAAGTAGTTCTTAACGACCGATGCCAGAAGGTACGCTCATAAACTATCATTAACATTCATTAACCATGACAAAGCCCTATGGCCGTAGTATCTCTTAGGATTTAGTTATATAGTCATAAGTATATCTACCGAACAATCGCTTCCACCAGCCACCAATGTTGATTCACTCACCGAAGTTTTTTCGGGTCTGGGCGATTTCGACCACTTTTCGGGCTTGTAACCTGACTTCTAACACTGCTAGGGGCTGTTAGGGGCTGCTAGGGGCCCACCAACTTGCTTCTAAGTGGTAGCCTCGCCCGGAGACTGGGAGCAGGTCTGCTGAGTGGACGTTTCCATGGCAAGTACTTAGCCACCGCGGAGGCGACTTGGCGCGCTGCCTTGGAGTGATGCCAAGTTGTGTCGAAAAGAAGTGGCAATGATCACTACTGTAGTACCAATGATCAACCTCTAATTAACCATAAACAATGGCTATCGGTCAATATTAACCAACCAGTTCATGGGGGATATTCCCCAACAATTTCATAGGGAAAACATAGGGAAAACAATGGTTAATGATGGGGAACCAGGGGTTCGGGGTTTTGACCCAGAGCCAAATGGCAAGGATCACTAGTGGAATTAGTGCCAATGGGGATACCCCCTAATAATCAACCAGGGGTTTATTAATCCTGGATTAACAATTATTTAGTACATATTATGCCAACTTGAATGATCAATACTGTAGTACCAATGATCGAAGCCACTAATCATAGTGACTATAATTACTGATAAATGATCACTACTGCAATTAGTACCAATGGACTAATTTATTTTCACTAATTCCACTAGTGAATAATTCTTTTCAATACTGGAAAAACCACTAATGATTTTAGTATAGACTTAATAGTGGTACCAATGGACTCATGTCGGAAAGTGCTTCAATGATCAAGAGATAATGGAAAACACTTGTGACATGATCAAACGAGAGTAAAACAGGAGAGATCGTCAACAAAGTTGGTGAGACTGGCTACTTCCCACATGACTATTGAGGTGCTTGCCATCGCCACACCGTTGAATTGGGGGGTACATGGCATCTTCCGCTCATAATCACTCTGTACAATTTCTATACGTGTACATGGTGTGAGGATGTGTGAGGAAACCGCACTTGACGGTGTCATTGCCATGATGACTCGACCAAACCTGATTCACAGTTAGATGACTGTGGTTTGTAAAAACTCTGGCCTATACGAACTGTATACGAGTAATGATAGAAACGAAGGCTTGCAGACTCGAGGTTTGTTTGGGATCGAAAGCATTCTAGCGAAAACAAGGTCAAGAGAGGGTTAGTCACCAGGGTTGAATCCTTCAACCATGGTCTGAAACCAATGGTTGGATCATCAGTCATTCGCCCATCGGTGACCATTACCACTCATTCACCCATCAAAGCCCATCGTCAACCAATCATCATCCAATCCTTAACCATCATTGAATCATTAACCAATCATGAGCAGTGATTCACCAGCATTATCCTCTATGATTATATAACCGTCATCATCCTAACAACCATCATTTATCATCATTAACCACTACAAAAAATCCAGAAACGCCCCGTGAACCCTGTCATTAACGATCATTTACCACCATCATTTTTTACATTTTTTTCGCATTCTTTTGCTTTGATCCTTGTGCACATCATGCCAATTAACCATCAACCCAAGAATCACTCATCAACCAATCAACCAATCCAGATTAGCAGTTAACCATCATGCAAATTAACTCACCATCATCATTCAACCAATCATTTAACCATCATGCAAACCCAAGAATCAACCAATCATTCATCACTCATTCACCAATCATATCCAATCATCATCACCAACGCCTTGGATCCCCATGGATTCCCAGGTCAACATGCGCGACAACGCCATGCTGGTGAAGGACCTGAGCCTTCTGCACGCCACCCAGTGCCTCGGTGCGAAAACCATATCTTGGTGGTGGTTTACTAGTGATATTATTCTTCCTAGTCCACCAAATTTAGTGATTTCCTAGTGATTATTGTTAATAATCACTTGGTTAACAATCATCCAAACATTTTCTTTATGTAGCTATTGAATTGAGATTAACAACATATATTTGGGATAACTGCTAAATGAACGGGATCTGCTTTTGTGTCATTGTGGCAGATAAAGCTTGATAAAACTACATAGTTTCTTAATTGCCTCATTCACCAACGAAAGCAACCAACAAATGGGTGGTAGTGACATCACTCTGGTGATGGTTTTCTGAAGTGGCAAACCGTTCTCCTGGCGAAAACGGTCAAGAAACCATCAAGAAACGATGGTTATGGGTCAAAACCCTGTACCCCTGGTTCCCATCATTCACCCATTGTTTTTCCTATGAAATTGTTGCTTAATATTGTTGGTTAACTGCTTGACCCATAGCCCTATCAACAGCCTGGGGGTTTTTGTCACTTTTGCAAAGCATCAGCCCATCAGCCACCCAACTCATCGCTCAGAATGGCCGAAGCCTTGCAAGCCATGGATGTGGACAAGCTGGCTGTGCCTAGGTGAAAACGAATGGTTGACTGTGTCAGGGAACACCTGAAGGTGAACTAAATATGCCTAAGAAGAATGTGGTGAAATGAAGGTGAATTTACAAGTTCAATGAAATGCTATATAAGTGCAGTGAATTACAATTTGATAATGGTACTTGAACATACATGTACCAGTGATTCATCGTTGTAAAGCACGCTTGATAGTGTTTAGGAACGGTATGCAATGGTTCATACTGGAGAATGGTCGATACGAATTAGTAATGATATGATATGTAACGATTGGCAGTGCTTACATAGCTGATGATGCGATGATGCAATAGTCGTTGCGAAGGACTAAGAACCAAGTAGTGATTGTTTTAGTGATGATAGACATAGGCGATCGTAACAACACATTACTTTTGACATCGTGGTAGGGAGCCGCGGCTGATCATGTCCACACATCGGTCTACGTATCTAAAGACACATCTTTTACCATAGCAACAATCATCATCCATACTTGACAACTAAGAGCTTGCCTAGCCATCACACCGTAGAGGAGCGAGTTTAGCTGTCGAACGCTGACCCACCAAACAAAACAGCTGGTAGCAGCATGGTTGAGAATGATCATAGTCATGGTTCATGGTTATATAAGAATGGTTAACAATTCACAGACAAGGTGGGCTCCCAGCAGTCAAAGTAGGGGAAAGACCGCCTAAAGTAGCAGAAATCAGACCCGCTACGTTAGGTGAATAGACCAACAGCTATAGCTGGCTACCATCAAGCGGTTAGCTGGTCCCAGGCCATCCCCAAACAGTGTTGCCGTTGGCGTCCACAAGCAATGGGTACACCCCAAGCCATTCCCAAGTGTCCGGCTGAGGGAAAGCATCAATAGCTTGGGGGGTTGGCGTACCATTACTTGTTGTTGACTAGAATCCTCTTTTACATTCTTTTACCATGTTAAGCATTACCAAGCATCATGAACCACGGTAGATTCATAGAACGATCGAACCGCTGTCGAAAACTATGCCCTTCAAGCTGAAAGTTCTGCATAAACAGTTTGAATACCGTGCGTTGCTTCGTTCGGGGGCGATGGCAAATGCAACGTGAATTTCACCATGTCTAAGCAATAAGGTCTAGAACCGCCAAGCTGGTTCCTCTTGGGGTAAATACTTAAGTCACAAGATCATTTTGGTTCGTCATTCAATCTTTTATTTGTTATTCGTTTGCAGATAGGTTTTGCTTTTCGATCATGAGCTGAATAGAATGCATTGATTGAGTTGAGAATTTCAACGAAAACAATCATGGCTTGCAGATGTAGGGTGGTGCGGTCAAGTCTTTGGCTGTTTCAACTGCCGCATGGAGCTACTGCCAGCCATGTAAAACAGCCAACCATCGGTAATGTTGCTAGCTCACCTATCAGCTATCTTGGTTTTCTTGATAAGGCATCATTTTAGGGTGGTCTTTTTTTGGGCATCCACATGTGTTGCTAAGTTGTGAACAATGATCTACAGGCCTATATGCCAATGCCCTGATGTGTGACGTCCAATGAATAGATGGCAATAGGAGGACTTCGTGCTTACCTAGCGAGTATGAGCCAAGGTTGTTCATCATGAGCCATCAGTAACCATTGCCAAGCATTATCAAGCATTGTTACTGACCACTATGCAGCGCTCTTAAACGTTCCTCTTCTGTTATTCCACTAATACTGGATGGCTTATACCCACTAACTTAGGTTTTTAGTGTTTTTGGGATATGATTGATTTACCATATAACCACTAAAAATATATTTTTAGCAAGGGATCTATAAGCCACCAAGAATACCAGCGGAAAAATGCACTTGCCCAGGATTGTTGGCTGCACACGGAGACCATGGATGAGGAGTGGCGCTTCCAATGAATCGGTAGGACTCGGATGATAATGGATGATATCTTGCTGCGTGTACAAACATTTATGTATGGATGTTTGTTCGAAATAGCGGTACTCCCAAATGGATGGTTTATATATTACTACACATGAGTAGACATGGATGATTTGTGGGTATCCCTACCATATATGCCTTGTACATATAGCTTGCTGATAGGGTTGCACACAGTTTTCGAGTTACTGACCATCAGCATGTGGTTGGTTGTCTAGTTATGGGTACGGCAAATGTTTGCCCCAACGCAGTCCATTGCCATCCGGAATTTCTTATCACCGTCGATCCAGCTGTTTATCCATCAACACTTTTTCAGAAAGAGCTGGTGCTTTGCGGTCACATATTAGGGTGGATTATCAAATTTCTAATTGATGGATATGTTTTCCCTAAATCCGTAGTATGAGTGTTCCTCAATACAGGGCACCCTTCAACCAATCCAGTTTCGAAACCATTGATAGTAGCGAACCAACCAGTTTGAGGGCTTCTCAATTTTGAGAGACCACCATATATTTAGAGTTTATATTTTCATGTGTTTGGTGGCACTGGTTGGAGTACAGCCGTTGAGCTGCAATCAGAGATTTGGTTTGTCGATGGCTGTTCAGATATACCGTTCTGAAAGCGGTCGGATGGAAATCCTCTCAGTGATCATCACCCGTATCTTTGCGGACAAGCATGACGATCAATCTTGTTGTCGTTTTTGGTGAGATTTGATTCTCGATCTATCCACCCTGTCTAATTTGATGGCTGATTCCTTTCCCCCAACAACCAACACTTCTCAGAAACCACTTGATATGCTCATCCTACGCAGCCAGAATAGCCAGGGTGGCCACGCGACCAGCTGGTTGCTGGTGAAAGGTTCAGGAATCCCAGCTTGGTCAGCACCATGAATTCGCATATGGGACGGGTATCTTCACCCAAACATCGAGGGAAACCACTACCTTTGAACCTCCCATCTTTGGAACGCTGACATCTTCGACGTTTGGTGGTTTGTTGTTATCCCGCATTGCCAGCGCTTATGGACCACCATGGTCAACCATCATTCACCATCATTTGAGCATCATGACCGTCATGAACAATCATTCACTCTGGATCCAAGGACATGTGGAGGGTATACTTAGGGTATGATTGGGTATGATTCAGGAGTTCGGATGGACTTCTTGAAGACATACTTGGATCCATGCTACCCATTGTGATTGATGGCCATTCTGAAACATCATCAACCATCACAAATCATCATCATCATCATCATCATCATCATCGAGCACTCTGGATGACCATGACTAACCAGCAGTGAACCATCGTTAGCTATCAATGAACCATTGACAAACCATCCATGGACCATGGTCATTCCGACATTCCCCATTGTTGAGCATTACCAACATCAACAATTGCTACAGTAAGTTCATCATCATGACTGATGGTCAGTGTCGGTTTTCACCGATTGTAGTCATCCATGCTTATTCCCGCATAGCTGATCGTGATGAATCAATATCAAACATGCGCGTATTTTGTGTTGCAATGCATGAACGCTTGACCATTAATGTGTGCTGCTAAAAGATTGAGCATGAAACATGATGGACCTTCATTGCCCATCAATTAACTCAACAAAAGATATCCATTCTCAACCATTGGTGAACAGTTGCTGGACCATCATTCACACTAAGATTTTCCACAGACAATCACCATGCACCACTTCTTTTGAAGCAATCAGAATCGCACGCCGTGTCTTTTTCTTCAGAATCGCTTGCCGCAGGATTTGCAACGGTGTGTGATGCTCAGGGGGCGCAGGGGTGATGCATCATTGTATACTCTATAAGCTATTTGAAAGAGATTGATATACCATGTTTTTTTTGGAATTATGGTCAAAAAACAATTTTCATTTTCTAATATCAATATAAACTTGCCTCAACTTTTGTGAAAGATTGAACAATTTCAAAAGACAGTCGGTTTGCTGATAAAAGTAGCAAGAGTTGGAGTGACGTGCAGTGACTTGCAGTTTGGAGGCTGTTCCAGAAGTCTTTCAAAGGTTTGTTTGTCTGCAGAAGCACGGTATTTGGTTCAATTGTTCTGCAGTGGTTTGAACATTTGTTGCGATATCATTGGCTGGGCTTGTTTGCTTCGACATGCGTGCATACGCATACATTTGTATATTTATAGCGACCCAATGGAAAATCCATTCGGTGGCATTCAGCAATCGCTAATTAGACATCATGAATGTCATAAACCATGTCATCTTGTTGGTAGGATTACTCATGCACCATTGGCACTACTGACCACTACCTGGGATCATAATCAGAGTATATTATATTGTATTATTATCCACTAGAACAAACCCTACCAATGAACTTGCTTTGTCCAGCAATCGTGGTAGATGGAAATTGGTTTTGACCATCCTCCAATCACCTACCATCATTATCATTCAACTAACATGGATCATCCAGACAAATGATCCAGAGTAGTCATTCAGATTAATAATCTGGTTGGTGCTTTTAAACATTTTTTATTTTCCCTATTGTTCATTGGCAATTGGTTGGTTGACCAATATTTTTCATAGGGGTTGAAACCACCCACCAGTAATCATCCCATTAAAGGTTGGATAACTCTATGTGGGATTACTTGCAATGCCAGATGGTAGATGCCTTTCAGCTCCTCAAGTTTAGTCTCAGGATATTGAATTCTTATGACCCTACGGGAGAGGTGGACCTGGATTTTTCTCAGCCAAACTTCTTGATTTAGCCGCAGGCAGAACCACACCATCAACTCCATGTCCTTTCCTGAACAAGTAGATTTGAAGATTTGAATTAAAACTGATTAAGTGAAAGGTTTTTTTCTATGGGTAGCCTACTCTACTGTTGTTTCACTTGTTTGTTGTCCAATGTCAAATGGTATATCTCCTGGAAACGGAGACAGGGAAACGAGCTGAATGAATAGGTTGCCATTGATGTTGAACTTCCATCAACCACCAATATCTGGGACTCACCAGGTGGAAGGTCAACTGGTTGGTAGTGAATCAGATCTACTGCCAGGTGAGCATCCAGGAACCAACAGGCCCGTAGCAGCGCTGCAACGAGGTCTCAAGTTGTACCAGGAACGTGGCGGACGAGTTGACACCAAGATGTTGTCAGCTACTGGGCCGACGTCCGTGACGAGCTGGTCGGCGAGCGACCGGGTCAGTTCACCAAGCAGCCTTTCATGGGGGATAAGTTCACGAACAATTTTTCATAGGGAAAACGAGCTGGTTGATAGGGGAACCAGGGGTACAGGGTGAACTGACCTACAGCCAAAGCGGTGTGTTGATGGTGAGTAGCCATTTACCTTTGGATGTAGGTTTGGGGCCAAGGGTTTTGGTCAGTGACGGTTGTTGCTGCATGGTCAAGGTGCTGATGATGGATGAATAACTTTAATAGCCATCACCATGATCCAAAGTCATAAACGACTTGTAGGTGAGTGATTGATAACTTCAATCATCAGCATCGTCACAATGCTAAACGTGTGGGTGGGTGTTTCTCAAAATAGCGGGCCCCCCAGATCAGCCAGTAATACTCAGTTTTAGTCATCAACCAGCCATTTTTGGGGTTCCCTATTTGAAGACACTTCATATCGAACCGTCATGACTTTGGGTCATGCGGTCCTGATGAATGGTTCATGATCGGATTGCTTTTTACCCCAGGGCTGGTAAACCAGTGCAGTTCTGACGCTGAGGGGGTTGGTTTCAAGCGAGGCTTGCCGCTTCCAGTTTCCAAGATGGCCATGAGTCAATATTACTATAACAATCCATCAATTTCATGGGGACGTTGACCGACAACCATAGGAAATACAATGGTTAATGATGGTACACTAGGGGTATTGGATTTGGACCCACAACCAGATGTAAGCTGGGAAGCATGAGGGTATGGCCAAGGAACTGTCAGGATGAGAATATCATCCGACATTCCAATAGTTGATTGCTTATTGCTAGCCAATAACATGACAAAACAATGTGGTCAACATCAAGCAGCCGTTTGTATCTGAAGTGGATTGCAATACAAAATGGATCAAACTGGCTTATGTACAGCTTCACATGGTCTGTTATTGAATGTTTTTCATAAGATGACACAACGTTGAACTCATGATTGAACTATATCATCACTGCATCACTAGTGAGATTCATGGTTACACCATTGGTTATTAGTATTTGTTAAAGGTCAGCCGTATTCTGCAAATATTGTCATTTCATACCATTATGTTGTGACAGTACTCAATACCATTAGATTGTTATTTGATGCTATCAATCGTGATGAATGATCAGTGAAAACAAACGTGTTTGTTATGCCATTTCTGATATCATGGCCGTTGGTGAAGGTTCCCTCCCCGAAGATGCTGAGCTTCCATTCTGGCTGAGCTGATTGAGGTGGTTGCCCCAAGCTGTCGATGATCAATTACTGTGGTTAACCAGTGATTTGATGGTGATTTACCGTCAACAGCTTGTTGATGGTTGATTCACGGTTGATTCATGGTTGATTCATGGTTGATTAATGGTTGATTCTTGGTTGATTAATGGTTGATTAAAGCTAGTTGTCAATTACTGTGGTTAATAGTTGACTAAAATGGTTGGTGATGAGCTGGTTACTGTTGATAGTTAACTATTCGCGGTTGTAAATCCACCAGCGGAGCACCACGAATGATTCACTGGTTGCCCCGGTCTGGATCAAAATCATTGCTGGTTCATCGCCGATTAAGGATGGCGAATGGTGAGGAATAGTTGTTAAAATTGATTGGTAAGGTTAAGCATGGTTAATGATACTGTACCCATTTAGGTTAATACTAGTGGTTAAAGATGTTCACCGTTTAGGTTGATGAATACCCATTAAGATCCGTATCAACCATGTTACTAGCATGGTGTTTTTGGCCGACGCCTTCCAGCGGGCCTTACGACTCGCTCACAGCTTGGAGTCGGAGGATCGTGCATCTAAGGCAAGTCCAGTCAAAGGTTCCTCCCATCACGGCAACTGCAAGCTGTTCTTCGATGCGGAAACGGTGTCTTTGATCCAACAATTTAGAGAGGAAAAACTGCGGTCTCTGGCAGATCCAACCAGTAAACCATCTTAGGTGCCTGAGTTTTTTGAGTTCCATGCCATTCTCTGGTGAATGAACCGACCACAATGTGAGAATGCAAGCTGAGCATTCTGAATTTGCACGGCATCATGTCATGGGACCTACTTGCAGGAGGTTCACCTTTCAAGGGGGGCCAACTTCGCGGCCGAAGCTTATTCGAGCATACCCTAGTCATTCCGAGTCATTTGTACATGATGTATTTGTTGACCAGTCTGGATTGGTCGCATTGTTAAGGAGGCAAGCAACATCAGTACTATCATTATGGTCATCATCACCACATGGGTGTGGATACGTTTGGACTGTAGCCCCTGCTATTAAACCTTTTCCTTGTCCATGCCACCTCTGCCGGTTCTGGCCACGACTTCGCATTGCATCGACAGTGATCGTAACTGGTAAGCAACCATGAGAGGAAGGGGTTCATTCAGCTACCCCACCGGGTTTATAGCCTTAGAAACCAGTTATTATCCATGCTTATAAGGTAGCTGAACTCACCCCTATTCTTAACGATGGTTATCATGATTAGAAGCTGGTTATAGTGGTTGGTTCAGCCATCTTTTAGGCACCATACGCTGCACGCCAAGGCACCGATCCAGCTAGCCTCGGTGATCACTTTAAGGTCCAAGGAATCGTTTCCCAGGGGGAAATGGCTATGGGTCAATATTAACCAACCAATAATGGGGGATAATGACCAGCTATAACAAGGAAAACAATGGTTAATGATAGGGGAACCAGGGGTACAGGGTCTTGACCCACAGCCAAATAGCAATGTGCTGGGGAAATACCAACTCGTTCCAATTTTCCCTGGGAAATAGCATGGCAGTCGGAATACACCACGGCCTCGATCTGCAGGGTATGTCAGTCTGCTGTCACATCTGCTACAGTGATGTCACTGCTACACTTTTTTTTTCTGTACAAATGTTTGGAGCCTTCGCAACCATTGCGAGCCCTACCGGGCCACTAGGGCTTGCGTGGGCTTCCCCGTCTCACCTATTTTTGAGTCAGTCACCATAGACAGCAGAGTTCACCCACTAGTGGGGGAAATAGCATGAAATAGCACTTTATTGCTATAGCATTAGCAATTTTATTGTGAATCATGTGTGACGATGCTTAAGCAATGAGTAGCTGTTGTGATGGTAGCAATAGCATTTGGAGGTGGCGATTTTCTTGCTGATAGCTATGCTTAATGGGAAATTGGCTGTGTAAATGGCAATGACTAGTTTTTGTGATGGTCAACACCGGCAAATCATGGTGTTTAAATTGCTTGAGCATGGATAATGATCGTCATCACTGCCTGATGATTGTTGACACTGATCTTAGTCCAGGGTAATCAGAAGTCCACTATTGGTCACCGTTTAAAGGCATCTCGATGATTAATAGCTGCGCAGTAAATCTTGTTGGTAGTGCACTATCGGCTCACACTGTCGCTTGTGGGCCTCTGCTGCTTTGACCCCTTCACTAGTCGCGCCGTCTGTGAACAAAGTTCCGCACAGCTTTGGCGCTTTGACACGGCTCTCCAGAGTCCAAACAACCCTCATTTTGAACCAAGAGAATTCAATTATTTTCCAGTCTCAATACCGGAAATTCTGGCTATCATGAATTGTCATTAATTAGTCAGCACTTGCCCACGAGCAATGATGATCAGCCTTGATGCACGGCAGTTCACCATTATTCACCTTGAGTAGGCTTTAAATCCATTGATCCAACCAAGATGTGGTGTGTGTGAGAGTACGGTGTGCTCAATACTGGTTGAATCTGGCTTGTACAAATAATTCATGGTGTATTGCTAAGAACCAACTTGCCTTGACTGCAATGAAGCATGAAGAAGATATTAGAACCTGATGCTGTCAAATTGTGGTTCAAGCACTTATGTGACGTATGTCATGATTCAACCATCATTGAGTTTTGATTTGTCAAGTATGAATGATGGGATTTACTGAACAGAAGTGAACCATCATACCATGCTACATATTGATCTGTCAAGCAGTTCCCTATCTTAGATGCGAATGAACACAGTGAACAATGGGGATTGCTGACAAACTAGTTTCTTCATTCTTGTTCTGATTGTCATTTAATCCTCAGCCTTTGTGAGCAACTAGCGGTTCTGAGAGGTCATGATCAACCCATTTTAAGCAGCAAACGAGCTCAACAAATTGGCGAGTCGAGCCACTGAAGAATCCTAGCTGGTTGATGAGGTTGGGGCATGATGTGGCGCAAGATCCACACGTTTTTGAATGCTTTTCCGATCATAAAGCAGCTGGATCTATCAGTAACAAACATTTAGCCATCATTGAAGCAACCATTTCATTTCACCAGAACCAATCATCATTTAGCAGCATTTCACCAAAATGTAAGCAGCATTTCACCAAAATGTTAGCAGCATTTAAGCATCATTGAACCACTATCAACCACCATTTCATAACCATCAAACTCACCACAAGGCCCAGAAATCATGGCATGACCCTCAGCTGAGGAGCGACTCGTGCGACAGCTGGATGCGCCTTGCAGCATTTCGTGGTGCCACTGCTGCTGAAAATGATGGAAACATGGTAGATTCAGCTGGTGGATGACAGTTAATTCATACTGGTCAAGACCCGTTCATACTGGCTAAGACTGATTGATACTAGGGGATTACAAAGGTTAGTTTATGATGGTTTTACAATGGTTTTAAAATCTTTCTAGACGGGGTAGTCCTGGTGAATAATGGTCAATCCAGCTGGTTTTATGACAGTTTACGTGCGGAGAATGGTTGATGTTGTTATGCTGTTGGTGATGTTCAAGGTCCATATGTGCCTCAATGTGATTATGTATACTCTTTATGTCCACATATGTCCACACCTTCCGTGATATACATTGGATATGATGGCTAATTAATGATTGATGCTACTAATTTGATGGTGAAAAATGGTCTAGTCTACCCCATGGAGCAGTTCAACAGGGCCAGGGGATCCAGCTCAGAAGCACGATGAATAGCCATTGTTAATGATTGACCATCTGGTGGTTTCTCAACCCAAATCATCCAGTTTATCAATCATCCAAATCATTCTTCATACTAATCATTTAGTGTGCTCAACCAAACATTTTTGTGGGTTTCCCAATTTTGAGACAGTCCCAGTTTGGGAAGCTATGAACAAACATGACTGCCCCCCACAGAACCCTATGATTCATCAAGTATTTACCATCATTGACCACAATGCTTGTTACCTTTGGTCAACCCGCTTATTGACCATGACTGTACATGATCAACCACGGCCGGATTTGCCATGACCCTTGGTCGGCCCTCAAGCATTTACAACCTCCCAAGGAGGCTCAACTACCAGTTATAAGTGGTTCCCAGGGCCTTTGTACCTTTGTTTGTCGCGATCATTTCGAACAAGTCCTTGGGTTCATGGGGAAGATCTACCGATCTACCTTGGAAATCCCTGTTTTTACCCAACGGTGGATGTCAATCTGAAAAACCCTGTGGGAAACTTTGTTGTGAACTCCCAGGAACCCCCTTGCGAACCCTTGGGAACCCGCTGGCAACCCCCCTAGCAACCTCCCTCAAAACCCCCTGGCAAGCCTTGTTTGCACCACCAAAAATCCACACCTTTCCCCAGCGTCGCTTCTCCGGCGTCAGGCTCCGATGTTCTCCAAGTTTGGCTACGACACATGCTGCGTGCCCGACGTGCGCAGCCAGGAGCGCCGCGGTCGCCGCGGCGCCCTTCCCGGCGGGGAGCTGATCCAAGCTGGTTGATGTGCAGCCATAACGGTTGGTGGTTTGATGTGTTTTTTGTTGGTTATTCTCAGAGCTTATAACCACTAATAATGGTTGATAATATGGGATAATCACCGACATCATGGATAAACAGGTGGTGGTTTGATTGACATTTTTCACCGGGGATTATAGTCGTTAGTAGTGGTTATAATCACCAACAATTTAATGCATTTAATGACTCGTGAATTCACAAACTAATTTTCCATTGGCTCGCACTGCCTGGTTCTTCCATTGGTTAAATTAAATCAACTAATAGTGATACTAATAATGTGTTACAATGAAACAGACAGTGAACAATAGTGACTATGTAATTCATTGGTTGTATGAATACGTCATGTACGCAACGATTCCAGACCTTGTGGCGATGGCAAGAGCGGTCGTCGCCCTGCCAATCATATGCTTGGCTTGACAGCGTTTGAAAGCAAAGCCCGCCATGTAACTACCCAGCATTTTGAATACATGTTGGTTATAAACCATTTTTCACATTGATAGTATACATCAGTATACTGATACTGATGATTACATTATATCATATTTGTTGATTACATACGACTTATTAATCATTCTTAGCTATTATCAGCCATTCTTAACCATTATTAACCATTATACTGATTATTCTCAATCATTCTTAGCCATTACAAACCATCGTAATCCATTATACTAACTACTAGCCATTGACCATTGACTAGCCATTGATCACTAACCATCACTAATCATCACGAACCACGAACTGTAAACCATTATTAACCATATCATAAACCAACATAAACCATTACTAACCATTGTACTAATCATCACTAGCAACAGTAATCAGTATTAACCCAATGAACCATCATAAAGCATTATCAACCATCACTAATCATCACCATCCCATCACTAACCATTGACCACTCGCCATTCCTTTACCGCTCGGCGAGGAGCCCACGACTCCGCGGCCGAGCACCAGCAGCGTCGGCAGCATCAGCAGCGCGCCGAGCACAGGCGGGCCCCAGTGGCCTCATATGAACAGCTGGATGAACAGTACAGCTGGGGCTGGTTAGTGTTCGAACCCAATGGCGGACAGTACAAGGAGTTTCAGATCACATTTTGTGTTTTAGGGTTGGTGAGGATGAACTACTGTAGCCATCAGTTCTTAAGAATTATTTCAATGTGCTTAAACGTGATAGATTGGTGATAAATCGATATCAATCATCATTGGGGTCATGGCCGGGGCGGCTCATGCTGACGTTTTTGTTCGTCTCCACAGACCTGGCTCACTATGATTATGTGGGTGAGCTGACCTAGCTGGAATGGTTGATGACCCATCTATGGCAGATAAGGTGTAGGATCCATCCACTCACTAATCATGCTTCATGCTTCACCCCATGGGTGTAGAGCAGGATATCTTATGTGCGGCCCTGGAGCTTCACCACTTCCGATCAGCCAACTGACCAGGCAGGTGTCATATCCCTATGGTTGGTGGGTTAAGATCAATGAGGGATATGTCACCAGGGCATCAGGGGTGCCCACGCCCATATCCCTATGTTAATCGCATAGCCCCTCTTGTCGCTGATCATTGGGCGATGAATCAGCACCAGCTAAACCACCAATTCACGAACCAAGCAACAAGGCAACCAACGTTGTTGTTGTATGCCTTTTGTTGTTGGGTAAATAAGCCTATATTTGATTATTGACCAACCATGAACCAACCATGAACCAACCAGTAACCAACCAGTAACCAACCAGTAACCAACCCTTCACTCAGCCTTTCAACAAGCATGAACCATCGATTGTTATCATCCACCCAGTCCTGGCAAGGCATTTCCGCGTGGTCGTGGGGCGATCCCTTCGACCAAGCTGGCGGACGACCCACCAAGCCACATAGCACCTGGCCAGCGCAGGGGTCGGACGGGTGACGTGTGGAGCGCGGCCGTGCCTGTGGAGGTGTGGAGGTTGACGATGGTGAATGAACTACCCTGAGTATGACCTTACATAGGTTAGTAAACTATCCTTAGTTCAACCTTACATAGCTTGGGAGTTACGATAAACTATAGTAGGTTTCTGAATATGTTAGATAATCAATGGTAGAAAATGGTTAGTTAACGTTCAGTTGATGAATCGCTGATTGTTTAATAGTGGTTTATGAATTTATGATCATTAATTCATTGTGAATGATTGATTGATCGTGTAGGTTGACCGATGCTTAGCTGATATGCTTCCATACTACCAAAGGATTGGGTGATGGTTGACTCATGGTGAAGTACAGTCAATGGCCTTATTGTCATATTTGATTGACGACTTCTGCGCTGGCAATGTAATGAGGCACTTCTGCGGTGTCAAGAAATGTTTTATGATTTTACTGGGGATTGCAATCTTCCGGGGCCATGTTGGAGTACCAGAGGGTACTGGTCCACGAGAACCAGTTGCTACCACAGCCAGTCGTGTATGGTTCCTGATCAATTTTGATAGCTAAAATGCCATCCCCACATGGTTCGTTGCCTGCAGTTGCTTGCATCAACCCCTATAATTATCCATATGGCTATGGGTCAATATTAACCAACCAATAATGGGGGAGAATGACCAACCAATAATAAGGAAAACAATGATTGGCTAATAGTAGAGGAACCAGGGGTACAGGGTTTTGACTCACAGCCATATGATTTCCGTTGCAGTCGACAACTCACCACTCTTGGCCTGTTGGATTTGATGATGAAAATGTTTTGAAACGTCAGTCGCTTGCCGTTTCCATGGCCAACAGTTCTGGTGCGCAACCTGCTGGCCGACCGAACCTGTGGCCACCGACAGTAAGTTGTGTCGGTGGTGGTTGAGATCACAACTCACCAGTGACATCCAGTGACTGGTTGGTGGTTTGATTTACTTTTTTGTATTTTTAATTTTCGCCAATTTTGGGGGATGGTTGGCTGTTGACTTGCGCGAATATTATACTATTTATATATATATATACATGTATATTTTTCATAGGGGTGGTTCAACCGCCAACCAAATGATCTTAGTACTAAGAGTTACAACCAACCATGGTGGATATAGATATGCCAATGGTGGTAAAGTGGCGGTTCTTGATGATCTCGCCGGCACGACATGGTATGAATTACAGGAGTATAGGATGAGTTTCAATGCAAATTGAATCAAGTTGACATATCCGGGTTGTGGTATGCGAATATTCGGACGTTTCTGACTCGGTGCGTGACCGATTTTGATTCAAAACCTGACAATCTACCAGAGATTGAACTCCAGAAATCTTTGATAGATTAAACCGGTCATAATTAGTGCTCGTCGATTGCAGTTTTTGAGCGTGTAGCTTGTTCTCTGATGCCACTCGCCACGGTTGGGTTCACCAGGAAGAAAACAAACTGACAATCAATACTAAACTAATACCATACTATATGATGATTCTAGATTCTTATGATTAATGACAATGCTGATACTATATCATAACAATACTGTAATAGCATTTGTGTACCAATAATCACACTACTGATTATTCTATCATCACAATACTTTGTAATTACAATACTGATACTATACATGAATAACACAAATACTGTAGTAACAATACAGGTCTTGATGGAGCGCACCACGTTCCAACTTTTGCCAAGTTAATTCCAGCTATTTCACTTGCGACCCCATGTTGGAAGCCAAACCACTCTGCCCAGGTGGCAAAACGATGTGGAAGGCACGTGTTGGACCATGCGATCCTTGGCGGCGTTATGGGATGGCGTTGAATCCCCGGTTATGACCATGTTGGATCACAAGTGGTGCTGGTTACACGCACTCGCAACTTGGCTGAGAATTTGAAGATGGCCGTGACTGATTTGTGTCACATGTGGTTTTCTGACCATAGGAAGGAGATGCAGAAGCCAAGCCTGGGGAAATCAGGCTACTGACCGAAACACCACCATAAGTGTAGAATGATTTCTTAGAGGACAAGTAAATAGATCCTTATTCACATTACAGGACTGATGGTTTGATAATTTTGAATAATTGGATTAACAAGGCCCATGTACAGCATGTGTTAGTCATTGTAAACGGTCCGAATAATCATGGTTTGGAAATGCAATCAAGATGCATGTGCCAGTGTTGATGTTGCATGATTCTTCACAATGGCTTGTTAGTGGTTAGCAATCCGGTAGATTATAGGAGTTAAGCACTGGTTACCAGGCTGGTATCAACAACCAACGGTGACAATCTCATCGACCTTCGACCAGAACCGTCCATTTCACACCGCCACATCACCAGGACCGAAGTGTCCCAGGGCCCAACGAACGCGAGCTGAGTACGGTGCAGCAGCGTTCCGTCGGATGGGGGGAGTGCAGAATTCCTGCT
>VSDK01026564.1:116643-130343 GCA_009767595.1 Symbiodinium kawagutii
CTGCTGCGAAGCTGAGACATCAATTCATTCTTGCTGGGCTTTAGACTTCATGAGATTTGTGTCGTTATTGTTTCGGATCAACTATTTGTGTTTTTGATGTGTTTCTTTGATGAACTTTTGCTATTGCTATTGTTTCATGATAACAAAATGGCTTTATGCTGTTTCTTTGATGAACTTTGTTTGTACTTTGTTTGTTGCATTTGTATGCATTTGTGTTTTTCCGTCCGGTTGCTTCTTGTGTTGCTAAGCCATGTTTCCTATAGAGGTGATCAAACCAGTCAGCTGTGGAAAGAACTTCTGTGATTGCCTGCGTGTCACACGAGCCGGATTTCATCACTTCCCAAAAATATGTATATCTACTTGATTAGTGAACGGTCAACCTTTGACGGTCAACCAGTGGTCGCGATCTATTGGCTGACTGATGGTCACCCAAAGGTCCTTAAATGGCTCAGTATCCGACAGAATTCGCGCATGAACAGACAAGTGAGGAGCTCCCCTGAACTTACATAGTTTGGATTCACAAAACCTTCACAAGGTACAGGGGATCACCCAGCTTTGCTCATGGCAAGTCGGGGAACACGTAGTATTGTTTGCAAGTCCAAGGTATACTTGATGAATCTTAATGGTCGATTTCTGGCTACCTACAGTTGTGATTCTGTAATTACACTGATGGCTATTTAGCTGCTGAACTGTGCTGACAATTCATCCCGGTGATCATGGTTGTTGTTCAGGTGTAGGCTAGTTAGTTAGCGGCGCTCTGAACTGGAGACCTTCCACAACACTGCGGCAAGATCAAGTGACTGACGATGAAGTGACTTACTGATATGTGCCACCAGCCATGCTAGTGTTGGTATGTCCCCTTACCATTCCTGGTTATTATTCATTGCTAAGGACGTTGATCAAGATTGTTTGGTTGATCAACCCTCTTTTTTTAGTTGCGCGCTGGACGCTTCTCAACCACACAACATCCGACCCAATATTTGCTGACAGATCTAAGTCCATGCCCGGGTCAAAAAATGGCGCTAATGGCCCCTTCTTTGATTGGTAATGTATTCTCTTATCCCTGCTGTTGGTTGGAATCACAATTACAGCCTTTTAAACTACTGAACCAGAGAAAAGTACTGTAACATCAAAAGGGCTTATGAACCTACAAGGTATGACATGGTGACTTACAACTGAGTTTATGGTGGGCACCGGATGTAGGGCGGTCCACTGCTAGCAGTGAAAGACCCTGGTTCCGTGGTCTGGAACTGGCAGGAAAACATGCTGACGCTGCCAACCATTCGGATGGCTTTGGATGACGCCATCTTAGAAGCTCGGTGGTCAAATGTGTGGCACGTCGACCATGCTCAAGTTCACCATGGTTAATGGATGTGAATCGTCTTGATTCATCAGACCCCATTATTTCTGAAATGCTCCGAAACAGGACATTGCCATCATCATGAAATTAGCTAGATATGGACTACACCCAACACAACAGATTTTTTGTGATCTATATGAATGTACCTATGTACTGTAATTGATTCTTGTTTTTATTATTGATGATGTAGTTTTGGCTGCTGACGACTGACGTCAACCATAGCCACTCCATGCTGTCCAAAGTGATTGCTGAGGGCTCGAGTTGCCATCCTACCATGGTGTGATGTTTGATGGGTTTCTCAAACATGGGGACCAAAGGATCACCAGAAACAGTTGTCCTGGATGGAACACGTCGCAGAGAATAGGTACCTGTCACACACATCCTGTCACGTGACACCATATTTCTTGGTTTCACTATTCATGAATACCTCAATAGCCAGCTAAGGTTGGAAACTGCAGAAGAAGGTCAGTTTTCCCATGACTCAACTTTCCCATTGAACCTACAAAAGACGGCACAGGACATGGTGCAAGCGGCTCATTCCCTTTGAAATGTACCGCGGGATCATCCCAGTTGCTAGGGGCGGTTGGGTAACAATTTGGCAGATCCCACTGCAGGGGGATACTCGTTGCTAGAATCGGCGCAGGATGATTATCCATTCAACCCAACAACAGGGTACCCCAGGGAAACAACCGAAGTGATGAATCAGGCAGCAACGCCATGCCTGCCCAATGTTTTCGCTCACGTTTACAGTCGTTTTGATCGTTTTGGATGTATCATCATCTCTCCAAAACTTAAGAATGGTTGATGAAGAAAGACAAATTCATAGTGGTTGCTAATGGTTGATCCATCACGGTTAAGGGTGGTTGATTCATTGCTGATGTTTACTACTTCGTTTTTTAAATACTTATTGGGCCACAAGAACCACTGAACGTTTGCAGCTGGCAACTGCAGACAAGCCTCGTGGCGTCGAGGCATGCTTGCAGACTGCAGATCTGACTGCCAATCGAACATTCGCTCAATTGATGATGTACCAAGGTATCTTGGTGGCCATGATTGTGGCTGATGGGCTGATGGCCTTGTCTATCACCGCAGATTGGTGGCAACAGCGATATGCGAGACTGGATGATTCATCCTGGAGTAAGTTGGTTGGTTCATGTGAGCTTTCATGAGTTTCCCCATGTTTTCCCTGCTTATGAATGGAGGAAGTTGGTTGGTCGCTCCTTCCTTGGCCAAGATGGAGTTGTGACCAACTGACAGTCCAAGTGAGAGAATTGCTGCGATTGGCTCAAGAGCCAGGCTGTCGGTTAGCCAGGTGGCGCTGCCAGAAGCTTAATGAACCATCACTAACCATGATGAACCACCATTAATCATGAACCATCACTATGCATCACTAAGCATCAATAGCCAGCCCCAGCCAAGTCTTCCATAGATAGACCACGACCTTCCAAGCATGACTCTATGGCTGATGAGTTCATGACCTGCACCGTCACCAACGCACGTTGACCCAGGTGTCCTCAGTGGCTTGTATCGTTCCTGTGCTTTCCTGGCCCGGCGCTTGGACTTCAGCCCAACGGCATCTTGGCCATGGCAGTAGCTGACCCAAGGAAGGGACTGCCGGGTGGACACCGGCACTGCCAACAGCAACCTACCACCTGATTCCAAGGTTGGTTGTGGCATGGATCGAACTCTTGGATGATGGGTGACGAATGATGGATAGGCCATGGCAAGACTAGGATGCTAATGGGGATATTTCCTTACTAATCCTCTTACCAGTAAGATGGTCAATTACAGGATTTCTAATGGTGAGTCATGGCTGACGAATGATCGACGGAGTGGTCTGGTCGAAACGTCACCGCCCCGTGGCCAAATGAGTGGAAGCTTACCGTGCTTCGACAAGATGCGTCAGCAGCTGGTTAAGCTGGTTATGGGCGGCCAATTTCACCCGTGATTGGACTACCATCCAGTCGAGGTTAGTTCCCAAAATGAAGCTATGGCCATCAACCAAATTTAGGTGAATATCCCATACAAGCACTTTATATAGGTGAATAGGATATCCCATGGAAGCATGGGTGAATGTAGCCACGACTCGTGGTGCCCATCCACTTCGTGGAAGCTCTGGCAATTCACAGCGTTGCAAATCAGCGCTGAACCTCTCCAGTTGAGGATTGGGTGGCCAGCCTCGGGGGTGCCACCATCATGTTTGGGAAACAAAATTGATTGATGCTCCACCTGGGGGTTTCTCAAAATAGGCGACCCCCAAATCATCCTTGATATTAGTCATTTATCGTAGTGAACCCCACATTTTGGGGGGTTTTGATTTGAGACACACCCACATCATCCAAGGTAGAGCATAGCGGATCTTATTCGGCTTTTTTGTGAACTGTCATAGTATATGAATCCAGATGAATAAGTTCATTGCTTATCCACATCATCCTTGATAAGCAAATCTGCGCCCAGAAGGCCTTGAGATTTTCCTGTCAGCGCTTCAGGAACCTTTTACACGGAAAGATATCAAAGCAATCTTTACGCACTGGTCAAGGCCACAGCTGGGGCTGCATGCTGGGTTTTTGCAACACAGACAGAATAGTCGTTGATGATTAATCATGGTTGTCAATGGCTGGCAATTATTGGTTCATGATGTTGATTGTTGTATTAGGTACAAAGGATTTCTATTGGTTCATAATGGTTAATATTTGTAAATACTGATGGTTATTGGGTTGTGATCTATAATGATTGCCTACCAATGATTGGTTATTTGCCAGTATTATCAACCAATATTAACCATGGACCATAATTTCATTCTGGCAAATACTGGCTACTTTGATCAGGCTGGTCAACATTGGTTGTGACTAACATTGACTATGGTTACCCATGAATAGTAGTATAGTAATATTGGTTGAAGATGGTTCATGGCTGAAAGTGTAGTGGTTATCAGTGGTTGAGGTACGGCGGGTAAGGGGTGTTGGATCAATTTGTGCTAGAGCTACCAGCAGATCAGGCCAGTGGTGGCTTGGGTTTTGTCAATGTTTCCTAATGATTTCCAATTTCGATCTAGTTATTTTTTGGTATTCCATCTAAACAAGTTGCTGGCAATTCTCAGCTCAAGAGAATTGGGCTGCCAACAATTTTATGATGACCCCGCTGGCATTCTCCAGCCGTGGCCACCGTGCGCCCACGGCAGACAACTCCGCTGTCCGTGAAGTCATCAGGGGCAGCATCCCCAGGAGCCCTTAACCCACAGGTTCAGTGATTCCAGCAGTCCAGTTTGATGCTATGCTTTCGTTGGGGTATGGCGAGTTGCGTCAAGAAGTTGATTACCGATTTTATAGATTTTTATAGGAATAATAAGCAACAATGCCTCCCTGCTAATGAACTGACCCACAGCCATATCCATTGCTAGATATACTGCCTGGTTTACTTGGGATTAACCCGCGATAGGATTCCATGTTCATCAAGCAGTCCAATGAGTAAAGCAGCACTGCTAAGATGATTCCATAATTCATCAGCATCAAAAGCCTACCCACCAGACTGGCCACCCACCCAGAAGCGAGACTCAGTAGCTGGGTTGGTGATGATTTGTCCAGCCAACTAATAGCAGTTTGGGCCAGCACTTACGGACGTAGGTGATCATCATTGATGCTTGTTTACATGTCAACCATTGTTACCACGATTGACCAACCTGTGAACCATTACAAACTACTGACTATTAGCCGGAAATCATCATTGGCAGCCTTTATCAACCACTCTTAACCATTAATAGTAGTCACTATAAAAAATTAACCATTTTTTACCATGCGAAGGCCAATGAGCCGACTAAAAGGATCTGCGGGTAGATGAGTGGCAGCTTGTGAACCTCCTTGGATATATTGGAAACTACAAGTCTTCAGTCTATATATGCAAAAAACATATAATTAAATGCTTTTGTACTTTCAAAAGGAAACATGTACGTTCTTGTATGTCTACATATGCTAACGTTCACACATATTTTTCATTTTTGATCATGAAGTGCCAATATTTACCACCAGCTCAAAGATCATTGCCTCCCCGGCAACGCCACGGCGCTGTCAGCATTATGCCTGGTGCGGAGCCGGAAGAGCAGAAGAAACTCTCCATCTTCAAACTCACAGGTGCAGCAAGTGGCTTGAGAACGGTTGTAACAACCATGGGATAACCAACATCTCCCAAACAGAATGATCAGAATGGTGATACTGAATTTCTACCAGGTAGGTCACTGGTTGGCACTCGCCAAGAACGTGTGATCAATCCGTGCGGCAAAACGTGGATGATCATCCGTGCGTTGGCATTGAGTTTCTGAAGCCCAAGAGGCTACATCTTCACCGCATGCCTTCCTGCTACAGCTGGCAACCGTATTGCATGGTGTTGAGAACGCTTCAACATTTTTCACAGCTTTGTTGACTATGTTAATTAGACTGTTAGACTGTTAGACTATGTTCCAATCACCACTTTCGCTACTTGCAGTCATGTCAACGTGACTGGCGTCACATTTTGTGTTCTGATGAATGACTTTTTGCCATCATTTGCCAATCATTCCTGGCAAGTACTGGCCGACCAGCTGGTGGTTTCTCAAGCCATGGGGGTTCCCCTAAATCATCCATTAATAGTCATCTATAGCAATAAACCAACCATTTTTTGGGTCCCTTATTTTGAGAAACCACCAGCTGGGGTATTGCTGTTCCCATTCAGTGGCTCCAGTGGGTCACTGTCGATTTTCAGTGGCCACAACCGCAGAGCTTTCTGAGAGCGGCAAGTTGATGGCCTGGTTGATGTGGCGAGCTGGGTCAAGCAGTTAACCAACCAATGATAGCTGGTTAATAGTTAATAATAGGGGATAACAACCAACAATAGTAGGGGATATAAGGGATATACCAGCTATATATGGCTATGGGTCAATACTAACCAACCAACTAATGGGGGAGAATGACCAACAATTTCATAAGGGAAACAATGGCTGATGATAGGGGAACCAGGGGTACGGGGTTTTGACCCACAGCCATGTGCTCTGAATGTATGGTGAGGGCTTCATTCTGAGCCTTTGCCCCTCCACATTGGGAAGTGTTTCAGATAGTTTCAAGCCAACTTCTGCCGACGAAAGGTGGAAAGCTCACTCTCTACCACCTCACAATCCAACGTGTTTCTCACTAACCATCTACCTAATCAATTTTAATTGCACCATTTGTCAACTTTCAACACGTTAATTCAACCATTCGTTGAGGTCCATTAGTTGAAGTCCATTTGTCTTATGAATATATAAGTTGCAAGCTTCTGATGAGTCCTTCATGCATCATTTGAACTACTCAACTTCTGCGTTAATCTCACTACCCAATCTCACTAATGTTACTTGAACCATTGGTTGCACCATTGGTCAACCACCATTGGTCAACCACTGAACCTCATCATCAGCTAGTTCTCACTAACCAATCTCACTACATGATCACCTGTATTTGAACATCATCGTTAGGCATTCTGATTACTAACAATCATTAACCACCAGAATCCACTAGAAACCACCAGAAACCATCATCAACCATCACGAACCATGCTTACCCACCATCTAAAACCATTGGTGAACCATCATTAACCATCATTAACCACAACCAACCGGCACCAACCACCACCAAGCACCACTAACCATCCCTAACCACCACCAACAGTGACCACTACTAACCATCAGATCCACTAACCACCACCAACCACCACTAACCACCACTCACCTCGCCTGGTCCATCATTGGTTACCACGGCCTGGGTCGCCAGGCTTCAGCGAGCGCACCTGGACCCACGGCCTGGGTCGGAACCTGGCGCAGCTGGCGGTGTGGATGGGCCATGCCGTGCCTGGGACGGCGGCCACGGCGGCCATGGTGCGCCCGGTGGCAGGTGGGAACGGCAACCGGGGTATGACCATGGTAACAACCAGGTTGATTAGTGATTGATAATGATGGCTAGCAATGGTTAATTAGTGGTGATTAGTGCTTAGTAGTGAATAATGAGCATCAGTGAATTAGTGGTTCGTGGTTGATAAGCCACTGTTAGTGGAGTGGTTGAGAACCCACAAAAAGTGGCTACTAATGGTTAACTAGTGGGTTATGAACCATAGTTAAGACTGATAGTGGGTTATCAACCATTGACCATCAATAGTTGATAACACTGGCTATATACCCTCCATTTTTGGTGTTTTCTTGAAAGAGAGCAGAACTCCCCAAATCATCCAATAGAAATCATGATTTGTAATAAAGCACTAGATTTCTTGAAAGAGAGGAGGCCCCCCCAAAACAATCCAAATCATCCAATCGTAATCATGATTAGTGATAAACCATCTCATTTTTTGGAGTACCCCCATTTTAAGCAACCTTCACTTAGTATGTTGACATGGGATGACAGCTGTGAATTTCGCATCTTCGATCCACGAAACCTGGCATCCTGAAATGGGACACCGGTGATCCTTAAGAACTATAAAGTATTAGCCACTCTCATTGACTGATGATTCTGTTTCTTATTAGTTAATTATCATCTATCTGATTATTAATGATTACCATTAATTGACCGTTATCAATCATGAGTAACAGCTATGAAGCACTACGACCCTTTGGTAAAGTAACTCGGCTGCCTGGAAAATACATGATTCTATTAATATTTTCCCATGATGAAACGCTGTGCTACTGATACATATTCAACGTGCTTAGTCAGCAGTCATCACCGATCATCATCAATCAGAATCAATCGTCTTTAATCCTTATGAATTCTTATTAATAATCATGAATCATCATATATCATCATTACCCAGTATAGAAATGCCATTCACTCAATAAATCATCCACCACTATTGGCACATGTCCGCCATGATTGGCCTTCCCTAATCATCACCGTTTACTATCGCTCAACATCGCTTCCCAGCGACTGCCATGAAAGAACCTACTGTGGAACAGCTTCATACTCCGCGAAGTGAGATCAAAGCTTTGGATGGTTGAGGACTTCCATGGCTATGAATTTTCCCTTATCCTACGTAGCTTGTTACGTTTCCAACTTATGGATGCTTATCGTGCCCTATCACTAGTCATACTATGACTGAAGCAGCCTGAGAAAATCCAACTTTTATATCGTGAGTTCCTGTTATCGTACAACTGAACCAGTGTATACCTGAGTCTTTTTTTGCTATGACTATCACTTACCACACTGTTCTACTTTTTCATTTCTTATATCATTTACCATATTCCATCTCAGTACTATTACTCATTACGTATTACCTATTACTTACAACTATTACTATTACTATCTCATTACTTATTTCTTATCAACATTTTATTGCCATTACTGTCTCAGATCAGTAACGAACAGAGAATCTACACAGAGTCTTCCCCTCGCTGAGGAGCTGGTGACCGCTGTGCTTGGTCGCGACGCGTACAGCACGGTCATGGACCCCAGGGATGCCACACAACGAACCCTGCGCGACTATCTCAGCGCCTTGGATGGGGAAATGAGTTGCTGAGGAAACGGTGATATAGGTTTTTCTCAAGCCATTGGGGTACCCCCAGTTGGTTCATCCAGTTCATGAACCATGTATAGTAAGAAACCAGCCATACCTTGGGGGTTCCCTATGACTTGAGAAACCACCATGTATCTACCATATCTACTGGTTTTACTTGGGTATCGTTGGTCATAGTTGGCCACTTGAGGAGCCGGTCATATCTAAGACAACTGGTAGTTCGGCTGGTTAATGGTGGATGGGAAACTATGGTTACCAACGGTTCATGATGAGTAGAGAGTTGGAGCCAACGGAAAAGAAACTAAAGAACAGTTGATGATGGAAAATACTGCTTGATTGTTGGTGGATTGGTCACTGACGGTTCATTACTGACGAGGCAAAGGAAAAGGATCCGAGGCATTCAAGATTCCTGATGGCGAACAGCCTTTAAGAATGATCAGTGGTTCACTGGCCAGCAGCGCTAGAGCGGTACAACACAATTTGCAGTGATGGCTAGTCATCATCGTTCATCGTGAATACTGGTTCATAGCAGCCAACATGCTGACCAATGATGGTTGCTTGATGACCAATCCCGGTCATTCCATGATGCTTCAGGATCACAGCGGCTAGGGTGGTTGGCCCTTGGATCTTGTCTTGGTACGACACCCTAGGATCTTGACACCATCGTTGTCTGATCATTTTTCTCAGCATAGAGTATCTCGTTTTTTTTTCCCAAGATGTTTGGCTTTTACAAGCAACAAGATCTTTTTTACTAGGATTTAACTATTCCAACTCCACTAACCACTACAATCTAGCACTTATCAACAGTGATCAATCTGATCTATTCATCAATCATGGAAGAACAAAATAAACACGATGTTTTTTTTAACATATTATTTCATATCCTAGCTCTTTTTAAGCATGCCTTCATGTATATATATATATATACATATATGTTAAACATCATTACTTTTGCTTTCATATTGCCTTGCATGATATCCAATACTATTTGTGCTTTCTATTTCCAGTATTAGGATCTTTTTATCATAGGAGTACTGATCTATAGAACGACCCTAGGGGATCTCCTTTCATGTCCTATCCCTAGAAGAATCACAGGATCTCCTTTCTCATCATCTTTCTCTTTCAAAGGGTTAATCAGCAGCGCGCGATGGGGAGTTGAAGCAGCTGACTTTTGGTTTCTGTCGGCCATGTTTTTTTAGCCCCGGATCACCGGCGTAGGGCGTACAACCATTGGAATCACCGTTCCGTGCATTTTGGCATTGGCTGAAGCTATGAGGAGGTCCTTATCACCAAGCAATGTTGACCACCAGTTATCATCATAAACCAGTATTAAACCTCTGGCGATGGTTGTTAGATACTTCGAACAGATTTATGAACTGCTGTTGACCATTGTGAACCACTCTCAACCATTATCAATCATTTTTCGCATCGTGAGTCGTTATGAGTACTATCAGCAGAGTGACCATGAATCAGTCGTCAATCATCATCAACGAGTATCATCTATTGAGCATCTATCATTGATTGTCAAGTATCACCACTTTTATCAACCATCCATCGCTATGATAACCAGTAATCCTCATCAAACCATTATAACCAGTAATCACCACCATAATCACCACTAAAATTACCGGTATGACCAGTTTATGAATCAAGCCTGGTTCATCAATAGCACTATTTCATGATTTATGATCTCGAACCCTTTAATCATTAGATAGATGGTATATCAATAATATGACTGCCACCAGTACATCCATGTGATTGCTATACAACTATTCAAATCACCAGCGCAACCATTGAATCAGAATACAGAAGCCATGAACAAGAATAGTCGCCATGTGTCATCATTACACCCATTAACCACTATAGTCACCAATATGGCGGTTTCTCAAAGTAGGGTTCCCCTAAATCATTCAGTTTATCAACCATTTACAGTCATGACCCATCCAGGGTCCTCTATTGTGATAAGCACCGCCACGTTTACCCTTGTAACCACTATTAGCCAGTATTGATCACTAATATAACCACTAATGAACCACTGAAAAACCACATAACCATTATTAATAACTAATAAACTCCAACAATGATTAACCCCGAGTTAACCCCCAATTAAAACCATGTAACCACTAATAAACCGCTGCATTGTTAACAAGTAACCCTTATTGGTTAATTAACTATTGGTTGGTTGGTTGGTTGGTTCACTGGTTAACTGGTAATATGGTTGACTAATAAATCATATCATGTGATTGGCTGGTTACTATGAACGCTATGAACCCCAACTAGTAAACCCCCAAATTATGCCACAAGTAATGGTTATGTTGGTTTATTAGTTTGTTTTTATCAATAATGGTTTATTAGGGTCATACAACCACAAGTTGGTTGGTGGTTTTACACATTTTCTATTTTCCCTAATAATGATTAACAAATGGTTGGTTGACGAGCATATTTTTCATAGGGGTCGAAACCACCCACCAGATAGATTTTTATTGGGGATTATAAAGATAAATAGGGAAAACCTAGGGATTTTCTAGGGTTAACTATGGCTAATAATGGTTTCCAACCAAGAATGGTTTATCAACCAAGAATGGTATGGTCATATAACCACAAGTAACCATTATTGGTTGGTTGGTTCATATTGATCCAACTCGCCACACGCCCAAGGTGCCCCTGGATGCCCGGTCTACAACTGGCCCATGGCAGATGCCATTGCCAACGCGGTGCCGTGGTGGCCGGGAAACCGTGGGAAGTTCTAGGGAAGTCAACTAAGTCAACTATAGTCAAAAGTGGTCAAGTATGGTTGTTCATGGGATTTTTCTATGGTCAACTATGGTCAAAAGTGGTTAACAGTTAACTATTGTGAAATGGCATTCTGGCTTGTGCATGTGCTGGCATGTATAGATGTCCCGCCCCGATGTTTGGGCTCAATAGCGCTTGAGCTAACTGGCCGCGACCTTGGAAAACCTCGACGGGTGTCCTCCTTTGCAGTGCTGGGCCCCTGGGTTTCCGCAGTGGTAGCGGAGCTTGCGTTCCTAGCGACCTTTGCGGTGGTCGGGCTTTGCATCTACCTGGTTGCCTACGTGGTGGCGGTCGGGCTCCCTGTGGAGCACTTGGTTCCTGTGTACCTGGCGGTGTTCGGGCTTTTCAGCTCTCCTGGTGAACCTCCTGGCGGTCGGGCTCTGTGCTGAGCTCTTTGTCCCTGTGTCCTTGGCGACGCTCGGGCTTTGGTTGCGCTACCTCCTGGTGTTTGGCTTCGTGTTCCTCTACGCGGACTTTCTCCTGGCCTTACTCCCGTTGGTGCTGACCTTCGACTACGTGCTGAACGACCTGTACTTCGTGGACTTGGTGGTCTCCTGAACGTGGACGTGATGTCTTCGATGTCTGCCGAAGATGAGAAGAAGAAGGATCGAGTTGAGAGTGGCTTTGACTCCTACATTCCGGTGTGGGATGGCAAGTCGGAGTCGCTTCGTGACTTCAAGCGGCAGGTGAAGTGGTGGCTCTCTTCGATCGACTTGGAGAGGACTCGGTTCTTCAACTTGGCGGCAAGGTTTGCCATGCGACAAAAGGGTAGTGCCAAACTATGTGCGATGGACCTCGACCCCAAGGACATCTCCTACAAGCCAGCGGTGACGCTACCCGATCCTCAAACTGGAGATGATGCGGTGGTGACCCCAGCAGACTATGCCTATGGCATTTGGAAGGTCATCGATGCGTGGGAGAACATGGTGGGCAGGACAGTGACTGACAAGCGTGGTGAACTCAGGGAGAAGTTCTACAACTCCTTGAAGAGGCCCCACCATGAGAGTGTTACCTCTTTTGCCTTGAGGTACAGGACGAACCTGGCTGAGATGAGGGCAGAAGGTGTCGTGATTGACGATGCCGAGGCTGCCTGGTTCTTCAAGCAGAAGCTGTCCCTTTCTGAGCTTCAACGACAGCTCTTGGAGACTACGCTGGGTGCGAACACCAAGGTCGATGCTGACTGCGAGCGGGAAGCGGTAGCTCTTGGAGACTACGCTGGGTGCGAACACCGAGGTCTATGCTGACTGCGAGCGGGAAGCGGTCAGACTTTTCAAGAGAGTGCACCTTGGAGCAGCAGCTTCGAATGCCAATGCCCCTCGGAAACCGATATCATTGGCAAGTTTTTCACAGCGAAGGGATGGTCAAAGGTTCCCCTTCCGCAAGCCTGCTCCCTCCTCGAGTGCAGCCTCTACGGCTTCGTGGCGGACTACATCAACGACGAGATCTACACGGTCTGCCAATGTGACTGAGACTGAAGCCGATGGCGATGGACAAGAATGGCCCTATGATCCTGATGGTGATGACCATGAGGCCTACGAGGCAATCCAGGAAGAAGAAGAAGAAGATGATCCAGCTATGCTGCACCTTCAATCTGAGGTTGAAGTGATGGCGGCCGAGTTGGAAGAGCTAGTCAACAATGGCGTGGATGAAGCTGAAGTTTCCACGTTGGAAGAGAGCTTGGACAGTGCTGTGGAGGCCTTGGTGACGATGAAGGAGGCCAAGCAGCAGATTGCTGCTTTGCGGAAGGACCGTGGATTCAAAGGTCCAGCCACTCAGCCTTCAACTTCGAAGGGTACCCCAAAGGGTTCCGGTACCAAACCCGGAAAATGTCACGCCTGTGGCATGACTGGCCACTGGCAGGGAGACAAAGAATGCCCGAAAGGCAAGGGCAAGGGTAAGAGTAGTGGCAAGTATGGCAGGAAGCCCTTCACCAAGGAAGCCAATGCGACGGAGAATGAAGTGAACGTCGTGGACCTCCTGGAGCACGTTCCGGTGGTGAACACTGGTTTCTCTTCAGTCACCTTCGCGGCTGAGCCGGAGGTGCACG
>VSDK01026564.1:133839-179442 GCA_009767595.1 Symbiodinium kawagutii
GAACAGCGTCAAGCTGTGATGAGACTTCATCAAAACACTGGTCATCGTGATCCCAAGCGGTTGGCAAAAGCTCTTCTTGTGGCAGGAGCATCACCTGAAGTTGTGCGTGCTGCTCGGGAGTTGCGTTGTGACATATGCTTGGAGAACAAACGCCCTCGTTCACATCGACCCTCGACCTTGCCGAAGGCAAGGCATTTTGGTGACCAAGTGCACATGGACTTGTTTTGCCTGAAGGATTCTGAGGAAACCCCGTTTTGGGTTTGCCATGCAGTGGATGCTGCTTCCCAGTACCAGACTGCAAAGATCCTGGCGGCCAAGACTACCCCGGAAGTGGTGAAGTTTCTCAACGAGCACTTCATTTTGGTGTTTGGTGCACCGAAGACTTTGGTCTGTGACAGTGGACCTGAGTTCATTGCGAGTGCTATGCAGGATGCGTGTGACTTCCACGACATCCACCTTTACCATGCAGCAGTGGAGGCTCCATGGGTGAATGGAATCGCAGAACGTGGAGGACAGAGCCTCAAGACCATTTGCAAGGCTGTGAGTTCTCAGTTCTGTCCCTTTGGACATGATGACATGGCCTCTGTGCTTGCAGCAGCAGTCAGTGCTGTGAATGATGATGTTGGTGAATCAGGGTTTAGCCCCTCGCAGATGGTACTTGGCAGACAACCAAGAGCTACGGACATGGTCATTCCCAATGGCTCCCGAGCCAGATTGGCTCAACATGGACTCTTGGAGAACAGTGCTTCTATGGAAAGACGCATTGCTATGAAAGAATCTGCCAGAGTAGCTATGGTGCGGCTCAAGTATAGCCGTGCACTTCGTCGTGCAGAGTTGGCACGGGCTCGCAAACCTGTGCTCACCCATGAGTACCAGCCTGGTGACCTGGTCTACTTTTTTCGAGAACAAAAGCCTCTCTCCCAGAAAGGCAAATCCAACATGCGGAGGAAGCTCTTGCTCAGGCGTTGGCATGGGCCTGCATTGGTGCTGACCACCGAAATGAACTCTGGTGGGATTGTGAATGCCATCTACGTTGCCTACAGAGGCAATTGCACCAAGGTGGCTGCTGAGCATATCAGACCAGCCAGTACCCTTGAACGCTTGACCTATGAAGAGTGGGAGAAGATTCTCGAGGACATCGTGGATGCGACGATTCGAGATGGCGGACCTCGAGATGACCAACATCATGGTGACGAAGACGGACATGATGGAGATCAAGGTGACGGCGGTGATGGACCTCCTCCTCCACCTGAGGATGAACACATGCCCCCTCAGGATGACTTTGAAGCGCAGCTTGATCGAGCTGTTGATGATTCAGTGGGTTCCATACCCGTACTACCTCCTCCAGCAGGTGACGAGCCTAGGATCACGCCTGCCTCATCGCAGGGTGGAAGGAGCATGAGATTTCCTTTTCCATATCCAACTATGGGCCTCGCAGGACCAAGCACTTCACCTATGCCTACTCCAGTGGTACCTGGATCCAAGGCAGCCAGCGTTAGCGGTGAAGCTCCAGAACAAGTGACTCCAGCCGCAGTGCCTCATACCTCCAAGGTGAACTCAAGAAGGATAGCCCTACGGGTTCACGCTTAGCACAGCATACCTTGTTGTCCATGGGAGGCTGTTTTCCTGCTTGGTCCCTACTGTCCGCAGACGTTCGTGCTGCATTCCTAAAGGGAGATCCATACGTTTCCAGAGAATTGTATGTGATAGCCCCAGACCCACGAAAAGGGCCATCAGTGGCTATAGGAGAAGGAATAGTGGCAAGAGTTCTCAAAGGAGTATTTGGATTAGCAGATGCGCCTCGGGAATGGTACAAGAGGTTGGCAAGAGAACTCAAGGAAGAGCTGTGGACCATCAGCCAAATCGATGGAGCGTCGTGATAGCCCCGGACACCAGAAAAGGCCCATCGGTGCCTTTAGGAGAGGGGATATGGGCAAGAGTCCTGAAAGGAGTTTTCGGGTTAGCAGACGCTCCTCGTGAGTGGTACAAGAGGTTGTCACGAGAACTCAAGGAAGAGCTGTAAGACTGTGGAAGTTTTGGCGTCAGAGCAACTTCAACTACATCCTCTTCGACAAGCTGTTGACCAAGCCCGAGATGATGTTGCAAACCATCGTCTTCAGGTGGATGACTTTGGCACTTGGGATGGTCGCTGGTCAATGCCAAGCCGGCTTGGGATCCAGCTGATCAAACCAAGATCAAAGGGGGGATCGTTGCTCATGTTGATGATCTTCTGTTTCTCGGAGATGTCGATGCCAAAGCCAGTTTGATGAGAATGGGTGACAAGTTGGGTTTTGGTTCCATTGAGTCTGAAGATTTTCAATGGTGTGGTAAGAGGATCAGACGTGAAAAGGATACCGGTGAGATTGTGTTGTCCATGGTACCTTACCACCTCCAGTTGAAACCAGCTCCAATTCCCCGGGAACGGAAGAAGATGCTTCATGAAAAGTTGACTGGGCATGAGACTAAAGTTCTGAAAGGATTGCTTGGTAGTTTGCAGTGGTTGGTTGCTCAACTACGTTTCGATATAGCGTTTGGAGTGAGCAGTCTTCAAGGGGAGATTCCAACCATTGGAACGTTGCTACGAACCAACAAGCTGGTGGTTGAAACAAAACGAGATAGCAGTTTCGAACTACGGTTTCGCAATGTGGGAGTCACCAACTCTGGCATAGTTGCAATCAGTGATGCAGCTCTGGGTTCACCAAACTATTTGTAGCACTTGTATGAAGGGGGTTTGGTTGCATAGGGTTTGGGCTAATAAATTATTTATTTTTTTTGAAAAAATCTATACCGTTCGCATCGCATTCAACGAGTTTGCAGGAGTAGCTACGCCTCTGAGACCTTGGGCTTTGAGGAAGCGATGGACTCCGGTGAACTGTGTCGTGGCTTCATCGCTGAGGCCATGGGTGTGAACGTGAGTGGCAAGGATGCTTCCCTTGCAATCTGCAGAGTGCCGTTGGTGGGTGTGACCGATGCCAAGGACACCTACGACCGTGTCTCACAAGACACTGGGTTTGGGACTCAGAAGTCGTTGGCTTTTACTGTGGCCAACCTTCGGCAGCAAATCCGAAGACCGAACACCCAGGTGAGATGGACGGCAACTGCCAACAACTTTGTGGATGCCGGGACAAAGGCCATGGATTGTTCTCAGCTTCGACAGATCCTGCAGAAGGGACGATGGAGCATTGAGTACAACCAGGAGTACACCAAGCAGAACTTCAAGAAAGTGAAGGACACTGTGGTGGTGGACCAGCTGCCTGGACGAGCCCTGACGGAGAAGGACGAGTACCTGCTGCAGCATGCTCGTCAACTGGGTGAGTGTCCAGGATGGCACATGACCGATGGAATCGGTGTGCATGTGGCTCATGGAGCTAAAAGCTTCCGCAGCCCCACACCACGGTTCTGCTTGAAGGACTTCCCACTACGAACGACATTGGCCGAGTTTGCGACAGCTGAATTCTTGAGGAAGGGATTGAAGGAGATCCCGAACCTCACAAGTCTTTTGCCAGCTGTAGCCAAGAGGCTGGTCAGTCTGTTCCACAAGCACATGCCACAAGCCACATAAAATAGAGGGTGCTGTGAAATGGCATTCTGGCTTGTGCATGTGCTGGCATGTATAGATGTCCCGCCCCGATGTTTGGGCTCAATAGCGCTTGAGCTAACTGGCCGCGACCTTGGAAAACCTCGACGGGTGTCCTCCTTTGCAGTGCTGGGCCCCTGGGTTTCCGCAACTATGGTTGTTCATGGGATTTTCTATGGTCAACTATGGTCAAAAGTGGTTAACAGTTAACTATGGTTGTTCATGGGATTTTTCTATGGTCAACCATGGTCAAAAGTGGTTTACTAGGGGTTGGAACCACCAACCAGACAATGGTTGATGACTATGAATGGTTGATGATAGTAATACGGAGTAATGATGCTTGATAGCGTCAATAGTGGTCCATGGTGGTCAGTAGTGATTGACCACTAGTCGTTGGTGGTTGTGAACAGTTGTTGAGACGGTTTTTTAAGCCAAGCCTAGTTGAACGTTGGAATGTTAATAATGCTACTGAAGATCAATGATGGTTCCTGATGTTTCCTTCAGGGTGGTCCAACGAAATGGTGGGCCAAGATCCAAAGAGGGGTTCACGGTGGCAAGTTTTGCTGTTTGGGATACTGAGATCGTGGCTTGATGGACCCAAACAATATTGTGGTTATGTCCCGAGTGCATATTCTGTGCAAATTATTTCTTGCTTGTAACCGGATTTCAGTAAGCATTTTCGATCATTATTTAGCACCAGTAACCTGTGGCACTGAGCATCACTTGCCTGGTTAAACAGCTACAGCCTAGTAAAGCCTATGATTGCTTATCGAATATTTCTATCAATCTTGTATGCCCACATTCTTAGTGATTAATATGCACTCTGGCAAACTAACCTGGCAGTGGAAAATGCACCATTTCTACATAGCTGGTCTCCAAGGGTTTCATGTAAGAAAATGTGATTTTGCATGCCATAGTAGTTTGTAATCATTACAAACAATATGATAATTCATCATTACAATGATTATACATATTTGATCATAAGAATCATGTCTATCCACAAGGGTTAATATGATATCCATGATCATTGTCAATATCGTGATTTACTACGACATTGTTTGATCATTTGTCAATATTGTCAAGATCATCATTGTCAACCATTAACCAGCTATTATCCCCTATTATCAACCAATAACCAGCTATCATCCCCTATTATCAACCATTAACCAGCCATTATCCCCTATGGTTGGTATATCCACACATGTCAGGGGTTAAGAGCCGCGGATTTTTCTCATGGCCTACCACCCTTGACACCGGTAAGGTCTCTTCCACAGCGGGCCGCTATCGCGTGGAGCGCCCACCGCCCACGGGCTTGCTGAAATGCAACGGTTCTGTGACCGCAAGGGGTGAGTGCTGGTGATGCGTCAACGGTGAATCTGTGGTAAATCATGCCTGATCGATGGTGAAGCTATGGTGAAGCTATGGTGAATCTGTATGAATCTGTGGTGAATCTGTGGTAATTTGGTGAATCTATGGTTGCTCTATGATTAATCTATCAGTGCCCATGCGGAGTTTATGGTTAATCAATGCATCAGCGGTGAATCATGGTCAATCTATGAATAAGATAGCGGGCTGATGGGTAGAGAGGGGCAACGATGGTTAATAGTGATGGCTCATAGTTTTCAATGGTGGATGAAAGATTTGGAAAATGGTTTGTAATGCTGAACAATGAGTTCGTGATGCGAACGACTTATTCGTAATGGCTCATGAGCGGTCAATCGTGCTAGATATATGGTCAACAGTCGGTAGTAAATGGGTATCAATGGGTATTGTAAACTAACCACAGGTGGGTGACTGGACAGCTAGCACCTTTTCACGATACTGCAACTCGTGAGCCTTATGTCAAGGCGGTTGGACATACAGCTGATCCAAGTGGCATGGCACGAAATTCACACACCACAACTATACTGTTGGATCAGCTGCGAAAAGGCAACTCGAGGTTGCGGGTTCGAGTCCACCAGCTGCGAACGTCCGGGATCGTCTTGGTGAGGATATCCGCCAGCTGAGATCCAGTCGGGATCCAGCGTAGGGTCTTGCTTCCCGGCAAAGTAGCGCTCCAACGAGTAGCCTCATCACCGATGATGCGGCGCAATGCCGCCAAATCCACAATCAACCTCTTCTCATTTGGAGCACGGGGTCCTCCAACACGATGAATGTTGTCGAAGAGGGACTTGCAGTCGGTGAGCGAGACGATGGGAAACAACTCCCGCGCTACCTCCTCCTTGGCCGCAGATGGGGTGGAACTCAAGGCGCAAGCCACATAGGAGCGGAAGGCCAATGCTTCTTCCCAACCTTCCAGCGCAGCCATTGTCTCGGCAGCAAAGGTGCTCCTGCACACCCTGGGGCAGGCGTGGGACTTCCAACCCACGATCATACCAGTGGCAGTCTTTCCATGGAGTGCCTCCTTGGTCGTCATCACGAGCAAATGACCAAGTTGGGAATACACCCCATGGCCGTAGGTCTCCTCCACCTCAGTGTCACCTTCAACTTGAGGATCTTTTGGAGCATTGGCCCATGCGGCATCATGGTAAACTAGTAGAAGTAGTTCAGAAGGATCCTCTGTGAGCTTGGTGAAGATGAGAGGCTGGTCTTTGCCCGTTTGGGCCATCTTGGCCACCCGATTGGTGTCCTTCACATCTTTGTAAGTTGGACTCTTCTGCTTCCTCTGTGAAAGCGAAACTCCAGCTTGAAGATCCGGTCGGGTCTGGGCCGCCAGCCAAGAGAGGGCCCCAACCGTGCTCATGTTGTCCTGGACTGTGACCTCGTCCGCTGGGTCGTCGGCCTCATAGTTCTTGGGGAACTCGACAGTCTCCAACCGTGAGTCCACGTAGGGCTGTTGGTGCAGCTCGATGATACCATCATGTTGGCTGATGGTAGCTCCTGTGTATTCGAAGTGATCCTTGTCCCAGTTGCTGATGGGGAAAATGGCCGACAGGCTCTCTTGCATCTGCGCCATCACGTCTTCCGGGGCTGCGATCAAGAGGTCGTCGACGTGGGTGATCAGTGCTCCACGAGGAGGTCCATCACCTTCAGCAGCACGTAGTAGAAAAAGACATGGATCAAATTCATGGTGGGTCAACCGCAGTGTTTCTCCGTTGACCATGATGGGCATCTTTATGAGCTCCTCAGCCAACTTCTGCCACCACAGGCGTGGTGAATTGGCCAGGCCAAATACCCCTTTGACGATCTCAATGAGGCTGCCATCTTCCACTTCTGGGAGCCCCTTCTTCGGCGCCTCAAAGTACAGCATCCTTCGAGACTCCACACCGTTCAAGAAGGCGGCTTCAATGTCGCCTGCTGCAAGCTGCCAGCTGAATTGGGCAGCCAGGAAAAGAAGAGTGAACAAAGAGCTCTTCGACGCAGTAGGGGCCTCCGTGTTCACTTCACCCTTTTTGAGATCTGGGTCCATGTGTCCACCGACACACAGCCTGGCTTTCGCCTTCGGGGCGATGGTAGGATCAAGCCTCCTCTTCGCAACATTCTTGTCTCTGTATGCGAAGCGGGCCTTCAAGATCCTGTTTGCAGGTACCTTCTGTCGAAGGAGATGTGCATCTTCAGGTGGATGCACTCGTACAGCACCATAGCGAAGATGCTCTTGCCATTGTTTGATCTCCGCCTCTTCGTAGTACTTCTTCTCATCTTCAGGAATATCGTCCCACTTGATTTCCTTGTCATTTTGCTTGATGATGCTCCGTGGGACACGTCGTTCTGCGACATGAGCTACCTGAGTCGCACCCACCTCTTGGTCCAGGAGGTCCTCCAAGTCGTCATCCTCCGGGATGGGAGGCAGATCATCACCAGCTTCGGCGGGTGTAGAGCTCGGTGGCCTATCTTCTGTAGGAGGTCGAGGTCGGTCGGCTTGCTCTTCTGCAGGTTCATCGCCGGCTCGCTTCATCCTGCATGTCCCCTTGGCCCTCATGCGCCGTTCCGGCAGCACTGCTTCAGGTAGGGCTCGACGTCGTTGGAGCGCGGGTGTACCAGTAGCATCCGCGAACACCTCGTCGTTGCCCTCATCGGCCATGTTCTCGACCACACGCATCAGGTCCTCCTTGAGCGCGCGGGTCTGGAAGACTGTCCCCAACTCCTCGGACTCGGCTAGTCGTAGGTGTTCCGCTGCGCAGAGTATGCACCTTCCTCCGCGGGATACCCAGTATGATTCGCCTTCCCGTCCACTCCCGGTCCAATCCACTCGCCGATGTTTTGACGTTGGCGAGCTCGGCCACCCACGGTCTTGTTGGTGCGGTAGATGTACACATAGTCGCCAGGTTCCAGGCGTTCGGGTAGAACACGGGGTCGACCAAGTAGAGCTCGTTTGAGAGCAGCATCGGCTTGACTCTCAATGAATGCCACCCGCGCTGCTTGGCGGATCTTCTGCTTGCGCAACCAGGATTCCTCTGGAGTGCGCAGCTCCTCCAGTTGATGGAGGCCCTCGCTCTCGTCCAACATGGCATCACCAGTACGGGGTTCTTTTCCAAAGAGCCATTGTGCAGGTGAGTAGCCATGTGATCTCCTCAGGGTGTTCTTGGCATAGGCCACCATGGAGAGGATGTAGTCGAACTCGTCAACCTCAGGAGTGACATGGTCCACCACTTTATCCCATGCAAATGGCCCGGTACCACTGTCCTTGGCGTTCAATGGCACCTTGTTGCCAATGGGCTTGACCAGCGATGTACCGCACTCGGCATCCCACCATGTCGAGGCCATCGGTGAACTCCTTCAGAAAACCTCGTTCCTGGTCACAAGTGACCTGTACTGGAGGTCCAGCCCAACTCATCCAACCCTGGTTGAAGTCGTTGAGGAGGTCTGTAGCCTTTCTCCCAGAGATCCGCTTCACCAGGTGATAGCCCGTCGCCATGTCCAGCATGGAGAGCACTTCAATCTTGTTGTGGCGAGTGTCATAGAGGTTGATGGTGTCCAAACAAACTTCTTGATTGAAATCCAGTGGCCGTGTAATCTTCGCAGGGCGTCTGGTTGCAGCTGAGCTATGTCGCGAACATGTTTCGCAACGTAGTGAGTGCGCAGCCTTGATGGTCACCTCGCCAGCTCCAGCAAGACGAAGATGTCTCACCAAGTCTGCGTTACTTGGATGTCCCAGGTTTTGATGGATCCTCCGTAGCGCCTTCGCGATGTGGTTCGGCACGTTGCGAGGAATGTGAATCCCAGAGGCACCCACCTGAGAGCCTTGTGCAGCTTCTGCATCATCACCCGCTACAGTAGCCCAGGCTTCGTGGGGGCGTTCGTCAAGGCGTTGAACTTCTCCAGGTCGATGATGCCATATAGTCCCCATCATCCTCTTGTAACCCTTGACGACAGCCTCGCAAAACTCCATCGTGTAGACCCCGGCAGGTTTGGTGTTGCGACCCTCGCAACAGGTGTGGTTGCAACGGCAGTTGCACAGTAGTCCAAGTTCAGAAAGGAGAGCCGGATTAGACGCCAACACCCTGGTGGGTTTCTTCATGGGGCCCTTGTCCGTCACGGCCTTCAAACCAAACCTGCACATGTCGAAGTCAGTGGATGACATCAGAGAGCTCTCGGACAACCCCCTCATGGCATCATCCAACCACATATCAGAGAGGCGAGGGTGTTCGAAAGCAACTTCGCCACCGTTGGCAATCTGGATCCAAGCACACTCGACAGCGAAGGCAACAAGCCTACGTTGCACCTTTCTCTCACGGATCAGTTGAGCCCTTCGGTGTGCATAGTTCAACCGTTGCCAGGGGCTCCACTTCGTGCAAGGCAAAGCGATCCAGAGTAGTTTAGGCTTCTTCTCCTCGAGGTCCTTGAAGACCGATGCTTGTTGACAGCGGTCAAACAGATCGTGTCCATAAACGATGTCTCGAGGTTCCAGCACATTGTAGCCGCTGGCTGCAAAGACCTGGGTCATGTGTGCAGACCCAGCGAAGAGCTCCAGGAGGGCGATCTCATCTCGAGGTCGATGTCCGGTGGCTGCGTTGCAGAAGTCAACTGCTGGCGCCACCAAAACTTCCTGGATCTCCTGGAGGGCAGATTCCACGACCGGAGCTGCCAATGCCACCATAGTAGTAGTCAGACAGCACAGGGCTCTGCGTGCCCAACCAGTGACCCGCTTGCGAGCTGCACGCTTCATGCGCTTGCTGGGTAGGTTCCGCACGGCATCACCATCATCCACATAGCGAAGGTTCACCTTGGGCATCCCAGTGAACGTGTCCTCGACATACTCGTCAAGATCCTCCTCGTCAGAGATGGAGTCGGTGTTCACCATGTCGACATCTTCCGTGATGTAGACCTCGCGAGTCCGCGCACGCTTCATCTCCTTCTTCATCTTGAGGAGGGTGTCCATCTTTTTCCAGTAGGCCTTCCGCTTCACTTGGGTGTTCGAGGTGTAGACTGCGCTCGGTCCTTCACATCCTTCTGGGCCTTGAGTGCAACCAACCGAGCCTCCATGTCCTCGATCTGTCTCTCCACCGGCAGCTCTCCTCGGCCGACGACTCGATGGGGCGAGTTCGGGTAGTCCTCTGTGCCTTGCTCCATGTGGTGCTGGGTGTCCCTTCCACCAACACCTTCGGGGCTGCCTTCGCTTTGGTCATGTTCAGCTTGGGCACGGGCACCACTGCCGAAGATTCCGGATCTCCACCACGATAGCCACCACCGGTTGCCGCTGTCTTCGTGCCCCTGGCCTGAGCCCATCGGGCCAGGCGGGCAAGTTCCATGGAGTGGGATGGATTGGACTTCACCTCCATCTGAGCCCATTCCAAGTACGACTCGTGGACTTCCTTGTACATCCATCCTCGGTACTGTCCGAAGCATACCACCTCCGAGTCGTTGGGCGGCACCGCATCCCTCAGGAGCTTCATCATGGGGACCTTCTCCGGCAGGGGAATCTCCTCCTCGATGCATTTCTCCCGAAGTGCGGCGAGGGACATGTGAGATAACCCGACCAGCTGTGAGGGCTTGCTCAGTCCTCTCTTCTCCCGCTCCTCGATCAGGGTGGTGCAAAGCTCCGGCACTGTCCACTCCTTGCGGAATGGCACTTCCAGCTCCTCCAGAGCTCTCATCAGCTCCTCTTTGCGCATCTTCCATGGCGAAGGTGCTGCTGAGGGCGTGGGCATTCGAATTGCTTGGAGTCGAAACTCGTTGATCTTGGGATCGTCGAAAACGGCTGCGGCCGATCCATAGACATTCAGCACGTGCAGGAGCATCATCTTGCCATGTGTGTTCGATTGTGATTGTGGGACATGTACTGTAACATGGTATGCATGTAGTAGTCCGAAGCGGTCCCAAGTTGTGAATGAGCTGCTGCTTCAAAGTGTCCTGACTCGTCTTCCATTGTTGGGGGTCAAAGTAAGTCCTTCGGGGCACCACATGTATCCTATCCATGTACTCCTCACCTTCAATCCAGAAGTCCCGTGACATGTCATTCTCCTTCCACCAGTGCATGAAAGCTTCACTATGAAGTTGGTCTTGAACTAACAGATCCTTGATATGTCCATATACTTTGGGGTAGAACAGCTGCAACGTCCCAGACTGGCAGCACGGACCATGTATGCCTCCATCTCGGACGCTCTTGGTACGGGAACATGGACTTCGACCATGCTCCAGTCAACATCATCCGGCCAGGCAGGTGCTTGACCAGTGAAAGTCAAAACATCGAGTCGGGGATGACCAGACTCAGTGACACCTAGCTCCATGTCCTCGATCTTCAGGGCTCCAAAGGTGGCCTTGTTGGTGTCCATCTTGAAGACCGTCCCCAAGGCCGCCAACACGGGGCGGCTAAGCAGCAATGGCACCTGAGTGGCAACCACTGCAATCTTCACAGCAAACCAACGGCCCTTCATGCAGAGCCAAGCGATCACCGCCTTCTTCGACGGGTAGAGCTTAGGGCCACCGAATTTGAAGACCTCGTCCTGGTTGAGGATGAAGTAGGGCACCTGGTGCTCGTCCAGGAGTTGCACAAAGCGCCGCACCCAGGCCGTCCCGGCCAATGTGCGGCTGCAAGCGCTGTCTGCGATGACGTCCAAGGGCAAGGCGTCGATGTCGGTGAAGTAGGCGATGTGGGTGGTGTGAGTTGTGCCACCACCACCTTGTTTGTTCTTGGGGCAGATGGGGTCCTTATGCCAATGTCCCTTCTTCCCACAAGCGGAACAGAAGGAACGAGCTTTCGCCCGCTGCAGGGACTCTTCCTTGCTGGTCGCTGTCACCGTCGTCCCACGCGCTTTCAACATGCTGTTGTAGCGCGCCTTTGCATTCTGGAACGCCGCATACGCTTCATGGGCCTCGGTGTCCTCGGGGTCAGGGGCGTCCTCGGTCTCATCAAGGTCGAGCTCGTCGTCGAACGCGGTGTCGTCCTCTTCCGGAACGTCCTCCAACCCAGTCAAGTAGGCACATTCTGGTTCTTCTTGGGCTGGTCGTTGCGGCGATGTTCCCACAACCTTCGGTTCATCCGATCTTGAACAATCGCAGCTTCTTGGAGTCGACGAAGGTCATACTGATTGGACACTGAGCTCAGAAGGTTCAGCTCAGCGGCATTGTCCAACCTCAGCTTGTCGATGTACCACCATGCGCTGCCCAGGTTGGGCAAGACGCAACCCACTTCCTTCAGCTTGCTGAGGTGGCGGTCGAACTCCATGTTGAATTCCCGGATGTCCTGGTTGGGAGTCCTGCGGAAGTGCTTGAAGAAGTCACCCATGTACTTCCCGGCCTTCACGATCTCCTTGTCCAAGTAGTGCTCCTTGATCCACGTCACGAAGGTGTCCACGCCTTGCACGTGGTCGAGGGTGCGAAGGTCCAACTCCTCAGCGTCCCGCCATGCACGGCCTGACAGAGCATTGTACAGCATCAGAGCCTGGTGCTGTGGCCTGACCCGCGTCATGCGGGTCCACGCTTGGATCTTGCGTAGGTACCCTCTTGCTTTGCTTCCATCCTTGTCCTCCTCCCCGGAGAACTCGGGCACGTGGATCTTGTCACTGGCGCCACTGGGGCGATCCTCATTGGGCGGCCTGGCAGACCACGGGTCCCAAGACGGAGCCGTAGCATACCAGGAGTTCCTCGATGTCATAGCCGATGACGTAGAGCCCGGCCACCATGAAGACCGGCGGTCAGCAGCTGGTTGATGCTGTGGAGTTGCTTCTGCTTGTGGCTCATCGCGGGCATCCTGGTACTCCGCGTCAGCTTCGTGTGCAGCAGGCTGCGTTGAATGCCATCTCCCCGCATTCCACAGCCTCCATTCCTCATCGGTGTACTCAGGGCGAGTAGCTTGTTGTTCACCTGCAGGAGTAGGCAGCCGACCCCCGCCCGAGTGAGCAGCACTCGGGACTTCGGATGCATCCTCAGCAGGTGTTCCTTCCGAACCCCCATTTGAAGCCATGGGCTACCAGCCCGCAGCCACGAAGCAGCGCCGCAGCAGCGCAACGACACACGGCAACACCGACCGACCGCACTATTGCTGGATCTACTGGGCAAACAGGGCCTTCAGTGAGGCTCCGCTACCAATGTAAACTAACCACAGGTGGGTGACTGGACAGCTAGCACCTTTTCACGATACTGCAACTCGTGAGCCTTATGTCAAGGCGGTTGGACATACAGCTGATCCAAGTGGCATGGCACGAAATTCACAGGTATCAATGGGTATCAATGTATGGTCAACAACCGTTAGTAAATCGGTAGTTACACATGTACCAATGCATGATTGTGGGGTAAATGGCTTACGGTTTGTATCAGGGGATATCCACGGTATTTGAATGGTAAATATGTGGTGATGGGCGATGGGAGAAGATGGACCTTTGGACTACTAGGGTTGCTTGCTACGACCTCACAGACAACTATTGCTGGTTTCAGTGTGGCTTCGAAAATAAAGGTTGATGTGTTGTTTATTGCCAGAGCGAGCATCATTGTTTATATGCTGCTTGCCTGTTATCAATTCAACACGTCATGGGAGCACAAATGCGATAAAATGCCTGTAATGTGGAATTGTGTATCTATACACTTCTATCTACATATTCAAGTATGCATATGTAGATCTAAATATTGCTGTATATGCGGTCACCGTCCCCAGTCGGGCCCGTGTATAAGGCATTTTGGCATACAGTGCTTCGCAACAAAAAGATGTAATTAATAAACATCCGAAGACATTGCAAAATAGCAAACACCCGAACAACATTTGGCAGGGTAGCCTAAGGAACAGACCAAGTTGGTAGGTGGTCTTTGGGGTTTGGTAGGGGGTGCCCCAATTTATGTGTCACATATATGTTTTACTTATGTTTCACATACCAATTGGCAGACAAAAAAGCATGCTGATCTTTCAGTACAGTTGAGTAACAAAAGTATATAGTTAACATGAATCTATGTCATCACTATCCCTACATGTGTTTGTCCAAAAATGCCCGCCCCCTAAACTGGTGGTTTCCCTATTCAAAATGGCTTTTAACAGCCAGATGGTTTGCAGGTACCATCATGGCTATGGGCACGCCCACATAGTTGTTGAAGCGTTCTTGTTACTTATTATCCCCCATTGTTAACCAGCTAAGTAATCATCATAAACTACCATATACCAATGGTTTGATATGAACCAATGATCATTCTAAAGTCAACCAATGCTTCGACACGTTGCGCAACCAACAACCTTTGGATCGCAGGCTACGAGTACCCCGAGCTCTCTTTGGGTTGGACGGAGGAGCCCCGCAGTCCGCGATACGTTGCCCAGAAATGACCTGGACAATGAAGACGTCCCGGGTAGTGGGAAACCACCAGTGACTATAGGGACTATAACTCATAAGAACCATGAACGATGGTTAACAATAGGGGTGTAACAAACAACAATGATGCTTAAACAACTACTAGTTGGTGGTTTGATTGACAGTGCTGATTTTCCCCAATACTTTTGGGATGGGTTATCACTTCGGGTCGCCACCAACCAGTCCATGATGGGACAATTTCAGAGGTTCCTTCTCACTCATCCACTCCTCAGACCCATCGAATCTCTCAAGAGAGACACCTTGTCACATCTTGTGGTTGCAAGACATAGCAGAATATAGCTAACTTCAGCTGGATGATGTAGCTGGATACTTGAAGTTCATTCCAGTGGGTCACTGGAATGAGTAGGGCTCACTCACTATTCGGACTCAAAACGCACACTTGTTTAGCAGTTGGCATTGAGGTCTATGATTTGATGATCTTATCGTTTGCAATACGTGCATTTGTGGGGTAAGTAACCTATAAAATTTGTAACACGAGCAAGTCTTGAGTAATAAATAGTCGCTTAACCGGTAACTACCAAATAGTGCCCCCTCAGTCAAAAGTTGGTCACCACTTTTGAGGTTCCCTATGACTTGAGAAACCACCAAATCTACCAAACATAGTAGATGAACATCTCAACCAATCGCCTTCCCAGTCTGTTCGTTGGGACCATAAGCATTACAAATTAGCGAAATGCTCAAAACCATTGGTTAGTTCTACTGACAGGTCTGCATCGGTTACCCGGGTGAATGTCAACATCGATGTTTTTGTAAGATTCATCCAGGTACCCATGTACCATTCCTTGATGTCCAATGCTACACATGGTTTTCAACATGGAACATCCCAACCAACTGAAAGTAGAGCTGAACACAAAGCAATACAGCTGGTGGCTTGGAAATAGTTTGTGCTGCATTAATTCACGCTTAGAAGCTGTGATTGGTTCTCGACCTGGTGAAGATTAGCTTGATACAACCAGTCTGGGTTGGATGCTCAATTGGCCCTCTCCACTTTTGGATGGCAATGTTCCAACAAGACAGATCATACATCTATACCTACTGGTTTCTATCCCCCTCAAACTGGTTTCATATCCCAATACAACTACTGACTACTGGTTATGTCAAGCTACATCCTATGGCTTTGTCCGCCACGGTGTACCCCTCTATGGCTTCCCCACGGCCAAGTCCCACGGCACAGGAGACCACTTGGGATCACTACCACGCTTGTGTCCCTTGAACGACCGTGGGAAATGGTATGGGCAATGCAGACAGAAACCGGTGCCTTTCGTGGTCGGTTGTTGGGTGTTTTTCAAGTGATAGGGGGAATGGTGAGTTATCATCCAGTTTGTTCCCCATTCATGGGAACACCCCCCCTCAAATCATCCTTTATAGTACTCATTTATGGTAAGAAAGCAAGCATAGCTTTGGGATTCCCTATTTTATCAAACCACCAAACAGGGGAATGCCCAGGGAAATGCCACCAGCAGGCTTTCGACTTGGCTGATGAAAACCCCCGTATCGGTGAACATCTCAAACTAATCCAACTCTACGGACGTTCAGCCGCTTCAGAGTATGGTTGATCTATCATGTTTCATGCCAATGGCTATGGGTCAATATGAATCAACCAACTGAGGATGATCTTTAGCAATAGTAGGGAAAACAATGCTTAATGATGGGCAACCAGGGGGAGTAAGGGTTTTGACCTTTTGCCAAATGATTGGGAGTGCCCCAACTGCGGTACCAAAAACCAATGATGTTCATTCAGAGGTCGGACTCAGAACTGTTCTGGCCAGCTTGGCACCTGTGATCAGTTTTTGTACGGCTAGAATTTGCAGCGATGTTGTGTGTGTGACTCGAATGTAATTGATGTGTTTGGATATAGGCTGATTAGATGATGATGATGATGATGATGATGATGATGATGATGATGATGATGATGATGATGATGATGATGATCTGTGCCAGATGTACGGGCCGTTTTGCCCACGGATTTGCATACTTGCAGAGCCTTTGGATATCGTTGGCTGTTCACATCCACGGCTTGTGGGAAAGTTCACCGACCTGTCATTTATCCATAGCTGGTTCCGAAAGAGTACAATTTACTCGCAAACTGAGATTGTGTGTAACTGTCTTTGGCCATGTTTTGCCTCTGAGAACATATACCTGTAGGTATTGTTCAACATGCTAGGTATGGTATATCCGAACCATCTTGCATTATCCATGGTTATCCAAGTGTTATGGTTGGTTTTCGATTATCCTATTTATCAAGTCTCATTAATCAATGCATCATTAAGCCACTGGCATCCACTGGCCACAACGAACGCATGATCAAGAATCATCAACCATTGTCAATCACGATTACACATCATAAGAGCAATCATCAACCATCATCAATCCTTCACTAACCATCATTAACCATCATTAAGCATCATTAAGCATCAATATCCATCATTAAGTTAGTCATTAAGCATGATTATGAATCATCCTTCATACATCAATCGGCCCTATTGACCCATTGGAATCCGTCATTGTCGCTGCCTATTCTCGCTGCTCAGGATTTCGAGGTGGTTGATGCCTTGAGTCAGACGGACTTCGAGGAGACGAGTTTTTTTTCGTGCCCGCGAAGGGGAGTAAAGGTGGATTTACGATGGGAGGACATGGTAGGGTGGATTGATGTATTAATGATGCGTAATGACCATCGATAATGATGGAATTGCTGAAATACCATGAGTACTGATGGGTTAATGATGGTTAATGACGGTTTGTGATGGTAAATGATGGATTGATGGATTCATGATTGGTGGACGGAGGGGAGAATGGGAGTAAAGGTGCCCAGGTTATACACCACCGATGACTGCGGGTACTCTCATCGCTCAAGAAACATTCGTTAAGCACCTTGGTGGTTGATCTCTTGTATATCGTTCTTCACGGATTTAGCCAGTTTACTCGTCAGATCTAGTCAGTGTCTAGCATACCAAGCACCAATCCAGCTGATAGAACCATGTTTTTTTGGCGGAAGTTTTGCATGGTTGGGCATTGCCGACTGCTCACAACTTCTCTCCACCGTGCTGGCTTTGGTCGCTGCAGTGAAGTCCCCAAAAGCCTGGAAAATCGCCAGTGCTGTTTTTGCCAAGCCATGTGGTAAGCGATGGATGATTGACGATATGAGACTTGAACATCACATGAACCATGATAGTCTGGCTGGTGGTTTGATTTTTTTTTATTTTTCCCTAGTAATTGTTAACAAATGGTTGGTTGACTACTTAATGTTTGTCATACCACCAGCCAGTAGTTAAAGTTATACAATTAACGATATCACCAACTCACACTTCTGTCACTTCTGTTATACTCCTACAGTTGCTAATTACTTGATCAACACTTGAATAGCATGAGCCATGATGGTCATATGACTGTATATATAACCATTATATAAGCATTAATTATATTATGTCAGGATGAATTATATAATGTAATGAATGATGGATTACAAACAACCATCACCAAAAACCATCAGCTTTTGGATTACCCATCAATCAAGCCAATTGACTGGATCAACCACTACTTTTGTGGTCAATGTTAACTTCCCTAGTAAATCCAGTTCCACTACGATCAGTTGACTGGATTCTATAGCCAGTTCCATTTATCCACTTCACTTAATCATCACTCAATATTAATTATATGATTCCAGTTAATTTATCCAGTTCACCAACCATCACTTAACCCTTTATCCAGTTCACTTAACCATCACTTAACTTATGGATAAATCTGATTAAAGTCAATTCTTCCATTTAATCAGGTTAATTGGCCATTTGTCTTAAGCAGATGGGTTAACTTATTTGTCCAGATGATTATATCATTCCAGTTAATTTGTCCAGTTAACTAACCATCACATAACTATTTATCCAGTGAACTTAACCATCCCTTAACTTATGGCCAATAGATTCCATTCCCATCAGCTTTCGTTTGTCCCAGGAGAAGTTTCGCAATCTGGGTCGACCGGTACTGGTGAGATGCCTGGCTGCAACGGAGCACCGTTGCGGATGGACTCTACCGTTGCAAGGATCAACCGGTATCACAGGAGTTGGCTATGGGAAAAAAATCTTCAGTAAGATGGGTTTTTGATATGGCAGTCCCCTTGGATTCACAAGGGATGATTGATATCGCTATCCAGGAAGATGATGGTTACGATCCAGGAAGATTCACCATCATTAACAGGCTTTTCCTGGTAAATCAGCTGGTTAACAGGATTTTCCTGGTAACACATGACCATAGCTGGATGGTTGAACCAACCAACCATTGGCTAGTTAGCTGGTAAGGTAAATGGTTCATTTCAAGGGAGGATACCCAAGAATAATAGCGGATGTTGATAGATGGTGACTTACCATCAACCATGTGTGGATGTATGGATCTCCCATGCAAAACCGTGTGGTGGCTTTGGGTTGTCCTGCTTTGGGGGGAGACTGGTGCACTGTTAGCAGCTGGCAGCAGTGACTAATCCAGTCAGGATTGATGGTACTGAGAGGATACCGGGTTCTTCAAAAAGAAGCCAGCTTCAAGAAATCAGGGACTGATCATGTTGGTGGCACAAGAGGTACACTGGGTGTGTTGTGGCAAACCTGTGAAAATGACTTGATGCATCAAAGGTCTCCTATTGGTAGCATTTTGTGAGAAAGTAAAGGGTTTAAAGGACGCAACAAACCAACAAAAGGGTGGTCCAACTAAGAAACTGATGACTCAAACTTTGATACGATCCCAGCATATACTAGTTTGGGACGCTGGTGCAGCAACTCTCAGATGTGCACATGCGCAGAATCTGTACATGTATGAAGTGCTCGGACAATGCCACACTGGAAGTCCACGCTTGGTGGTGATTAAACTCCCAAACAGGCATTCTTTATCGCTCCCATCGTGGGCTCCAAGTGAAGTCAATGGACACGAGTCTTGAACTTTGCTTATCCCCTTGGGTAAGATCTAGCATGTACGTAGCCCTTGTGTTTGGGGTGGCAGTTGAAATCACCAAGGATGCTCCAGAGGCTGCTACGGGCTGACTGAATCCCGAATATTTGCTAAGCTTCGCAACGCATCCATCCATGAAGACTTGGAGTCCGACACTGAATTTTCAGAGTGGAATCATGGGCGTGGTAAAGTACTGGGATGGAACTCTACATTTTCTTTTGAAAGCAACCCATAGGTGTTGTTCCCTGGCAGCAACGACATAGGTGTTGTCAAGTAGGCCCACACTGGCAAGATTGACAGTGAACTTTCCCAGCTCTTGGCCGACCGTTTTCTGGTCATATCCTCAATATCGTTCGGTTGGTATAGGTTTCTCCTACTAGATGGTGATCTATAAGAACATGTTGCTTCAACAATACCAGGCCCTAGGAGCTATATCTCTATGATAGATGGTGAAAATTTACCATCTTTTTAAATCATGTTCGTTTGACCAACAAGCTGAAAAAGTCACCACCCAAAATGATAAACCGCTAAATTAGTAAGCTGGTTGGCTTGGTGTTGACCATCAAAGCCTGACAATTCACGCTCAAAACCTGAAACTTCATCCCCCCAAGCTTTCACCAAGCCTCGCCCAGAAAATTTCGCGGACGCCGAAGACCGCTGTGATCTTCGGAAGGGCTTGGTGCTGGAGGCGACATGGCGCAGCTTGGAGAGCGGCTGCAGCTGCTGCACACCGATGCTGATGCATTAAAAAGATGCATCTATATCTATCTGGTATCTATCGATATCTGTCTGGAAATTATTTCATTTAATTATATTTATCTATATCTATCTATATCTATCAATATATCTCTATATACTCTATATACACTAGAATCTCTATGAAATCTTGTTTGATTTGATCTCATCTTGTTTGACCTTATCTAATCTTATCTCATCTACTCTACTCTAATGTAATTTTGTTTGATCTACTCTAATCTATGTAATCAAGCTATCTATCTATCTACCTGTCTTTGCAAGCAAGTGTGCACCTAGGCAATTTGTTGCAGGTACACGTGGATAAACATTTGCAATGTATTCTTAGCTAACGTGCAGAATCTGGGAATGCAGTAGGTGCATTTAGAATGCCGCTGTGCATACACCATGCACACATTGTACATGTATAATGCATGATGTATCAACTTGTTGGTATTTCCTTGGGATTTGTACAAACAGGCATATCTACAAAAGAATGCAGGCATTTGCAGCGAATGTCTACAGTGCAACTCCTGGGAGTTCATGGATATCTGAAACAGTAAGGGAACTTTCGAGGATTGATGGGTTCAAAATGGTTGATGATGACTGATGATGGTTGATGATGCTGCTGCTGGTGATGATGATGATTGAAGATTGGAATTATCATACTTGGTGTGTCTTGCCATTTGAAGATAACAATTGCCTTCGGCGAGGTAATTACACCTGAACACAGCCAGCTCAGAATTGGCATGATATCGCCATGTTTGTTCCACAATTCCTTCCCCACAGTCATGGAAGGTGTTCAATATCTGGGAGAGTTGGTGGATTGAGCATTTTCTTCACAGGGGTGGTTCAACATGGTTCAACCACCATGCCTCACGGGCCACGCCCCATGGCCATGGCCAGTCGCACAAGAAGCAGCTCTTTGACCTGGGACCCATTGCGTATCCACGGCTGATTGGTGCAAGTCCCTGTGAGTCCCTGGGGCGCAGCCTGGGGCGCACAGTGGTGATGTGTGAGGTCAGCGGTTGAGAATGGTTGGTGAGTGGTTGGTGTTGGTCACAAGTCTGGCTGTTGCTTGGGAGGGAGTGAGGCCAGGAGCCAGGGCTACCCAGGAGTGGGGTGACCGAATGGTAGTAGTTGGGCAATGCTTGGCTGGATGATGGTACCAATGGCTGATACAAGTGGGAAAAGATGATTCCCAATGAGCCAGCATCTTGGATTTTCCCAGATATGAGCACTGCGAGTTCATGGGTCCATTGGTTTGGCTTAAGTTTTTGACACATTCCAGATTCTTGGGTTCTCAGTCAAATGGTGTTCGGTAGTATGCTTGGGAAGCTTGCATTCTGTTACCTTCCATGTTGGATTCCCAAACATGATATTTCCCCTACATTGGATAGCATTGGATAGTATTAATTAGCAAGTAGCCCACCACATATGGGTTCGACGAAAGTCTCAGCCAAGTCAATTAATTTTCTTTTTGGGACGTGAACAGAAGGGGTCTGTTTGAGTTTTGACTCACCCCCATATTTGTCTGTCGATTGTTGTATCCTCATCAGGTTGCGTCACACTGTCGCAGGCAGCCACTCGTTGCTCACAACGTCCGATCGATACCATAGATTGCAGTGTTTGTTCCCATTCATCCCCATCATTGGCCAATTTATGGTTGACAAAACAAGACACTGGTGCATCAATAATTGAATGAGCAAGGGATTGATTATAGGAAGCAATGACCAACAAGAGCCAGTTTGGATTGGCATTACCAGAACTTTCTTGGCTACCCATGCAGTAGTACCCCAGCATCATGATCGATCAGTAGATATCATCATGATGAGTCATCATTATCATCAGCAATCATTGATCAGCATTAACCATTGTCAACGGTCACTGCAATACTCATCAACCATGATTGGCTGTTATCCCCAACCATCATCAACCCTCACCAAGCATCATTCACGAATGAACCAAATTCATAGCGTAACAATTCAGCGGATTTGTGATAGCCGGGCTGTCCATGATGTGTACATATGGCTGTGGGTCAATATTAACCATTAGTAATAACCAACAATAATAGGGAAAACAATGGTTAATGATGGGAACCAGGGGTACGGGGTTTTGACCCATAGCCATATACCATCAGACTATGGGTCAACGCTCCAGAAACTGCGAACGAGGCTGAATTCATCAACATTCACCAGAAGCCACTATTAGTTTAAGTTTAATAGAATTGATATTTAACGGTGGCATTGTTAATTAGTAGCAGTATTCCACAAGCATTCATAGTAGCTAAATGAGTCAATTCACATTAGGTAATTGTGGCAAATAGTGGCTCATGACAAAGGAACGAGACACTACAAGGCGTTGTCTACCACTATGATTGTGGCAGAAAAGCGACCAACTAGTAGGATGTTGCTTGAGCCCTTGCATTCACGGGCAAACTGACCCACACTCCCATGGCCCGCGGCCAACTTCCAACAGTTTGGAGCTCCAGGAAACAGTTCACAGTGGAGGAAGCTGAGAAGGGAGCGATTTGCCAGAGGCCATGACTGCTTGCTTGATGCTGGTTAACCAAGCCATCCGCATTAGTTCATCAACAGGGATCAACAATGACTTATCATAGGGGATCATGGCGTCCATTGCTTTGGAGGTTGATTACACTCTGGTGATCTAAGATAGATCACCAACTAGGGAAACCATTGGAAATCAGCTATAACTGGTGGATTTTCCATTGCTATGTTAGATCACCAGAGGGTAACTTGTATTCCGCTTCCATCGCTCTAAACTGCATCCGCATGGTGAGTCATTTTTGTGATATTATGTTGTCAATTTAAGCGAGTTGGTCAGTAATGGCAGCGATGATAACACGGATTATAATTGCAAATACTGTAGTGAGGATTGTAATGATGCAAATACCATAGTAAGGAATAAGTCAAGTGCATTTTGCGTTCTTTTGCGTTCTGTCTTCAAGTGGTTTAAGCAGCAAAAACATGAAGAAATTCCTCCGTTTCTTTTTCATTTACCGAAGGGGAATGGCATCTTTCCGACCCGCTGTCTTTGATCAGCCGAAGGATGCTAGAATGGGCCAACGCCCAGGTGCCACCGACCGTACCCGTGCTCAATTGGTATACCATCCAAGGATTGACTAGCATGCAACTTTTTGACTGGCACTGGCTGACAAGTATCAAATACATGTTTATTTCTTTCTTCACCATTAATTCATTAATTGTATCTTCACCTAGAATGACTCGTATAGACAGATATGTGCACATATTTATATAGTCAACTTTTGACCATGAACTACATTGTGACCTGTAAATATATGTAGATACTATCACCATTCAGAACACTTGTTGATTGATTGGTCTTTCCGTTTTTGAAGATTGCTGTTGACCACGGTTCTCCGGAAACCATCGCCATGCTTTTGCATCATTTAGTACAGCGCCATCAATTGGGTGTTTCTCAAAATAGGGGTACCCCCCAAAATGGTTGGTTTATTACTAATAATGATTACTATTGGATGATTTGGGGGTACCCATATTTGTACTCCACTGCCAAAGTCAGATCTGGCTCTGAGTGTCCTTTGATCACTCAGGGAATGCTAGCCATAGCAATTGCCCAACCATTCGCTCCTCTGGAAACGGAAGGGTTCAGAAATAAAAATTTGGCGAAACACGTACGATCCGAAGCAGTCATCAAAGCAGTACCCCCGAAGAAAGTTCCTTTGGGGAAGTATCCGTTGGAATACATAATTCGTCGTCCATCATATCGAACAGCATCAGGGAGAAAATTGATCCCGGCAGCCTTTGTAGTCTTCAGAAAAAATCGTACCCAGTCCACATAGAGAAGAAAAATTCCAGAATGCTTACCATTAATGGCAGGAGGTACACAAGGAGTGAATTTCCACAGTTGAAATGCGAGTTGATACACCGACGTTCTGTCATCAGGTGAAGTTCTCCATCGCAATGATAAGAAGAAGCTACATGTCTCACTCCATGCCTGCGCAGAGATAAACCCCCAATTGCACTACAAGCATTTCATTCTCAAAGGATCAGCTCCGGAGTCCATGATGAATCACTCAATGCAATTTCATCGAAGGTGACCATGTGCTGATCTTGCCAAAACTTATAGCGTATACCCTTCCAACCGGTATTGCTAGCATCATTTTCATCATACACCCTCCTAAGTTGGTGGTAATCAAAGTGAAGAACTTGCCAGTCGTCGTGTGATACTCATATTTGTTCAGTATTGTTGCAGGAAACCGGCACTCAAGGGTTATAAGCTGGTGTGAACCTGGCCATTCGTATTGACCATGATTGCTGCTATCCATTTGGATTACCTTGGATGATTGATATCAACCATGAACCATTATCTGCTGGTTTCTCAAAATAGGGGTACCCCCAAACCATCCAGTTGATCAACCATTTGTAGTAGTACACCCACCATTTTTGGGGTTCCCTTTTTTGAGAAACACCCATCTATGTTCACTAGATACTGGATTATGAATCATGACAATATTCTTCAGCCTCTCAACCATGTTTCTTCGCCAAAAGTGGACCATGATTCAAAATTGACCTTTCTCTGTGTTCGCCATGATCAACCTCTATGAATTTTAATGACTATAAACCAGCTTGTGATCAACCAGTATCAACGACTTGTTTCAATCAGCTTGTTTTCAACTTTCATCGCTATTCAAGTAATTCTGCCATTATCAACGAGTTATTCCTCATTACCAACCACTTATTCAACTTGTTTCATACTCAACCCACCATGAAAACTGACCCGCAATGAAACCATTATCAACCAGCTTCTTATTCAGCCAGCTTGTGAATCGTTGTTGTTCAACCAGCTTGTGATTCAACCAGCTTGTCATCATACCAGTAATTCACCATCATCCCGGCTACTACCACGTCGGAACCACCTTGTATCTTAATGAGCCTGTTGTCAACCAGTATCAACCAGTTGCTTCAACCAGCTTGTTATCAACTTTCATTACCATTCAACTAATCCTACCAGTATCAACCAGTTCTTCATCAATACCAACCACTGATTCAACTTGTTTCACATTCAACCAGCCTGTTGTCAACCAGTATCATTCACCATCGCCCACCATCACCAAGCCATGATGAAACCCAAAAATCTACGATTTATTCGAAAAAATCTACTCGAATAAATAAATCGAGCATATTTTTTCGAATAAATCTACCAGCTGTTTCAACCAGCTCTACCCATGATGAAACTGGTTCCACTCCTGGCAGTGCACCCCTTGGAGGCATGGGAATACATCCAACTACCACGCCTCACACGATCCAGGCGTGGAACTCGAAGGGGTGTGGCCGACCCCGGTTGCATCAGCAAGCACTGTAGTAGTGATGGTTGATGATGGTTGAATGATTGGGGTTTATGATGGTCAAATGCTGGGGTTTATGGTGATTTATGATGGTTGAATGATGGGTTTTTTTGATGCTTAAATGGTAGTTCAATGATGGTCTATGGTGGCTGATGGATGCTTAATGACTGTTCAATGGATGCTTAGTGTTTTCTATTTGTCGACGCAGTTGGTGCAAAATTGCCCTCCTGGTCAGAAGATGGTTAATATGCAATTCTACATTGCAATTAGATCAGATCTACCACAACTGTTGGTTACCCTACTTACAAACCAACTTAGCTGCTGACTAGGGGGCCCCAGGGGGCCCTACCTTGTAGGAGTATTTTCCTCGTGTAGACCCCCGTATTTGCCGGATATCATACTGTGGCTTGGGATCAGTGGGATCACTGAAATTGTTGGTCTCGGTCTCCATGAGCGTATCCGCGAACACAAAGCAATGGTTCTCATTTTTTGAAACTGTCACTTAACTATCATAAGCCAACCATCATTAATGACTATTAGCCATTGTTGGGTAGGTGCCATTATCATTATCAGCATTACTATTATCAGTGTGATTATGATTGTTCATTACTAATATCATTATTACTACTATTCTTATTAGCTATTATTGCTATTGATCGCGCATCATCCATCATCACAAGCATCAACACATCACAGACCCACAAAGTCCAACGATTTTTCGACTGGATTCTTCAGAGCTTGGACCCCGCTACGTGGTTTCCCACTGGTGGCATCTCCTGGATGGTGGTTATCAGTAGCATCTATGGTTCTCATGGTAGGGGGTATGGTTTTTGTTATGCTTAGTATATGTTAGTATCATGGTAGTGGTATGAGTATCGCATTTATGAATGTTTTGGATGCTGGTTATCACCATATGGGTGTTTCTCAAAATAGGGGACCCCCCAAATCATCCATCAATAGTCATTTATACTAATAAACCAGCCATTTTAGGGGTCCCCTATTTTGAGAAACCACCATATAAAGGTATAGTTATGACCACCACTATCCATCAATGGTTGGGGAACGCCCCACGCTGATTGCCATCCCAAGCGATGTGGCCACGCCTCTGGTCAAGGCCTGGCTGGTAAAGATCTGAGGAATACCAAGACCTTCGCCAAAGTGAAGGTCTGCGGGGTCAGGGGTTGGTTAACCAATGGTTAGGGTTGGGGTTGGTTAATAACTGGTCAACCAATGGTTAAGCATGATGGATAACCAATGATTGTTTGGCAAGGAAAGAGGGAGAATCCCATGGTAGATCCGTTGATTTGCGGTTTTAAACATGTTCGATTTTCCCAAATGTATTAAGAAATGGTTGGTTTTTTGACTGATATTTTGCATAGGGGTGGTTCAACCACCAACCAAATCCAGCTCTTAATAAACCACCCTTACGGTAGTATAGATATGTGCCCGGTGATTTACCATCAAACTCACGGGCTTGCTGGATGAGCATTCCGAGCAACTGGGTTCCCGGTATCCATGGAGTCCGAGGCGAAGCTTTCAGCTTCAAAGTGATCATTCACTGCAGCTACCCTTTGGTAAACTAACATGGCTGGCTGGAAAATCAAGCATTTTGTTAGGAAAATAATGGGGAAATCATCCATTCATGGTGGATTTTCCAGCCAGCCATGTTAGTTTACCAGAGGGGACACCAAAATATTCAGGTTGTTTTTGGGGTATCCCAGGTCCCAGGCACCTGCAGAAAAGATGCAGAATCAGCCAGTAAACACTTGTTGTACTCGCTAATAGGCATTGGTTCTCTTGATGTTTCACGATGTGGCCATGGAGGTAAGAGTTTTGATATCAGGTGGTGGTGGCGGCAGCAGTAGCTACTTAGCAGCTAGTAACTGGTAAGTGGTAACAAGTAAGCACTAACCAGTGACTAGTATCAGTAGCAGTAGTTGCTGCTGTTGTCCTTGTTGTTGCTTTTGTTGATGAACCACTAATCAACCCATCATATGGTTGCTACTCTTTTGTAAAGACCAGCACTACTAGTCATCATCAACCGAGAAGAGGAGTATCCACTATGGACCTGTCTTGACCATGCTGACTTTTTCTGAACCATCAGTACATGGCACTCATCAACCCTGGGTTGTTACCAATCTTTCGACCATCTTTTAACCATCATCAACCATCTTTCAACCATCTTTTAACCATCATCAGCCATCTTTCAACCATCATCAACCATCATCAACCATCATCAACCATCATCAACCATCAACAACTCAACTCGCCACGGACCAATCTTCACCGGTGAATCCCAGGGCGTGCTTCCCCGGCTGAACCACCTGTCGCGGCAATACTTCTGGGGCGGCGACCGGAGTGGCGCGGCGCTGCACTACCACGTGGCCGCCTTCAACGTGCTCTTCATCGGTGAAAAGGTGGGGCCTGGGGCCGGGTTAAAGCTGTGAGGACGTCCCAGGTGAAGGAAATGCGGCATGGAAATGCGGCATGGAAATGCTTGGAATATGATGAAATGATGGTGAACAGACTGGTTAACAGGTGATTCTTATTGGTTGAATGATAGTGGTTAACTGAAGACTAGAGTGGTCGACTGTAGCTTTTAAGATGGTTAACAAGTAATGAGTGATGATGATTGTTAATAGAGATTCATAGTCAAGCATAATGCTGGTTGACTATGTTGTTGAATGACTGTTGGTAATGATTAATGATGGTCGATACAGTAGGACCCTTTCGTAACATAGCAGGTAGTAGCAACTGGCAATGTTTGGAGTGAAGTGTTGACAAGATTAAAGTAGAAACGGTTTGATATTGCTTAAGCAATGAGTTACCATGGTAATATGATTCATCATCGTGAATCACAAATAGCAGATATCACAAGCGGATTGACCCAGTGCCATATATTGTGGTAGCTTGTAACAGCTGTACCCAACAACATCAAGAAGCGATATGGGACGTCATAACCCCCTGGGGTCGACGCTGATCAACTCGGCTTGGTAATGATATGGCACGGCCTTGAAGCGCAGGAGTGCCAGGGGGTTGAGATCTTGTAGGATCCTGTAGAGATCCAACGCAGCAATGAAGACTGAGAGTGTCGAAGAATACGCAAATCGGATCTACCAACAAATGGGCCTTTCTCAAAATAAGGGACCCCCCAAATCATCCTTTATTAAGCATTTATAGTAATAAACCAACCATTTTTGGTACCCCTATTTTGAGAAACACCCAAATGGTCTACGCACCCAAAGTGATGCTTTCCTTGCAAAGATGGGATGTTCTAGGGGCACCATGATTTGTGGACTATGCACCATATGCTGTTGCCATGGTGGTGGATCTGCAATAGGGCTCAATGGATATTGTATTGTACCTACACCGATCCACTGCCATGGAGGCATTGAATATTAGATATAATCATGACGTCTGCGTCCCAAGCGTCTCAATGTATACTGGATGAAAGGTCCTAGGTCCGCTGTTTTATATTCTCAGCTTGATGACCGGGGCGATCAGATTTGAGCTTACAGCGCTTGTCGCCAGCATCCTCTTAAATGGCTTAATTTGTGAGTGAGCTCCCCTAGGGTTAGATCAACTCCCCGAGGGTAGATCCATTCACCCAGTCATGTTGTTACCAATGACTATTGTGTCAATACACACACATACGTGATATATGCCTATGGGTCAAAATCCTGTACCCCTGGTTTCCCTATCATTAACCATTGATTTCCCTATGAAATTGTTGGTTATCATCCCCCATTATTGGTTGATTAATATTGACCCATAGTCATATATATTCACCTACAATCAGCAAACCGTTCAACTGCGGGGAGCCACACTGTCGGACTCCGGAACCTCGTGTTGACTCATGGCAGTGCAGTCTTCAGGGAAGTCTCCCCCTCATTGGTCTCAGAGGTAAAATGCGATAGTTCAGGTAGTCCATCAGTATCATCGACCAGATCAGTTGATCAGGTGGCGGCTCTTGGGTTCGCCTTGGCCTACAGAGTTTTGCTGCAAGTGTTGTTGGTCAGTTTTTGCCATAACGGCTATAAGCCAGTTTGAAGTTCAAGATAGATATGAAATATATTGCCATAAATCATTCAACAAGCTACTGATGGAACTTCGTATTCACAACGAACTATTTTGGGGTCTCCTATTTTGAGAACCCCCCTATAGAAACTGGATGGCTTATACCCACTAACTTAGGTTTTTAGTGTTTTTGGGATATGATTGATTTACCATATAACCACTAGAAATATTTTTTTAGCAAGGGATGTATAAGCCACCAAGGAAACCATCCACAAGAAACCAACCATTGCCATCCGAGTCGTCGTCGGAAATGGGTCCGTCCGCCTCCAGGAATGGTATGTGTCACCTGGCTGCAGGAAAAGCACCAAGCTGATGGACAGAGAACCAGTATTGATACCGATGACAATGCAGATCCTCTATGGTTGTAGGCAGTGATGAGACAGAGATGATGATGATGAGACAGAGATGATGATGATGATGACGATGATGATGATGGTGATGACGATGCTGCTGCTGCTGCTGCTGCTGATGATGATGATGATGATGATGATGATGATGATGATGATGATGTTGCTGATGATGATGATGATGATGATGATGATGCTGCTGCTGCTGATGATGATGGGTTTAATGATGGCCATTCAGTATGGTTACAACACAGCAGCACCAATAGCAATGGTCAACTATTGGTGTTGATTCAGGAATGCTCAACGTGGAAATCTACGAAACACGTGTTGATTATTGACTAGCCATGGGTGGTAGTAACCACCTAGGTGGCCAATACTTTTTGATTACTGATCAACGTGGCTACCAGAATAGATTCTCCATCTATGTGTGGGAAATCTATAAGTATTGATGATATTTGTTGTAAAGATCTACATATTTTACCAATCCATTGCTGATAAATCTGTATATTCCGTGGGAGATCTATTGCCCAATTGATGGATTTGTTGATTCATTCGTTGGTGGCTTCATTTTTTGGGCAAGTGGTTACCCATCATCCATGGATTCGGCAAGATAATCTTTCGCGGGAAAATCAGCCACATGGTTTGTCCCAAAACCGGTACCTATCAATAATGGTTCTCATTGGATGGTTAGTAGATACCACCATGGCTGTGGACCCCAAATTCAGCCTCACTATCCATGCAGATCGTGGGAACAACAACCCCGAAAGCTGCGACGGGTCCTGTTACTTATCACCCGACTGGGTGGAGGGAATCAACTGGTTAGTGTTGTGACATGGGTTGCTGACCATCGTGGGTTGCTGTCACTATGGGTGCCACCAGTCAAACCGCAGGAGCCAAGCCACTCTCCTGGTTCTACGTCCATCATCATCCATCTACATCCATCATCATCCATCTACATCCTATAAAACAGCTACTTCGACCGGGGTTTCACCCGCCTCGGTTCACGTGGGTGAAACCCGCCTCGTCCTTAGGACGCCTCCTTACCTGGCTGCGCGCTCGGGCATTGCCACAGAGCATCTCTTTGCGAGGTGTGGGGTACACCTGGCGGCCGGTGGAGCGAGGCGGCCAGGGGTGGTATCATCCGCCCCGGCATCCCTTTAAAGGGGGAGCTAAGGAGGTAGAAAATTCTTATGGTCAGCTATTGAAGGGACCTATAACGGACCTATGACCTATGAGTACCTATGACTTCACCGCCTACAATAGATTAATCTGTTCACTTGCGGTTATTTATGTAATACTACTCGTTGCCACTTTGAAGGTTATGTAGTTTGTACAGTCAGCGATTCAAGGGATCTATAGACTATGAGTACCTATGACTTCACCAATGACCTATGATTAAGTCGTATGGTACATTGCGGTTTGCTATTTCATACTACTTGTTGGCAGTATGAATTGTGATCAACCGTGAGTTATATAACCCATGGTTGACTGTGGAAAATCAAAAGTATATGTTGTAGACTATTTAGGTCAACTAGCTAACAATAGAAGTTGTTGTTGTCAACCAAGAAGCTCAGTCATGGGCAACTATGGTAATTCATAATTCTACCATGGTTTGGGAATGAGCGGTAGCAAGAGCAGTCGTTGTGTTCTGTCGTGTTGTTCCTTAGCCACTACTATGTGACGATATGGTTAATTGCGAAGAAATACTAACCGCGAGCAGGAAGGATGACGGACGTTGATTAATGACGAGTATATAATGTTTAATGAGTTAACAAATATGGTTCATGAATTGAATGATGTCGAAAATGGTTGTGCTGTCCCGGATGGACCGTCAACAAACAGGTTAGTTCACAGCTAGGCAACCAATCTTTGCGGGTGGATATGATAAACTACAAAAGAGAAAAGAACATGCAAGGAACACAAAGGAGAAACAAAGCAGAGCAAAAAAGAGAGCAGGAAGAGGACAAGAGAGAACACAAAGACAAGTTCTTGTTGATTGTGTGGTAAATGACTATTCATAAAATGATGACTACCAACTACTTGATAAGATAGCTTGGAGCACAAAGAAGCAAAGAGCATGAATATCACACAGCATCCCTCCGAAGCTTCACTGAACCCCCACAGAATTCGATCAAACCATTGGAGAAAAGTTCATGTCCTTCAGGCTGCTAACCAAATCGTAGCTTGATAAATCAATGACTTATAAGGCCGCCATTCGCCAGTTGCTGTTGATTGAGAATACTTCCAGCAGCTGCTCCAGCAACCCCCAGTGGCAAATGGCGACGCAGCTGGTCCAGGTCCGGTGTCAATCAGAACCACCTCTTCCGTTGCACGCAGTATGCAGGCGATCTGGTGCCTCGGCTGTTGCGAAAACGCGATGTGAAGCAAACAGCAGTTTTGGGAGAACGAGACTTTCGCCAGTTTTTATGTTGGAGAAGGTTTCTTCATACTGCTAGGTATACCAATGGTATTTAAGTTGTTGGCTTGCTTTGAGCTGAGCTTGGTCGAAATCTTTCGAAGCAACAAGTGGTGAGACTATGAGGGAAGCATCCAGCCATGTTTATATGGATAGATTCTATCAGAATAGAACAATCAGAATCAAGCCATGCCGGATTGTTTTGCCTATAAATCTCTCAAGTATCTTGCGGAGGATCATCAGTCAAAGGGAAAAACATTTTAGCCACTATCGTGGGACAATTCCTGATCTACGAACAGATCCCAATTCAAGTCATCAACTGTTGCAACGGGACTGAGACGGTTGGAACCCAGCATGAAACACCTGTTCATCGAGATTCGGATGACTTTGATTGGGGTGATCGAACCAAGGTGCAGATAGAATTGTTGATCTGTTCAGATGCGCAACCATATTCCTTAGCAGTTCAATTTTGGCATGCTGGAGTTTGAACACAAGCACAAAAATGTGATTTGAAATATTAGGCGCTCATGATCCAAGATTGAGCACCCGAATCAAGGCATTCACCTGTTTTTGGCAAACGTCAGTTACGAATAACTACCCTGATTAAGCATAATTAACCCTTGTTCGTCACCATTAGGTCATTTACCAAACCGCTATTAATATTACTAATAAACCAGTATCAACCTTTACTAGTTCTCATTGACCACTGCTGGCAATTATTAGCAACGACCAACCACTATTGACCATAAATTGATTATTTCCTGGCTCATGGTTTCAAACGTTGGTTTATTTTTCCTAGCATTATCAAATGGTTGGTTGGTTGACAAGCATTTTTTTCAGAGGGCTTGAAACCACCCAGCAGATGACCATGGTTATTTCACACTTAACCATTATTAATCACCATTGACGATGAACCATCATTAACCAATGCTCTTAATAATTATGGTAAAGTATTATCAAGCATAGTATTATCAACCATGTATTCACCATTACTAAGCATGGTTAGTCATTGCTGTTGGTTGGTACCTCCTGTTGATAGCTTGCCTTGGCGTCCGTCACGGCTTCCCAGGTCCTACTTCCAGATGGCTGGGGTCATGCAGCTTGGCGAGCGGAGTCCCCCAAGTGGTGGTAGATCAAGATACTCGTCTATGGAAATATTAGTTACCAAGCAGAAAATAAATTGTTTATAGATAACCAGTCTATAGTAAATATGTCTATAGCGTATGGTTTTTACATCTCTGTAGCTAAGAATGTTTACTGATGGGAGATGGTGGTACATGGCTAAGTTGGGTGATGCCACGGTTAATAGATGTATAGATAGATATAGTGGTTTCTCCAGCCATAGGGGACCCAAAAAATGGTTGGTTTATTACTGTTAATGGTTATTATTGGGTTATAGATGTATGCCCATGGGTCACTGATAACCAACAATGATGTCGGATATAACCAACAATTTGATAGGGAATTTCATGGTAAGTGATGGTACGCCCCGGGTACAGGGCTTTGACCCACAGCAGTAAAAGTAGATAGACATGTAACATGTATGTGTGTATACATGCATCTACATGTGCATTGGTATTTACATATTGGCATGCAGACTTAGGATATAAACCATGATGACTTTGGGTGACTAACCAGGACATGTCAGGATATGTCAAGACCACACATCCGAAAACATGGTGGATGAACTCTCAACAGCTGCAGCCGAAAATTCTACCGGGTCCTCGAGAAGTATGGCAGAGAGGGCACAGGCTTTTGACCAATGGTCAAATACACACGCAGGATAAGAATCAATCAGCAAAACATCAGGGTATAGTCATTTGGTAATCCTGAGTTGGTTGATCTCACTACGATCCCTGGTCAATTTGTGGTATGCAGTTCGGTCATCATCAAGCCACATAGTGGGTCATCCCACCGGCTCCCTACGTCGAACATTCTGGGGATGTCTGCCACAGGGGATTGGGACCCGCAGTCATATAGATTGTCACTAATTACTCACCACCTGAGAATTGAAGGACCTCGCTCTGTTGACATGGAACGAAGAATGCAGGATGCTTTTGTCAATGATGAATGCTGAGGGCGTCCCAACAAAGGTGCATTTGCTGTTTATTTCCTGTTTGGGGGGGGGTTCGGCGGCACGGTTTGCAGAGTTGTAGATGCCAATAGAACCACAACGTGCACAAAGTCAAAAAACTCCCGGGATATTTTGTGGATTCTCCTCTATATGGATTTTTGGCAGTATGTGTAGCTCTTCCACTGGTCAGTGTGTGCATGCCTATATGTACATATGTGCATACATCAAGTAAACACCCTGAAGCATTATGTATATACACATGTATCCTTCAATGCTCGTACACTTGTCCACCATTGGCAGGATTTGCCATAGGTTGGTCGGTGAATCACCAAAACATTCGTTGTCATTGTGTCAGTCAGTGATAGATCTCTCCTGCCTAGCTGCTTAACTATCAAATTTGACAGACAAGAACACATCGCTTCATACAATATGACCTCAGCCAGTTAGATATCATCACAGACGTTGATCACTGCTGATTGTGTGATTCAACCATCACTATTGGTCAAACTCGTTTTATCAGCAATAGTGATGGTTTAATGGTATAAAACAGATAGTGACTGGTTATCCCAATAGTGACTGGTTATCCCAATAGTGACTGGTTATCCCAATAGTGACTGGTTATCCCATAGTCATGTTTGACAATGATGGTTAATGAAGGATAACCGTCACTCATGGTCAGCATTGGCTCACCTCAGGACATGGGTCAAACAACCAACGATATGGGTGTGCGTAAGCGAACGCAACTGAAAGAGTAAAGACAAACATTCTAGATCACTGGCCTTCGCAATCCATCATCACCATGAATCATCACTACTACAGCAACCATCATGAACCATCACTAATACAGCAACCATCATGAACCATCACTATGAATCATCACTATGAATCATCACTATGAACCATCCATATGAACCATCACTATGAACCATCATTAAACCCTTTCATTGTCGGGTATGAAGTCCTAAGCACCTTGGCTGAAGATTTTCCCAAGCGACCGACAATCCGCTGAGGCAACTCTGAATCACGGCTTCGGCATGGGCATTGGCGTGCTCTATGACGAGACCGACTGAGCTGCGCCGGTGGGGGAGCGCACCCCCGGGAAGGCTGAGACCAGCAACGATGCTGGCTGACAATCATGGTTGGCAATGGTCATATGGTTGTTTCTCAAAACAGAGGTACCCCTCAAGCATCCAATATTGGCCATCTATAGTAATAAACCAACCATTTTTGGGGTCCCCTATGGCTGAGAAACTCCGATATCTATCCACAACCCACGGTGACGATGACTCCCACGACATGTCGAAACGCGAACGCTGAGCTGTGCCATGGGCTCCCGTCAAGCGGTGAAGTTCCCAAAGTGGAAGGCCTTTGAATGGCGCTGCCAGCTGGTTGGTGTCTGAGGTCCAGCGGTTTCTCTACCAAGTTGATGTTATTGGCTTAGCAAGTTGAACAAGTTGAGTTGGTTAGCAAGTTGATTTTATTGATGTTAATACCAGTTGAGTTGGTTACCAAGTTGATGTTCATTTGGCTGCGAATCAATATTAATCAACCAACCAATGGGGGATAGTGACCAACCAATACAGGAAAACAATGGTGAATGGTAGGGGAACCACGGGGTTTTGACCCACTGCCATTTGGCTGCGGATCATTGCTAGTCGGAGGCATCTACTCGATGTTCATAGCTCCATAGTTCCACGATTCCGTTTCTGCACTCAGAAGACTCTCCCAAGAAAATGGAGGCACACCGAAGATCACCTAAGAAGGCTGGCTGACCGATGGTGTATAATCACATCTGCACTCGAGTTTGAAAGGGAATGGGCTTATCAAAACTTGAAATGGGGGTAATAATGCTCAACACAAGCCAGCAAGTATCAGGAATCTTGGGCAATGACACTATTGATGGACAATATTGACTGCAAACAGCAGTAATGAGGTATGTCTAGTTTATCCTGTTAACTGTAGAAAGCTTTTTGCTATTTATGCTCCCCAGGTCGATGTTGTGTCGACGGGACGGGGAGACGAACATTGCATCCCTCCTGGGATTTATTTGTTGACAATCGATTTCATGTGATCTTTACAAAAAGGAAGCATCACACCTAGAATATTGGATCAGGCTTTCTCCCATTGCCATTTCCGAACTAAAAAGTGTGTATAGGGTCAAAGTCTAAACAAGCGTCCAAAGAAGCAATGGCAGGATACAGGGCAATGCTCCAGGAAATGGTGTACTTTTTGCCCGAAAAATCCAATGTTTTTACTATTGAAAATTGCTATGAAGTTGGATGGCTAGCAGGTACCACCACGGCCCAAATGGCCGAAGATCCCCTGAGTTGCTCGTTTCAACACTGGGAAGTTGGGAAGACCAGAATTGAGCCTCCGAACATGGTGGTTGCCATGCGCACAGTGTAGGGCTGGTTTAGGGGTAGGTACTGCCAGTTATTTGATGTACATGGATGTGTCCTGAATTGTGGCAGCAACCGCAGAACAACATGACTGGTGATATCCTGCAATGACTCACAGCTGATTTGTATATGTTTGCTGTGGATTTCTACCGTTTGGAACGCTTGTGCCCAACTGGACACCACCCGGCAGGGCATGCTCCCTGAGTGATTTGGAGGCCTAAGTGGTAAATAAATGTACGTAATGAAATGGTAATGGTTAGTTCCAGGTTAATGATGGTTCATTGATGCTTCATGAGTTAATGAGTGGATAACGATGATGAGTTAGTGGCTAAAGATGGCCATGGGATGCCATGGTTGCTGTTAATGGATAGCAATGGTCCAATGGTTGATGATGCTTGTCCAGGATGGCGTCCATGGCTTGAACACAAGTGCTGATACCAATGCGCCAGCGCTATGTGACTTTGTTTGGTTACCCCAGCACCATCCAATGGATGCCAAGGTTCATCAACAATGGTGTCATGGATACAGTGAAGTCAAAACTGGTTGGGGATGCACTGTAGTCTAGCTGGTATGACATTGACAAGAGTATTAATCATTGACGTCAAAAAGTGGTTAAGAACTTAAGAACCCGAATTGGCGCCGGCATACTGCTGCTACTTGTAACGGAAGGTCCATGTTTCCACAACTAATTAGCTTGTGATCTACCACCAAACTGCTGTGTGGGTGACATGGATCTCAAATTAACGGTATTTGAAGCTTTGATTTGAAGATCTGTGTGTAGGTCAAATGAGTGTTTCTTAGGCCATAGGGGACCCGAAGAATGGTTGGTCCATTACTAAATGTGGTTAAACAAGGAAGTTTTGGAGGTACCCCTATATTGAGAAATCATCAAAGCACTTTGGTCTCCAAGTTGTGCTCAGAACCGTTATTATAGTCTCCAATACTATCAGCGCTATTGGTTCCAACGATTCGCTGCTGAACGTGGTTCCGAAATTCTGTGATCGTGAGCTTACAATTTGATCCTAGCTGTGATCGTTTGCCTGGTCGTGGTTGAGAATGGTTCGGAACCATATGGTGGTTTCATAGTGGACCCCAAGGATGGTTGGTCTATTACTATATATAATTTGTTTGATAGGCTGGATGATTCGGGTGTGCCTGAAAATTACCAACGCCATATGGCGAACAAGGTTGACAAATTTTGGCCACTGAAAAATATGACCGCCAGAAGCGAGAGGGCTACTTCTCAAGATTATCAAGCGCAGACTGGTTGCTTACGACAAAGCCTCATTTGCGCCTGGGCTGCGACGATATGGTTTTTTGCGATTGGGAAACAACAAGAATCATGGTCTTTCGTCAACAATGGTTCACTCTATACGTTTTTTATGCAGTCAGCAGCAACAGAAGTGCTAAACGCCGATGCATCAACCAGTTGCGAGCTGGCGATACAGCCCACGATCACACTCAAATGAGCCGCCATCAAGTTGCAGTCGTGCCCAAAATGAGATATGCGCTCGCGACTCCAGGATTCTCCAATTCAGCTGGCAGAATCAATTGATTTGTTTGGTGGAGTCAGTTGGGAGAAGACCAGGAAAGGGTGATTCTTGCTACAACTAATGGGCATTTCTCATCGTTTGCAATGCATCAAGACTCCATCGGATTCGAGTACAATAAGTCTGAGAAAACATCAGTAATGGAAACAGGTCGAATCAAAGGTCAGCACTTGCAGCGAACTTAGTATTGTCAAAAGAATCCCCGGAGGTGTGGTTGTTTTCGAGGAAGAAAACAGTAGTGGAATGGATGTTTTCTGTAGAACAATTCTGGTGCATAGGGGATGGAGGGTGGAATCCTGTCCCTTGTGCCATTTTGGCTCAAGGCCTGTGTTTTCTGTTTTTGCATGGACTTCCCTGGCCGCTTGACGGTGGACCCAACGAGTGTCCGGTGCTACCAGCTGGACCTCTTGTTGTGGCGGGTTCGCGTGGTCTTGGAGGAGATCCAACGACGATTGCGCACAGGTCAACTTCAGCAACGCCCTCCACCGTGGAGCCCTTTTGCACGAGGGGGACCCAACGGCGACGGCAAAGGCAAGGGCAAAGGCAAACGGCCTGGCCCTTACTGATGAACTTCGCGTATGGCCTGGCCTCAGGATTTGTCAAGCATTACCTCGGTGTCTGCCTGTTTGCGGCACTATGGGGTGGATGCTTCCTTGTGGCAGGCGTGGACGGCATCGGCAGGCGACCCGGGGGAGGACCTGCGCTTGTTGGCGGCCATACCGCCCCCCGCCATAGCAGCCACCGCAGAAGCAGCTCTTCTACCCGCTGGGGTTCTCCGATCACTGTCGTCCAGGCCACACAAATTGGGTTGGTATACAGGTTGGCGAAGAGGAAGGTCTATGTGGACAGTGGGTTGGATCTGGACCAATGGCAGGATCCCGACCCTTGGGCCTTGACTGGTGGAGCTGGTCAACCTCTACAACCACCTGTTGTGCCAGCTACAACAAGTACCACGGGAGAGAGAAAGCTGAAATTCTCCCAGGTATTGGACCAGGCGGACGATGGGGAGTTCGTGGTGAGTTCGGAGGTGCAAAAACAAGCCTGGCTGCAGAAGTATGTGGAGAAGACAGGTGGCCTGCCGTTAGAGCAGGAGGAGCCAAGCACCGAACAGATCTCCGCACTTCAAAGGAGACTGAACCTGGGTTCGGGGCCGTTCGCAGATTTCAGCCTGTTCGTTCCCTACGGCAGGAAGGCGGCTCGAGCTCAAAAATATCGCACCTTTGTGCCAGCCTCGGATGGAACCTGGATGACCAAGGAATTACCAGGGCCTTCAAACATGACGCAATGGTCATCATGTTTTCGTGTGTATCGAACCGCACTGGTGATGTTAGACACGGTGTCGATGGCCACTGCAGTTGCCTACGAAGCGCACGTGGAAAAGCTGGATCGGCTCTACGCAGGTGCGTGGCATTTGATTGTGGAGGCGGACGCACTCGCAAGGTCGGAACACCTGATGAGACTACGGGTGAAGACGAACTTGGACATCGCCAAGGGCATGAGGGCTCCGGACCATTGGAATACCCATCCTTGGGACGGGTTGTTCAGAGCACTGCTGATGGACCAGCAGTTTTGGTCGGAACAGGTGCATGTTCCCGCCAATGCTTGGTTGTCCCATGGTTCGAAGGGACGGCCATTGACACCGGCAGAAGCACATGCATCCACTGCTGTTCAAGGAGGAGCGGAAGCCTTGAAAGCTCCCACAGAGCGAGCAGGGAACTCGTCCTCACCATCTACGGCAACGAAATCCAAGCAAAAGGTGAGGAAGGAGAACAAGAGGCAACGCCACCGGGACAACATGGCGGAGTTAGCCCAGTGGAGGTCAAAGGGTGGAGGAAAGAGCAAGGGCAAGAAAAGAGAAAACTGCTATGCCTGGAACAACAACAATGGGGCTTGTGCTGGCCTCCCTCCAGGTGCAGAATGCCAAGGAAAAGTAAAAAGAGACCACAACTGCACCTTTTGTGGATCGCCAGGACACCCGGAGCACAGTTGCCCCAAGAAGCACGGCTCATCCACCACCTGAAGAACGACTGGAACGATGAAGGGAGGTACTACAGCCTGAAGAAGATCAACGGCACGAAGGCTGCTTCGGAACCAAGTGGAGCCGTCCCCATCCTTGTGTGGGTCAAGAAAGGTGAGCGAAGCCGTTCTAGACCTAGAGAGGAAAAGGGGAGGAAGGAAAACAAGGGAACCAACGAAGACAAGGAGGAAGCTGAAGGAGACAAAGGCAACAGCTCTCCAGAAGACCACCAACTCATCAGCCTCGGGGATAAGTTGGTCAACTTCGACACCTACTTGAGCAGGAGACAGTTCAGGTTCTTACATCACTATGCTGGACATCCCGATCACCTGGGCACCGCCATTTCGCATGAAGCGGAGAGAAGAGGTCTGAGGGTTGAAGTGGTGTCGGTGGACATTCGAAGTGGAGCGGACCTCTTGAAGGACGAGCCGTACAACTCGCACCTTCGTCAAGCTAGGAAGGGGGAGTGGGACGGCTTTCATGCAGGATTTCCATGCACATCGTTCAGCAGGTTGAGATGGCGTGAACAGGAGGGCTATCCAGGTCCTGTCAGGTCAAGGAGATATCCTTATGGATTTCCTGACAACTCCGAACGACGACAAGCTGAAGCAAAGGAAGGTACACTCCATGCTTGCCGAGCTTCTCACTTGGGAGACGCAGTACTTTCCAGCAGGAAAGCGGACAAGATAAAGCCAGCTGTCACGTTGGAGAACCCACCTGAAACTGATCACCCTGAACATCTTTCGGCTTGGGAATTACCGGAACTAGAGGACATTGCAGCAAAGCAGCAGTTCAAGCATGCCTACTTCCCTACGTGTGCCTACCAACAGAGGCTACCTGTGAAGGAGAGATTCTACAAACCTCAACGATTCAGTGGTACCTTACTGGGTTTGGGATCTTTGGCATGCAGTTGTAACTGTGGAGAGAATGCAGTGCACAAACCGGTGGTAGGCAAGGAGACCTCGACAAAGTCAGCGGAGTACCCGAAGGAACTTTGCTATGCCTACGCACGCTTGTTGGTGGAGCACTTCCGACGGATCGCCAAGATGGAGTTCCTCATGCAGCGAGCCAACGAACTCAAAGCAGAGGTGATATCCTTGGAGGAGGTAGGAATGGCAGGCTCCTCTTCGAGGAGAAAGTCGAAGAGCAGAAGCGGGCGAAGACAGACGGAGGCTGCGAAGAAGGAGGAGCAGGTGGGCACGGCCAGCAAGTCGAGGGTGAAACCGCCCCCGTCAGAATACACCTATGAGTCCACCTACGAGTACTCGGATGAGGACCAGAGCACACTAGCCAAGAAGAATGTGAAGGAAGAACCAAAGGAGGAATTTCGAAAGAGGCCTCCGGAATGGCAAGGTGGGCAAGGTAAGTTTGGGATGCTACGGGAGTCAAAAGCCCGTGCAGAAGATCCCAGGCGTCTCAACTTCGTCGGAGGTATGAGGAATCCAACAGAAGTTGTCAAGGGACTCCCAAACTCCCTGACCTTAGGCATCCGCATTTTCTCAGCATGGGAACAGTTTGCAGTGAGAAATCCGAAAGCGTTGGAGACGGCAGAGCTCTACGGCACGAAGGATTGCAAGATAGATCAGGACACAATGAAGGAATGGCAAGCTGTGCTCCGAAGGTTGTTGGGAGCACAAGGGAAGCAATCGGTCGAACTTCGGGGACAGTATCAGGCAAAGTCCAGGCTGGATGCAGAGATGATGAGGGCTTGGACTGTGAAAACCAACGATCCAGATGATGAGGTTCCACGTTGGGTGAGAGAAGGAACGCCCCTTGGTATCAACAAACAGATTCACTCGAGGGATATCTTCCCCCCAGCAGATAGAGAGCAGGAGGTGGAAGCAACGAGCGATGCCATGATGCAGCTCAGCCGTGGAACCTTGGCTAACTACAGCTCGGTGGAAGAACACAAGGAGCTTGCCGAGCAAGAGTTACAAAGACTCATCGACAAGGGCATCGCGATGAAGGTTTCGAAGCAGGAAGTCCTGGAGAACTTCTCGCAAGGAACCATTTCAAAGATGGCCTTGATTGTCAAAGAACGCCCCGACACATCTCTGAAGTTGAGGCTCATCATAGACTTGAGGAGATCGGGCGGCAACCAAAAGGCAGCTCTTCACGAGAGGCTAGTGTTGCCGAGGAGCGTGGACGCCATCAAGACGGTCAAAAACCTGTATGCCTTCCAAGCGAAAGCAACAGCCTCGGAAGCCCGACATCACTGGACTCGCGAAATGGTGCTAGTCGATGTATCAGATGCGTTTCCACATCTGGCTATCCATGAAAGGGAGCTTGAGCATTGTCTCACTCCAAGCACCGAAGCCGACACTTTCGTACTTTTCAAGTGTTTGTTGTTTGGCTTCAAGACGGCTCCGCTGTTGTGGTCGAGAACAGCGGCTTGGATAGCACGTTTTCTTCAGGCGTGTGTTCCCCACTATGAAGGACAACACCAAGTGTATTTAGATGATTCATTTTGGTGTCTTCAGGGAACTTTACCACGAAGAAACCTCGTGTTGGCTTTCATCATCTACACGATGGCCGCGATTGGGGTGGAGGTCTCCGTGCACAAGGGTGAGCGAGGCAGCCAGGTGGTATGGGCCGGGGTAGAATACCGACTCATCGGCGATGAAGAGCTGCTGGTCACCTTGCCGGAAAAGTTCCTTCAAGACTTCGCTTCTCGACTTGAAGCTTGGCACAACAAAGGCATGGCTCCCATGCAAGAACTCCGCACGGTGGCAGGAAAGTTATCCTGGTTGACAGGAGTGCTCCCACGAGTGCGATGGATCCTTAGGATCTTCTACGCAGTCTTGGCAAGCCGGGAACAAGAACTCCGAGGAGGCCAAGAAGAACAACGACGAGCTTCCAGAGCCGACACCCGGGACAAAAGTCATTTGTTCCCAGTCAAGCGGTTGGAGAGGGCTCGGGTGACGCTGCTGGAGTACTTGGCGGTGACGAAGGATAGACCCACCAGACGCATCACGCTGCGTCCAGGACAAGGTGCCAGCGCCACCATTGTCACAGATGCTTGCCCTGAAGGTTTAGGCGCAGTGCTGGTGGTCAATGGACAAATCATCGAGATGATATCCTCGAAGGTTACGGAGGGCGACGCCAAAGCACTTGGTTTCGAACTAGGTGCATCCGCGTCACAAGGGATTGTGGAGACCCTTGCTTTGGTCATGGCGTTTGATGCCTGGGGACCGAGAATTGCTGGAGCTGGGGTACAAGTCACCATCTTGTCAGACTCTGTGACGGCGTTGGCAATCGCCCAGCGCCAATCTGGAGCCTCTGCAGCTCTGAATTTTCTCGGTGCCGTGTTGGGACTTCTGATGGAGTCCTACCGCATCGAAGAGGTTAGCCTGCGCCATCTGCCGGGGGTGGCCAATACCATCGCGGATTGGCTTAGCAGGCCCTCAAAGTGGGGTTCCAGTCCCAAACCACAGGAGGTGGCTCATCTGGAGCCGAAATCGGCCCGGGCACGGAGTGATAGCTTCTATCCACTTCCGACACCTGGACGTGCACCGGACATGTGGGGAGCCACGCAGCCCGAAGACGGCACTGGATCGTGGCTATCCTGGCTGTAAAAGGTCTTGACGCCACTTAAGCTGTCACTAGGTCCGTTGGGCTCCCTTGTTGTCACCCACTTACTAAGTTGTCGAACCCCCCGTAGCACTCGGCTCAAATGTTTTCACTCGAGTTTTTCCTCGTTTGGTTCGCGGCATGGGGCCTGATCGCCCACCTACTTTGCCTACGTTGGGTAAGCCAATGGTTCTGGGATTGGACCCATCCCAGACCAGCCCCCCGCACTCGAATCGAGGTCGGACGATTCTGGGCTCAGGACGAAATGGCGGGAGGTCGACCATGGCAGGGTTGGTACGGTCACAGCTCGCGGTTCACACCAAAGGGCATGGGGATGGCGAGCCTGATTCGCAACAGAAAAGACGACTGAACTTGCTACAGGCCATGTCTGGTAAGAGACCACACAGTCCAACGAGAATGCCAAAGACTCCGGAGATTGACTCAGAGGATGACACGATGGAACCGGGAAGACGGCCGAAGAGGGTCAAAAGACAGCAGAACCCACCAAACCCCGAGTGGGAGGCACTGCAAGATTTTGAAGCTCTGAAAGCGGGGCAACCCTTGGGCAGTTTTCTCAAGCAAACAGGTGACTTTGGCAGGATGGATTCTGACTTCGGCAGGATGGATTCAGCGACAGGTGAGAACATGGAGAAGCTCATGAGTGAGGACCACCGGAAGGGTGGGTTATTCGGAGGTCTACTTGGCAAGGCTGTTAATACGGCCAAAAGGGCTTGGAACAAGTACAGTCCGAGGAAGAAACCGATGGAATCGTCGGCATCGTCTTCGGCACGAAGGTTTCCAAAGCTACCAAGTCCAAAGAAGACCAAAGGGCGAGGCCTAGCGTTAGCCATGGCGAGCAGCTTTTCGGAGGATATGGTAAAGAAGTTGGAAGAAGATTTCAGCTCGAACACATCCAGAAGAGCAAAGGCCTCAGTGAGACAAACTGTGGGACTTCTTTGGCACCGGGCTCAGAAAGGCTACGAGAAATCCCCGCTGCTACCACTGACTCCTTCGAAGTTGAAAACAATCGCGGCGGTACTGAAGGCTGCGAACTACAAAGCGGCGACCAATTACTTGGTGGAAGCCAAGTTGATGCACGTGGAGTCAGGCTACGAGTGGAAAGACCAGCTAAACCGCACTTTGGCCTTGTAAGCTTCAATCTTTTCATCGAGGTTTTTTTGCCTGGCTTTCTAGGTTTTTTTTTGGGAGTGTTCTTAGGCAGCAGAATCATTTGAAATTCACATACGTATCAACACACGTATCTACACGTATGCTACCAAAACTATTTTACATATTTTATAAACATGTATTATTAGTATGTTGATTCGTAAAAGGTGATTTATATGTGTATATATATATATATAAATTATGTAGTACACTTGGATGAATTTTAGCTCACATGTCAATGTCTGCGCTGTCACTTCGGCCGCTAGGCTCAGAAGCAATTGTGCCATGTTGAGGGCTTCCTCCAGAATCTCTTTTGGCAGTTTGCGTTGGCACCCGGGAAGCTTCTTGAGATGCTTCTCGTGCAAGTACCGAAGCATCAGAAACTGACCTACCCGAGCTTCAACCGCGGATGGGCAAAGCTGTCCTCCAGGAAAGCTGTGTCATCTCCGAAGGTGGACAAGTGCGTCAGGAGTAATTGTTGACACTCATCGCTCCATTTCAAAATTGCCAGCACGGCTGTGCGCTTGGAACCAACAATGGCTCCTGCCCCAGTTGTGTTGGAATTCCAAGCCTTCAGCACTGCCTCGGCTGTCAGGCCTTGCCGCTGCAGTAGGGCCAGAGTTCCGAGCCAAGTCAGCATGCATGGTGCGCGGCGTATGGCTCCACGC
>VSDK01026564.1:191005-204328 GCA_009767595.1 Symbiodinium kawagutii
AAGATATGTCAGAAAGATATGTGAGGATAGAATGTCAGAAGAAATGTCAGAAGATATGTCAGAAAGAATGTCAGAAGATATGTCAGAAAGAATGTCAGAAGGGAGGTCAGAAAGAATGTCGGAGAGAAATGTCAGAAGATATGTCAGAAGATATGTCGGAAGACATGCCAGAAAGAATGTCAGAAGATCTGAGAAAGCTATGCCAGATACACTTGCAAAAGTGATGCCAGATACATGAAGTCATTTCATGCTGGAGTGAGGTGTGACAGAGTCAAGAGCATACAAGGTGTCAGTAGTGTATAACATGTCAGCGCAGCAGGTGACATTTCAAATGGAGTACATGCGGTGTGAAACTGAAAGGGAACAGTTGCATGTAGTGAGGAGCCATGTGACTTGAGCAACGACATGAACCGTCGCTGTTTTCGTTGTCTTATTGAGTCGTGGCACATTATGTTTCGGCTCAGAAAAACATCCTGTGTTTGTGTGCTTTGATTGGCAGTGAAGAATCGGTGATGAATGGTGTTCCAGTAGCGAATCACCATCAAGAAATCTCTGGCACAGCTGGTGGCGGCGTCCTCCGCAAAGAAGTTGTGGCGTTGTGTTGCTTTCTTGCTTTGGCGGTCTGTCTGTGACTTGTGGGACAATGTCTTGCCTTGCAAGTCGCTGGCAGACCACCAAGGGGATAGAGCGCTTGGTGGAAAGTATACGACTGAATGCGATGAAGAACGTTTCTCCGACAGACTGGAGGGCAACATTGTTTTCCGGATGGCTGGGCAATCAGCCTGATTGAAGGGTCTTCACTGCATGCACTGCACGTTTCTGCCGACTGACATGTTGATATGCTGTTTGACAGACTGACATGCACAATGACCTGCCAGGTGAAGCAAATGCTTTGGCTCAGGTGGTTCACTGCCATGTTTGGGCATGTTTAAGCAAACGTGTTGAGAGCTCTGGAGTGTACTTCACACTGCCAACTGACATGTTGATATGCTGTGTGACAGACTGACATGCATAATGACCTGCCAGGTGAAACTAATGATCGACACAGCTAGTTGCATGTCTGCCGACTGACATGTTGATATGCAGACAAAAGTGCAGTCAACAAGCTGATGTGAAATGTCATGGTGGGGATCACTCGAAGTAAAGTAATTAGAATGTGTTTGTTTGATAAATGTGTTGTAATGCTCAATGTTTAAACATGATCATTAGTATGACAATGATTATCGATTAATAATGGTCGATCTTCATCACTGTTATTCACAATGATTATTGGGAATCACTATCATTAATATTGAATAGTGACAATGATTGATTATACTGACTAATGATCAGTTTTGCCAACCACATATTCAGAAGGGCAGCGTCAAATGTTGTTCTTAGTGATGACAAAGAATGATAATGGTCCTTAACGGCAGTCCCAATGTGACATATCACTATCACCCATGGCCCATAGGGGTTCGATACTGGCTGACCAGGGGATCCACCATGGTCACTCATGGCTACTGGCGTAGATGAATCATCAGAGAACCATTCGCCGAGGTCATCGGGGGGCCCCCAGCTGATTTCTTTCGCCTCCAGCTATGACTGGCGAGCTCGGGTCACGGGAGCAACTGATCCCACCACATGGAACAGACCAAGTCATAGATATGTCATAGGTCATAGGCACTGATCCCACTCAGCTGATGGGAATTTCTGTCAGATCTCACTGCGTTCCTCGGGGGGGTTGACATCCCCAAAGCGGATCGGTGCCAGGGATGGTAAAGGAAATCCTCGAGGAGAAGGTCAGTGAGACGGTTGATGCGCCCACCGAGGAAGAGAAGGACATTTGTTCAGCCGCGAGCGGAGTGAGCTGTGGGTATGAGATGGTATGAGTAGATGGTATGAGTATGTTTTATTCCTACAAGACCACTCTAGTTGGCATTTACCGTGGTTATTAACCCATCATTTTCTACTAATCACCCATGAATCAACCAGAGAGCCCCCTGTAGGTGGCAATATGTGGCAATTTGGCCACCATCAATCAACCATTAATTATATAAGCATACCTCAACCATCAATCAATGAATCAATCATCACTCAACCATCATCACTCAACCATCACTCAAGCACCCCCGTTGCGGCCCCGTGTCGTCTCGAGGAAGCCTTCCGTCTCTACGAGCAGAAGTTCGCGGAGGATCGCGACGGAAGCTACCGAGGTGCCGACGGGGGCACGGTTGCGGACGGGGAACGGCAACGTGCCGCGAGACGTGTGGTGCTGGTGGGTAGGACCACTGTAGCCCATAGGTTTTACCAACAAAAGGGGATCATGACCAACTTTTGTAGGGGTTACGACGATTGATGTAGGTATAACACCGTTGTATAGAGGTTCTAAGATGTTACAAGCATTGACAATGGCGGGTTTGGACAGAGTTTTATCCGGGTTATAGCCACTGATGTTTGTAATAATGTTCCATACTAGGAGATAATAGCCAAGAACAATTGCTGAACAGCTACTAGTTGGACTGTAGCCCATAGGCTGAAAATATAGGGAATGTGAGATGAGTATGAATCAACCATAGGGGAGCAACTTGTTGTTAATGATAGGGGAACAAAAACTAACAACGATGGTTAAACAACTAGTTGGTGGGCTTGTTTGACATTTTCCTATTTGGGACGATTGGTTGATCGACTTTGTTCTTGGGATGGCTTATCACCGCCAACCAGTAGCCCATTATGATCCATCATGCTATATGAACAAGCAAGGAGAACCAAAAGCCCCTGGACGTTCTTGGTTGCAACCACTTTCACAACCAATAACTGTAAGTATGTCCCACCATGCTGGTAACTAGTGGGTAGACTAAGTAATTTGCTGTAATGGTTGATGGTTTTGTTATGACCTCCTCGCATCCTTTCAAAAGGAACATCTATAACTCCTCGGTTGTAGTGGATGGCAGCAAGAGATGATCGTCACCGCGAGATTCCATCAGGCTGAGAGGTCTATAAAAGCTAGATGTGATGCAATTCGTTCTGATAATCTGTGCAATCACTTGGTGATTTGAGTACTTTTTGTTAAACTTCCGCACATTGTCTTGATCGCTATTCTGACTGCCCCAGATCGGTGTCAAACAATCAGAATCACCAAGTTCTGAAGGCAAATCATGAGATTTGACCGGTTTCCCCATCATTAGCCATTGTTTTCCCTATTATTGTTGGTTATTATCTCCCATTAGTTGGTTGGTTGGTATCCCCATTAGTTGGTTGGTTGACATTGACCCAGCTCGCCATATATTTCCCACCACCCACCTTGTTGGCACAGGCTACAACCGGCAGCTTGGATGCAGACTGTTTCACAACTCCCCTCGCACTTGAGTAACTATGGGACAAGGTGATGCGCCTCACAAGGCTTAACGGCTTGACTATAAGGTTTTGGGTCAAGCAGTTAACCAACCAATTTCATGGGGGATAGTAACCAACAATCGGGTTGATCGGGTTGGTTGTCAGGATCAAGTATAAGATCTTCAAGTTAACTATTCACATAATGATGAGAACTCTAAAAAGTGTAAGAACTGGTTGGACTTATGATGATTTGACCAGGCTGGTTTTAGTGAAAGGTGGAATTGGGACTGCAGCAGGTTGGTTGCTTTGGGACCCTTGTTCTTGGAACAGACATACCATTCACGGTGGCATGAAAGATGGACAGGTCCCCAGAACATGGATAAACAAAAGGTGAACGGATCCTTTCTCCTCAATATACTCCAGACCCCCTTGGTGAATCACAGCGCATCTATACATTTCAGGGGACAGGATTCACCGATGCTCAGCGGGAACCCTAGTTCTTGTCGTTTGTTGATGGTCACCGTCATTGTGAGCAGTGTTGGCCACAACTTTTGTAACCAGCATCCTGCACTATTTTCATCACATTAGCAGTTCTCAACCATTAGTCTTCGCATTGTTAACCATGGTTAAGCAAGCGAAAGCATGGTTCAGCATCAATTCGCATGGTTGTCTATTTCCCGCAAATTGACCAAGTGGAATGGCCACTCCCTCACAACTTCGCTGACGCGGGGATTGGAAAGGAAGGAATTGCCTTTTGACCGACAATGAGTGTTGGCAACGATGCTTTGTTCTAATGGTTTGCTGGGTAAGCATCAGCTACTGATCAATACGAATGGATAGTCATGAGTTGAAGTAGACAGTCACCAAACTAATTGTAGTTCCTAGTTCTAGTTGCTTGTCGAATGACGAGTAGTTGATGATTAGTTACTCCCATCCTTCACGCGATTGTAATGAACCAACTACTGTACTAGCCGATGGATGGCTTATGCCCGCTATTAGGACGGCATCAACAGCGCAGTGGTTTTTGTAGGATAGTACTTGTCTTATCCTACTTAATGGCAACCCCGGATTAATCAACCCACAAGGTCTGGGGATGAGGAGGGGGTTGATTAATTGGGGGGGGGGTTACTAATCCTGACTTGACATTGTATTTGATATACCACACCTAGTGACGGAATTCAAACTGACAAAGCTTTACGACCAGACTGGCTGGCCGACATGGCAGTGGTACACTATGGGACATTCACCCTAATCAGTTGCAGGCATTGAGCAAAGCTGGGTCCCATAATTCAGACCTCCATTTGTTTCAGCCCGCACCTGTATCTGTCAATACGTTTGGTCGTTCCGCTACACGAGGGGCTAGACATCCTTTGATTCAAAATTGTTCTTACCTTTGATCAGGACCGTCCAATAGTGGGACCATCTCCAGGACATGAGAATTGCCAGCAATTCATCTGCATCCATCTCTATTTTTTGTAGGGACAGCGTTGCAATTCACCACTTGGATAAGTGCCCGACTCTCATGGCACTGGATTTGGCTGCTAGGGCCTCTCTCTGAGAAGATCATATCCACACAAATGATGCGGGAAAGGATCAATCTATCCCCAGGCATGTTTCCACAAAGACGATGGCAGATGATTGGTGGATGATTGAGAACTGCCAATCTGTAGATGATGAAGCTCCCGTGGGGCCATCACCCGTCCCTGGGGCATGGCTCCGGACTCAGGAAAGCCTTCCCCTGGTTCACCCCAAAGACTCGTGGAGAGGCCGGATCCTGACAATGCTGACACATGCGTAGCTTCGTGGGCACTTCAGCAGAGAAGCCATGCAAATACACACATGAATCAAGCATAATCAAGCCATATTAACCAATATTAAGCCATAGTTTGCTCCGCATTCGGTTAGTTAATTGACCTAAAATATGGATTTTGCCATATATTCACCAAGATTAAGCCATGAACATCGCCATTTCTGAGAGACATCCCGCTGTTGTGGGACCTGCGGCGATGTCTTCCGTTGCGGAGGTGGCTCAGCAGGACTTCCTGACCAAGGCCATGGCCACTAAGGACGCTCCCAAGCATCGCTGCGCCAAGAAGGAGAGCGAAGCTCGGCGAACGGCGCGGGGATCCGTGGGGTGAAAAGCAAGAATAATGGTTAAACAACTGGTTGGTTGACAAGCATATTTTTCATAGGGGTTGTTCAACCACCAACCAGGTCAAGATGGTGCCATGAAAATCCATCAAACGCGTGGATATCTCACACTGGCCAATTGACACAGGAATGCAGCGATGTTTGAAACGAAAGTCACCTTTTTCAGGACTGAAAAGAAGTGTAGCAACACAGTGACCATGGCTCATTGAAATGAGTTTGACCTGCCAAGGCATGATCTAGAAACAAGCAAGAACGGCAATGTGGATCCGTTCCCTGCAGCAACTGAGAACGTATTCATCCTTTAATGCAGCTGTCGGTGAGTTTGACAATGCCAGTCTGATCAAAGGACATCCCAACAATCGCTGGGTAAAATCTGTTCAACTATAAAAACGCCATCTACACCATGACTTCAAGTTCGAAAACAAGCTTGTCAGACCCACCAGCAGTACCCAGCCACAGGGTGATTTCCAGGGAAAAACACGTGGCCACGTGGTCCAATCCGACGCTGCGCCGCCGGTTCGGTGCCTAGGAAGTGGATTCCGACGGTGAGGAGGTGCACCTCTGCTGCCAATGCGGTTTGCCCGTGGGAGAGACCGCCTACCGTCCAGAGGAGAAGGCGTGACAGCGCAGGGCTTGGAAGGATGGCGGTGGATACATAGGGGACCCCAAAGTTATGGATGATTTATTACTGTCAAGGATTAATATAAAGGATGATGACTGGGGTGCCCCTATGGCTTGAGAAACACCCTACTATGGCTCCTGCCTGAACAATCGGTTCTTTCAATAATCCAAGGGGGAGGGGTGGTGAGGAGGTCCTGGAGATGGAGCCATTCACTAGCTATTGAGTTCGAAAATAAAATCATCCATGTCAACCGTTTGGTCATCGGAAGTCATTATGTTCTAGCCTTTTTTGGTGCACTTTAGGTCACCACCAACTTCCATCAAACATATGAGAATTCATGAGTATCATGATAGTCGTTGGATTTGGTTCCGTCAAACATGCTAGCTTAAATGCTGACTCATGTCATGTTATTTCCCATCATTCACGGTGATTTCCCAGCGATTTTTAGCAATGAAACAGGTGGGTTTCCAATTCTTATTGCAATGAACCCATGGGTTGGATACCATACCTTGACAGTAAATTGGCTTTCAACAATGTTGTGAAAAGAACCCATGTTGGCTTTCTCATGGTTGCAATGAACCAGTGGTGATTGAGATGGCCGCGATGAACTTGGACCCCCATCGACTGCCCATGACCATCCCCCTGGGATTGTGAACCACCCAGCCTATCAGATCCCAGCTAAGCGGGGTCGGCTGCACCGTCGGCCACTGGCGTCCTTAGGACGAGCCCTTAGACCATCAGTAGCCGGCATCAATTGACTCTAATAGTTGGTGCCATCACTACAAATTGTTGACTTGTTATTGTAACAATCATTGTAACCATCACATTGTGAGAATGATACTCATGATTCATAATCGTGGTAATCAATTATTTTTAGTATCATTGTTGTTTGAAATCATCAACCAATACGAACTCTGATACTCTGATAGTTATCAGCCATCATTACAATCTGTTAGACCTGTTCTCGCTACATACTTTCCATTACAGTTGGCATGAACCAAGGTGATAAACATAAGTATCATTAAGCATTCAAGACCCCGCTATTGTGCACCGTCAACCAATCATGAACCACTCATCAACCATGAAACAACCGTTGAGAGCCACTAATTGGCATCAAATTCAAATTGTTCTTTTTGCCTCTCGGCATAACGACCTATTGTGAATAGATTGTCGCACTTTTCAATTGGTGCACCATCTTTCATCATCATTAAGCACTGTGAACACCTGTTACATTTGGTCCTTGACCCCCTATCCATCATCATTCACCATCAATCAACCATCAAGCAAGCATGGTTCTCAACCATCAAACAACCATCTAAATCAATCATCAAGCGTCAAACAAGCATGGTTCTAAACCATAGCTCTTAACCATCATCAATGATCCACAAAGAAAAACATGGGTTCTCAACCACAATTCTCAACCATCATAAATCATCAACACTCTCAAGCATCAGCCATCATGAATCATCAGCCGTCATCAACCATCATCAACCGTCATCAACCTTCATCATCACCATCATCAGCCATCATCAACCGTCATCAACCATGATCAATCATCACGAATCTCAAGCAGATATCAACACTCGATTAGTGAACCATCTCTACTGACCCATCCTTCGCCGCAAAATGCGGCGTCAGGACCACCGCTTGGTGCACGCGGAGTGCATGGCGCAGATCGTATTGCAGGCATCCGGGGTAGCAAGGATGGTGCCAAGGGCTGATACCAGTGGGACCCGGTGATGGCTGGTCACAGGTTGGTTGACTTGATGGTTGTCAAACAGGTTGGTTGACTTGATGGTAAATGGTTGATTTAATGGTTATTCAATGCTTGTTTGATGGTTGATTGATGCTTAACTTGGTTGATGAAGTGCATAATCAATGGCAAGCCAATTTTTGCTTCATGGTTCATGATGTGGAAAGCTCAGTTCGCCGTTAATCAAAGGCTAACTAATGGTTGATAGATGTTGATAGTTGATTGCTACAACCAGAAGGCTCGCACTTTGCCGGAAAGGATTTTTCTTTCCTATGTTTGGGAGCCTCCATACCAAGATGAAGATTGTAAGTATGGTTGGTTGTGAGGGAGCCAAGGAGCCAGGGGTACCCAGTGCTATCCCTTTAAAGAGGGAGCGGTTTGGAGCTACCAGGAGTGGTGTAATCAACTGGTAGATTAGTATGGTTGGTTGCTTGGCGGTTGATGAATAATGGTTGGTGATTGCCAATGATTCTTGATGCTTAATTCACAATTGATTAATTATTATTGATGGTTAATGATGGTTGATGATTAAGTAACGGTGCTGGTGGTTGATATAAGCAGAGATAGTGGACAATAGCCGGGTCAATGATACCACCTCAACACTACCTGTTAAACAAGTTGCTGCCAGAATGCGAGTGATCCAAGTCAGGGTAAGTAGGTTTGATATCGGCCCAGTTGCCCAATGAGTTTCGACGCGCTCGCGATCAAGTAGCGTTGAGGAAATTTCTGTTTGCAAGAAAGGATATGTCCTGGCCTACCCTGGCATGCCATGACAGTTCATCCAACATGTTGCCGTACATTCTGACAACATGAATTGGCAGTTCATGTGGCATATGTGTTGCCGTACGTTCTGACATCTACTCTGACTTACATTGGTACTGATGCAAATATATTGATGGAGGTACTGACGTCTCTTTTGGAAGAAGCCCCCCTCGTAATCTGGCTTCTGGCACATCATAGACATTTTAACCCGCCATCTATTCCAACAGTTCATTTTACAGATTTATGACCTGTTGTTGGAGTGTTTTCAAACTTGTTATTTGATATGTTCTGTCCTAACATTCTGTGCCACAAAGTTTTTGTGTGCAGTCTTTGCTTTAAGGAGTTTTTGACCTAAGGCATGTTGTCTAGCATTTTCTTTGCTTTCTGACACGACGTATTTTGATATTTTTTGACATGCCGTGGGAAATGTACCCTAACATCTAATTGTATGCTCTGCAATTATCATTTTGATATGTACATCCCCAGTATCAGGACTTACAATTCTGGACGCCACGCTGAAAATCTGAGATAGATGATTTGGCACCAACAATAATTGGTTGGTGGTTTTCATCATTTTTTTCCACATGTATTAATAAACGGTTAGTTGGTTGGTTGGTTTGTCGGTTGGTTGGTTGGTTGGCTGACTTGCGCATGTTTTCATGACCAGGTGGTACCAACCAGATGAACCCTTGTCATAGTCTCTTACTACTGATCTTCGAAGCGTCTTCTTTTCGAGTTGAAGGTTTTCCGCTGAGAGCCACCGGTTGATTGACTGGCGCTTGTGTTCAGGAATTAGGTGGGGGGGGGTTCTGAAGCCAGTTTGGGGTACCTCAAGTTATCATCCAGTTTATTCTCCATTTAAACTCCAACCATAACTTGGGGGCACCCCAAACTAGCTTGAGAAAAACAATGAAAAACAATTGTTCACCATTAGCGTTGGTTAGTCTCCCCTATTATATCCTATGATCAACAATTGATTTATCAATCATTGTTAAACCATTCTTCTCACTCATAGCTTGCTGATTTTTGTTGTCCTTGCCTCTGACTATACGATCCCTAGCGCTGGTTAACAAGCTGGAGGGGACAAACGATAGCCAAGTTGTCTCATAAGCCAACGAACTGTGCTTAACTTATGATCAATGATGGTTTTATTGATAATTATAAGTTGGTTAGTAAGCCCCTGAACTAGACTCATATCTACCATAGCTGGCAGTTACCCTATTTATAAACGATGCTGACGATTGAGGGCCCCACCTTCTACAGGATGAGATCTTTGTAGCACCCACGGTCTGCACCACCGCCGTTGCTTCAGGATGCGCAGGCCAAGGATGAAAAGAACACGGAAGAGCAGAGGCGGGGCAGCGCTATGAACGGCAGCTGTTGGAACACAGGTTGACCACTGAACTGTTGCGTTTGTTTTAGCTGTTATTAGCACCTCATGGTCAGCTGATTGTTTATTGTTAAGACGATATGATCGAGCCCTTTGATTATCAATGATAAGTTGAGTGGTTAGTTATATCTATATGTATGTATTGATTATAAATGATTATATTGACAACAGATTATCCACAAATATATACCTCATCATCTACCACTTTGCCGCAGCGCTTAGCGCGGCGCCAAACACTGCGGCGCGTCCACTTTTGGGGGTCTGCTTGGGTCCCCCTGCTGGTCACCAGGCAGAAGAAGTTGGAGAATCGCCAGGAGTATCAGATCGGATGGCAGCCCTCCTCGGCGCCTCGGATGGCAATGGCCGGGCGGCCGGTGCCGTGCGGATGGCCATGATCGTGTTTCGCAGGCACCGGGCTATGCCCAACCACTCCTCAACAAGATGGAAACCCATAATGGTTAGTGGATTGATTAGCAACAAAACTGGCTAACCAGGATTAAAAGGTTATAACTGTACCAACGATAGCAGTACCAACTGAATAGTAGTGCATAAAGCAGACCACTATACCTAGGTGAACAACCAAGCAACAATAGTAGTGCTGTAGGTTGTAAGCAACAATGCTAGGGATATACCAACTGCAACTGGTTGGTCGATAGTGGCAACCATGGGAGCTGATCAAGGATTTTGATGGCTCATCCCAGGGACCGTATTCGTTGGTCCCACATGCGCACACATACACATATACCTACCACTACATATGTATACATATGTATACATATATATATATATATATATATGTATACATATGTATACATATATATATATATATACATACGTTGTATGTATTGTATCTATACACACCCGTCTATTGCGCGTCTACATATGCATATTTGTATTTATTCAGATACATTTGATTATTAAATACATATGGATACAAAGATATTTTTAGAAAGTATTTTGGGCACAACGTACACCAACATGTGTATCTCCCTCCTTGTGCTGTTTCTCGAGGTGCCCAAGAACAGCATCATCGCCAGCAAGCTGGGCTGTGACCCCGTGCCACAAGGACTCTGCAGCAACTTGGACCTGGTGATCACCTTGGGATAGCAATGGGAAGTGGATCCTTGGTATGGCAAGCTGGGTCAAGCAGTTAACCAAGCAACAACAATGGTTAACTAGCTGGTTAATGGTTGGTAGTATCAGTCAAACTGTTTCAGAACCAGAGCTGAGATTTTTCGTTTAGAGGTTTGTGGTTTACATCCTCCTGGGTTGATTGTTACATGATCCGCCAAGGCAATCGTTAGCAATAGGTTGGTGGCTCGCGATATAGGGGACTCTGCGCATTGGACATGTGTTTGTCCGTGCACGATGCGCCACCAAACAATGGTGATTTGCCTTCTGCTCATGATCATTCCGCGATGGTGATTAGGGTGCCACTCTTCTCGGACGGCCCTGTGCACTTTGTGGCTCCGAAGGTTTGCATGATCAACAACTGGTGCTATATCAATCAGGTATTTCACTATCCCCCGTCATCATTAACCACTCTAGCAATCACTTATTGAGCTTGTAAGACCATCATTTGCACATGTAAACTTAATCAACCACGAATCAATCGTTAATCCCCATCAATCAACCCATTCTTAACAAAGGACCAATCATCACCTGTCAATCAACTATGAATCTTCCAACCAACTCGTCCAATCATCACTTTTTCTGGGAACAACTCGGAACAACTTCGGGCATCACTGAGGTCTGGTGTTGGACGAGGCATCTCGCACTGCCCCTTGCCACATCTGCGAGGGCTGCTTGAGTTGGTTGCTCGTTGGGCTAACAGCAACAGGGCTACATTGATGGTGGCTAATTAGATGATCCACCACAGCAACATTATCCATTAGATGACCTATTGATGTTGCTGATGTGTTTGGCTAAATCCATCAATCATGTGATGGATAATGTTGGTTCGTTAATTTATTTATGTTTCATGGTGGCTAATTGGCGCTTTCTGGTTAACGTTTCTAGCCTCACAGTGGCTGGTTAATGTTGACTGGTTGTCAGTTGGCGCCAATGCTGGTTCATGTTGGGTGGTTTTTCAATTGAGTAATGGATGCCTAGTCACGGCCTAGTCACCATCACTGACCACTACCTTATACACGACTGGCTTCAATGATGGGCTGATAGTTATGAACAGTAAGAATGTAGCCAGCATGTTGGTGAACCATGCTTGCTTGAAGTGGATTGTACCACGGAAATACCCAGGGGACGCGGCAGTAAAACCAGTAACTGTGGACCAGTCATCATCAACCATGAGGAACCATCCTGAACCAACTTGAGTCTTGGGTTGGTTCATGATGGTTCCTAAATGTTCCTAAGATGTATCTTAGTTCAACCAGTTGATCAACTAAAAGATATCTCTTCGTAGCTGCACCTGGCGATGGCACATGCCCAAGGTGCGTATTGCCTCCACCTTGGAACCTTCGGCATCGGTGAATTTGGAGTATCTCATGTTGGCCCTGAAGGTGCCACGGAGTGATGTTGGAGGCTATGCTTGTGGCTCACCAACTTGTCATCCAAGCATTTTACGAAGGTAACGTACTTGTCATCCGAGCTTGTTATGAGGCTTGAAGTAACTTATCAACTGATAAACCAATCCCCTTGAGTTAGAAGGCGAACCACGTTTGGAAGGAGCAGAGAGCAATCAAGAGGATCTAGCGCAGCAGAGTGGTAACCTGAGGGTGGCCAGGATGACTTGCTGGTTTACGGCTAGACATGCCTACAGGAAACCCAACAAGTCCGACCGTCGATCATTAATCACTAGCATACGACTATTGTCAACTTGTTATCCGTCACAATGCTATACCCTGCTAGTATACATGATTGTTTTTTATGTAAATAAATAAATGTATATATATATAATCATATATATTTTTATGTTAACGTATTATTACGGCTATCAGAGGTCCGAAGCGATACCATATCCTTCTAGAACAGTGTTCAAAGTTTGTATATCACAATCTCCTCCTCCTCCTCCTCATCATCATCATCATCATCATCATCATCACCATCACCATCATCATCACCATCATCATCATCGTCATCTTCATCATCATCAACATCATCATCCTCATCCTCATCATCCTCATCATCATCATCCTCATCATCCTCATCATCATCCTCATCCTCCTCCTCCTCCTCATCATCATCATCATCATCATCATCATCATCCTCATCATCATCATCATCATCATCATCATCATCATCATCATCATCATCATCATCATCATCATCATCATCATCATCATCATCCTCATCATCATCATCATCCTCATCATC
>VSDK01026564.1:212158-251903 GCA_009767595.1 Symbiodinium kawagutii
AAGTATTTGATGGTTCAGGAGTGGCCGTTGGAAAATGCTTTGTGGGATGAAACGCGATACCGACAGGTGTCAAAACGTTTAGGCCTTTTGCGAGGGGCTCTTGTGAAGCGATGTTGCGCTGATGGAATCTCCAACGTTTGGGAACTTGCTTCCAACGAACAAGTGTTTTTGGATACTGTGACAGAACTGGTTCCCGTTTGTAGGTGTGATGGTTTCCCCAGAAAGGTTGCTTCTGTTGATGCTGGTTTTTATAGCCAGGAAGTGGTTGCGTTATTTTGGAGTTTTATCACCCAGACACTTTCCAAACTGTGAGTGATGTGGACTCAACAGACTGCATGATTCCATGCGGGGGTGTGAAAGAAAATACACCTGTGTAATCACTTCGTCATGTTGAGTTTCTTGGTTTTAGGCACGGTAACTCTCTTTCGCCTAAAGTTAGGCACGGCAAATTCTTTGTGCCTAAACTAGTGTCTTGTTAGTTGAATGCATTCATTTGTATGGGAACTCCTTGTGACTGGATGTTGGTTGAATGGTTGTAGGTTTGGGTCACTTAAGGCTTTATGGCAATAACCCAGTTAGATGCAGAATTGTAACTTTGTGCCAGTGAACCACGGTTAGCCGGCAGCGGCTATGAGCGTGGAGCTCAGCAAGGAGCAAGGATGACACGCACAAAACGACATGACCATGCATGGAATTTGCTAAGAGTGTTTTGCGACAGTACCATGCTAAGCATGGAGGAGTAATACAGATACATTTTGGGAATTAATACCTTTTGCTCTCTCATGGTTCTCGTTTAGAATTGGAACCATTCTTTCAAGTTTGCGTTTGAATCAGTCAAGCTGAGAGGAAGTGCAGTTTTTGCATGTGTGATTCTTAGAGCTCACTAGTCATCATTTTGGTAGACGCGTAACTTTTGGCACACTGTGCTGTTCCGCGTTGGTCCCTTTTGCTACTCTTCCCACGTTCTGTGTGCTAACCTGCGCACTTGGAAGCTCTAGCGGAAGGTTTCTAGGAGTCAACGTTGTTGCCTTCTTGTCTCTGGCATTTTGAGTTGGTAGTTTTTGGCCTGTTTGTGAAACACGTTTCGTTCCCAGATATGGCAAAGATGAATTTTTGGCACCTCTAAGAATGAGTCACCGAGACGGACTTTTGACTCAGTTCTTCCTGGAACTTTCGTGACGGATCTCGTGTTGTTTTTGTTTGGGTTCCAAGTGAACCGTGTGAAGAACTCGGAAAGCCAGTTTGCATGCTCAGTTTGTGAGAGACACAGGACCAAACAAAATGTTCGGCTCAAGAGCGAAAAAGCGAATCAGTTGCACTCCGCCATCTGATTTTCAGACCACCACCACCACCACCACCACCACCACCACCACCACCACCACCCAGCGATCTCAACAACGGCCCGGAAGCCGCCACCGTGCGTTCAGGTGCGCCGTACCGCGTGCCGCGAGCCTTTGTTCTCCCTGGACCCCGTCCCTTGCCAGCGGTGAATGGCGAGAACCATGGGTGGTCCATGGAGGGTCCCCCCCCAAATGTGGTCCTCCAAGTTGGTTTACCTACTAGTTGTGGTAGATGAAAGCTCTATAGTTAGCAGGTTACCTCTATAGTTAGATTTACCTACCAGTAGATAAACAGCTGGTTTCTACTATTGGTTGGGGTTGGTTGCCTATTATAATGGTAACTGGAAGCATAGCCCTATCCTTCCAGTTACCTCTATAGTAGGTAACCAGCTGGTTTCTACCCTTGCTTTTCAGGGTTGGTTACCTACTATACAGGTAACTGGAAGGGTATGGTACTAGTTGTGGTAGATAAAACTGGATCATCAACTAGTTTGATACCTTAGATACCTTAGTTACTAGGCTTCACTACCAGTTGTGGTAGATAAAACGATAGTTTAATTGGTCATCAACCGTTGTAAAACATAGTTGACCATAGTTAAATGGCTTATGAACCGACTTATGAGTCAAATTGCTCATCAATTTGTAACTGGGGAGCCATCTTATAAGTGCTTCACCTGTAAAAAAAAGATGTGAAACAAAGGTTCATCAAGGGTGATGGCCATGATTGATGATTGGTTGAAATAACCTGGGCTGATTAACCAGTGGTCAACCACAGCAATGTGACTTCATGACTGGTAGTTCAAGAATCAAGAAGCATGTTTGGTTGATCAAATTGATTATATAAGTCCCCTGGGGAGTTTTGCTGATCATGGCCAACGTGTTGAAAAGCCAGTTGATGAAGCTTGAGAAGCTGATGGATCAATGGCTGGCTAAGACGCTGGTTGATATCACGTCATGAGCTTCTTCATAATCAATGACAATGTACTTGGCACATCTTGGCACATCTTGGTAGCACCATGGCAGTCTCCGGTTACCAATGATCATTGATGACTCCGTCGGTCATCCTGGGTCGCCGTGTACCACAGCACCACATCGTCGCGACGATCGGCGACGATCAACTCAGCAGTGCCACGCGCCCAGGTGGACCCCCAGAACTTGGAGACTTGGGCGATCCAGAGGACACCAGGTCGGTGCTTTCGACCTAGCTATGGCGGACCCCCAACGACACAGATTGGATGACTTGGATGACTTGGGGGTACCCCTATGACTTGAGAAACCACTAGTTAATCGCAGTTGATGAATTGCAAAGCTGAATAATCCACAAGGGACAAAGTCTTCAGCCATCAAGAAGTAAGCATGAGTTAACAATTAATTGATTACAGTTGATTAAGTACAAAGCTGATAGCAGTACAAGAGGCACAACTAACTAATGAACGAGTCAACGAACCAAGTAAGAGAATAGCCAGTGAACTAGCGAATAGTTTTGGTTAGGTATTCGAGTAGCTGCTGCATGGCGATTAAACCAAATGATAACCACATGTATACCTTAGCATACTGGTTTTACAACCAGTTGATTAATTGGTTTTTGAGTCAACATTTAAGCAAACGTTGTGGAAAAAAACTAGCCAACAGACTCGTTGACCAACTGAACATCAGCATCAAAACATAACTAATCAACTAGCTAACAAAGTAGTGAATGAACCAGCGAATACTGCGGTGCAATTCATCAATTATCAACAACCGACCGACCGGTTGACCAATCAACTAGCTCGTAAACAACAGTAGTGGCATAACCATCTAGCCAGTTTACCAACCAACTAACTAACAATTAGTCAATGACATGCTTAGCCAAATAGCCAATGCATATCCAGATAGTAGATGGTGACATGAACTGACAAGTATCGTAGGAATATGGAGAGTGATGTCAACTATGTGCTTTTGTGATCGAGCATTCAATGATGGATAATTGAGGATCTCTAGGTACTCTTGTGTATGTAATGAAAACCACAACTAGCTATCAAAGCATCAACCACAATCCAAACGCCAGGGTACTGGTGTACCGCCAGTAATATATTCACCAGTATTATACACATATATATTTATATAATTTTATATATACATATAGCTCTTGAACCACCATAACTAGCTAGCATTATCAAAGTGGTTGTGAAGAAAGGGTGATATTGACTAGCCGCCAGGGCGTAATCTTGCAACATGCATCCTGGGTGACTCTTCTGGTTCGACAGGGATCCAGTTGGGTGAACATGGTCCTTGCGAAGATCCGATCAATGAATATAGAACAATATTATACAATATTGGGGTTTCTCAAGCCATAGGGACCCCCAAAAATGGTGGTTTCCTTCCTATAAATGGTTCATATTAGATGATTTGGGATGTGACGGACCCGTATCGAAGCAACCTGTAGGACAACCCAGTTACTGCTTGTGCAGCGGGGTGTCGGTTCACACCGATAACGTCACGGCCCAGTTCACCTCAGAAAAGCGGCAGGAGAAATGCTGGAAGATCCGAATTCTTATTGGGGCTGGTGGTTTTTAAACATGTTTTCCCAATAAGATTGTTTGAATGTGTTTACATGATTGTTTATTTTTCCACTAGTATTTACAAATGATTGTTTGGTTGACTCATATTTTTCATTGGACTTACAACCACCAAGAAGTAGTACCATTGAACATATGAATAGTGGTAAGAATGATAGATAATTTGAGTAATAGTAAAAGTGATACAAATAGTGCAGTAATATCTAATGATAGTAATGATATTGATAGTAATAGTTTTTCCATTCTTAGAAGCTAGTACGAATAGTAATAGATGCTTTTGGTTAATAGTAATTGATTGTGAAAATGATACATCATACTGGTGAAATGATCATTTCATAAGAAACTTTTGTTGGGATATTCATGTTTATTACTGTATGGGATTAGTTGATCCATTGCTATCTTATTTGATAGCCTTGAATCGTCATATTGATTCTCCTTAGCTTACCTCAAATAATTTGTTTACAGTATGGGATGAGTTGATCCATTGCTATGTTGGGTTACCAGAGGGGATCGTGATGTGGTGAATCCTTGATTTGCTAAAGGCAGGAAGAATGGTCCCATTGGCCTTCTTTGTTGCAGCTGTTCTTCACCGCTCACTAAGCATCGGCAGGCTGCGGCTTACTAATCCTTGTCAAAAGTCTTTAAAAGATCAACCAAAAGTCTGCCCATTTTGGACAAGCTCTGTTTTGGAGATTTTGGTTCTTCACGCTTCTCAATATGGCCACAGGGTACCTCCAAGCTTTGCGATAATCTGTGTTAAGGGAACCCATCGATCAAAGGCATCATAGTGTTGGCGTGCGCACCTCCGTACGTGTCTCCTTTTTCCTTGACGGTGATGTGAGCTGTTAACATGACAGGGTCCATTACAAGACCATGTGGGAGTTGCTACCAGCCACCAGAGTAGGTGAGGATTGGGCTATTTTCATGGCTGAGTTCAATTCACATTTCCCGAGCTTCCGAGAGTGTATTTCAGATCCGAGCAACGGAAGAAAAGACGTGTTGATTTTCCTAGAGGCCTTGCGTGGCATTTCATTAGTTCAAGAGTTGTGTCGTCAACTTGTGTGGATGCTCCTTGACCTTTCTTGATAATGCATTATGCATTTTGTTGGTCACCTTTTTAGAACCAGCATTGCAGCACAAATGATTGCATAGTGGCACCCCTAATTCTCGGGTGGTTGGTTCTTAGTTTCATTCTACGAAGGACTTTTTGTTTGTATATTTTTGTTTGCTTATTCAGTTTTCTATTTACACCGGAGGCATTAGTTTCAAAGCTTTCCTGTTCACCAGGTCCGAATATGAAAACTCGACTCCGCGGTCTGAATCCAATTCAAAGATGCGATGTAATTAATACCCAGGAACACCCTGAAAGACGCAGCCTTGCCAGCACCCAAGTCTTGACATGGAGGTTTCCTTTCTGCAAGCTGTTTTGGGGTTGACTTTGGTAGGTACGAATCTTTTTGAAGCGGATCTAAAGGGAAAACCAGTCATGTAGCTCATAACACGGAGTCATGGAGAGGTGCACTGTTGTTAAATGGGTTTTCTTAGTTTCTTATAGTATGAACCCCACAAAATTGGACGAAGCCCTATTACTCTCGAATTTCCCGATATTAAAACTGGTTGGTTTACATGCTACTACAGGTGGACATGCATTATTGATATTGGATCATTTGGGTGTCCCCTAATTTGAGAAACCAACATCTCAGTGATATAGAAACCTCGTTCAGTGGAGATATAACTCCCAGCACTTGTATTTTAGGGAGAGCTGGTGGCATCCGAATCGTTTCTGCCTTGTGCAACAAGCCAACAATCTGTTAGGGTCGGCATGTTGGGGATTTTAATTTCCACAAATCATTGCAAGTGATAGAACCAGTCACGACAAGAGCATAAAGAAAATATGCCGGCTCGTCGGCAGACATGTTTTTCGAAAAGGAGCAGCGGTTCAAAACCCAGGATCAAAGCGCAAAATTAGAAGTGATGGCTTGGTGGTGACTTGTTGGATTTCCGGTTGATTTGGAATCCTACAAAGGGTGGTGGTTAGGACATTTACTGGAAGCGCAGACACATCTGGAGGGAACAGACATATTCTGGAGTATGCACCATTTGTCGGCGAACTCTGGTCTTTGGACATATTGAAAATGGTTCTCAAGCTGGGAGCATCAATCAACTGCTTTCGGAGTAGAAAAGATGGAAGTCAACAGGCATGACCATCCCACGACTAAGCAAGCGGATGAAATCCTCATCGGCAAAAGGCAACTGCCACTGCCACACCATATTTTGAGAAAAAACTGGAAACACTTTGGGTCGTGGCTAAATTTGCGAAGCAATCCCTGAGCAGTGGAACTCACCAAGCCTGCTTGATTGGCTGTGGTTGGTTGGATTGCTGGTAACAGGGCTGGTTGAATCTCAGCTGGGAATCACTTTGTATGGAGCACTTTTATCAGGGTGTGCTTTGGCGCTCCTTCATTGGCAGCCGTGTTGCACGAAAGCGGCCCAGTAATAAGCATCATCGGCTGCAGGATTCCTCAATATTCGGAACACAGATATGAACGAGAGAATTGCCCCCTTAGTTTGCTAAGCAGTTTGGTGGCATCACGGCCCAATTCTTGGCGAATTTTTGATGCCCTCCTCCCCACACGGCCGACGTGGTCGAGAATGCTTCTCGGGGCGGAGACATGAAATGTTCTCCTGAATTGGGAAATGCTTAGATACCTGTGGGAAGACATTCGAAAACCATTGGGCAATCCTTCGGTAGGAATGGCCCGTCAGGGGTTTGCAAGTTCGTGTCTTGTGTAGCCGGATGTGTCGGCCGGTTCATGTTATTTTTTCATTGCTACCACTTAGGGCTAGGCATGCTTTGGGTCGCGGCAATTTCTGCGAAGCAAACATCAAGGGAGCAGTGGATTTGCCCAAGCCTGTTTGATGGGCTGTGGCTGGTGAGATTTCTGGTAGCAGGCCGTAGCAGGGCTGCAAAAATCTGAGCTGGGAAGCGCGCTGAATGAAACATTCAGGAGCGAGCTTGGGCGCTCAAGGGCGCCCCCCGGCTCCGCGCGGCAGGCTGGGATTGGTCATAGCGCCGTGGGACGGCGACCGCGTTGCCACGTCAACCGGCCATGCGCGTCGCCGAGTTCCAAGCCGCCGGAGCATGGCAGAGTCGCAAACCTTGGTGGTGGGTCCGCTGGTTTGAATGATTGCCGTCGGGGCAGCGGAATTTCTGTTCGCTCCAAAACAAATAAGCCATCATGAGCACATTCATTGAGAATCCTCTGGGTAAATCATTGAGAATCCTTTGGGCTACAGCTTGTATGCTTTAGTTGTTCGAAACGAAGCTTGGTGATTTGAACATTCCCCACACCTCCAAGGAAAAGACCCCACAGATGAAGCGCTATGAGCCAGCTTGGTTGGCTGGTACCAGCGTGGGCGACATTATGTTCCAGGCGCGGCCATCTTGGCGCGGCTCATGGTTGCAGTGGCCATTTTGCTTGGCAGCTGGGTTGTCCTATGCTGAACAATGGGTCGAGAGCATCTAGGGAAAGGGTTAAGCGTTTACACTGTGAATTAGATTTAAACAGTGGAGGGAAGGAACTGACAACAAGTAACCGGTGATTACTGTGAATAAGCATATCGCCAATGTGTTGAGGAACAGGAAAGATGAACAACCAATGTTTGCAGGCAAATTGTCATTAATTACCAAAAACAGAGCAAATATAAGGGGTGACCGAACGGATCGTCCTGAACCATTGTGGGTCTGTGAGAAGCATATGATCGATCGTCCCATGAAAACGTATTAGATGCACAGGTGGTAGACGGATGCAATTAGATGACCACCATATATACGCAGTTGGTTGGCTTCCCTTCTGTATATCGGTTAATTGGACCTAAATTGTTGCACATCGGTGGATTTTGAACGCTACATCATCAGCAAACATGGTATTTCAAAAAATGTTATGCAGTTTGATGGTTGGGGCGTATTGATCCGTTCAAAACTGTCGATTGCAACAATCAACGCGCAACACGACAAACTGGCCACGAACTGGTGCAGGATCATTGTTTGATGATCGTGGTTGACATGCTGCAATCATGGAGAACACCCTAAGAATAGGCAACATGTTTTGAGATGTTCGTAACTGCCATACCCACATGTCTCTAGTGATGGTTGCTGTATTGGTTTGACCCATCACAGAAAAATGAAAGTATGGAAAATGAGATGCAAAATTCAACATGAACTGCCATGTTAAAGCGTTAATAACAACCATCAACAATCCATAGTGTTTTGTTTAAACATCATATGAGAGAAAAGCTAAACTCTCCGTGGTTAATTTTAGTCTTCGGCTGGAATATCTTCAGGAAATGGCTCCAGGACCGGTAAAACCATAGTGAACTCCCAAAACCGATGACGTAAGAGGAGTTATCTTAAGTTTAAAAAACGATGACCAAACAATAAGCGGATTTTCACAAAATGTCTTCTTCTCATGAGTTGCCCATCTGGCCGATCCAGTAATGATGCGTTGAAATCGGTGGTGTAAAAGGCTTATGACCTGAACATAGAAAGTTTTATAAATGGAAACAAGTAATGGAGACACGGCAGATGATGACCTGGAAACATAAAAGTAATTGACTGCGCATCAAGAGTTGGTGCGAGCGTATCCAATGTCACCAAACAATGGGAAACTATATAGTGAACTCCCAAAAACGACAACAATTGAGAAAATCTGGGATTTTAAATTGAGGTTTTGCCGCTCGCTCATTTTTTTTGTGGGGGAAAAATGAAATTCGCTTTCAGGCCCAGTAATAAGGAACCCAATGCCGGCAATGGTTTTGCTTTACCTTCAGCGACACATTCACATGGCTGCGACGGTCAAATCGCAACGTGTGAATTTGGACCATGGGACCATGACACAAATTGTGTACCAGGTGGCTATACGTGTACCAGGTGGCTATACGACTGCAAAAGGGGAGTGTGTGCAGCTGTATCAGCTTTTTTTGATCGCGCATCATTTGGAATATGGTAGTTTCTCAAAATGGGGTAAAATAAGGGTCCCCCAAATCATCCTTTATATGAACCATATTTAGTAGTAAACAAACCATTTTATGGGTCCGCTATGGCTTGATAAACAAGCAAATGTATAGATTTCCTAGCCACCCCCAAGACTAATGGTTGGTTTGTTACTACAAATTGGATAATTAATAAAGGATGATTTAGGGGTACCCCCATCAGAGACCACCATTTGGAATATGTCCAAATTACATTTAGGTGATCACGTTGTTGGCTTGCGGCTTCAACTGCACTTTTCTCAGCGACCCTTGAGATGATGTAAAGTGTCGATGCCAGCAACCACCCTTAGCCAAGCCCATCCTTTGGAATTATTGTTAATTCACCCTGTGATTCCTACACTTGCAGGTGGTTTTTTTACATCTATTTATTGTCCCTAGTATTAACAAATGGTTGGTTGGTTAGTGTTTTTCGTAGGAGTTGAAACCACCAACCAGTCCAGAACTTAATTGTCAACCAATATTTTGTTAATCATCATTGATGGTTGTTCTGTTTGTGAATGGTGGGTAACCAGGAGTGGGCATACTCATTCATGCTAATTACTTCAGTTGTTTACAGTCAATATGAGAATATGAGCTAGTATTAACCAATATATTAATCATTGTCAACCGATTTTGCCCCATCCGGTTCGCAATTTCGCAGTTTTTCTGTGCGTGTTTTGGTTGAGAGGCTGACTACTTTTTGAAAGAGTTGGCGCTGGGCGAGTACACTATGCCTGTGACTTGGCACCACATTGGTGGATTGACGGTTGGACGATGGTACTGAGTCAGCAAGCAAGACGTGGCTAGAACATCCCATGAAACCAGTTCTACGCGTGCGTTCGGAGATTCAGATTCAGTGCAGAGATTTGACCCAGAGCCATAAACTAAACATCTAGCATTATCTAAGTGTCGTAGAATCTGGCCATCATCATCTATTATCATCCATCATTATCTAATTGTCATCATCCATCGTCATTTATCATCATCTATCATCATCAAGCCATGTAACGATCTTGCAATTCTTGGGAAAGTCATGTGACATCCAAGTTTCTGGGAATGAGACATGCGGCTCCGAAAAAGCTGGTCGGGATTCGTGGTCAACATAGCGTTTTCGTGAAGAGATGAGTTGTTTGTTGACCGGTCGCATGTTGGGGAACAAGCAGTATGTAGAGCGGCATAGATCTGCGATCTTCATATGTTTCTATTAGAGACACACTGTGAAGGATGTGAAGGACTCCAAGATTTTGATCTGTTCCTACCTTTAGATATGCAACAGTGCGGAAAAAAAGACTGGGGTAGTGATCAAATCCATGATTAAGATCTAGTGATGTAGGTTTATTCACTGAAATCAAACGAATAAACCTACCAGTCGAACACATTCACAGAACAGGTGCGGACAACTGCTCGTGTAACACATCAAGTTACACCAATACCAAAGTGGACGCCCACAATGTGTGGTGTTGTTGATGTTTTGCCCACAAAGTTGATGCAGCGATTTTGAAACGCAAGCACATGCACAGAGAAAGATGCGGGGTACGATTATGCTTGGGGTGCTTATCAATTCAATTTTGATTTAGGATTGGAGAGGTGAGAATAGAAACCAGAATCCCAGTTGATCCCACATCTTAGATTGTGTCAACACAATTCATGAAAGTCCATTGTTGACCAAATATTGTCAGGTGTTGATGTATATTGAGTCGATGCATTTTGTACTGACTGTGGATTTTTCCTATCTCAGTCAGTCAATTTTCTGTATCTTGACATTTTTTCTTGACAACCAATATGGGTGTTTCTCAAAATAGGGGTACCCCTAAATCATCCATTTATAGTCATTTAGTAGCACTAAACCAGCCATTTTTGGGGGTCCCCTATGGCTTGAGAAACCCCCATATAGAAACATGAGCTGTGGCTCTGTTTATGCGTAGGTGCCTTTGCGTGAACGCATGGTAGTCACGCGCCGTCAGCACTGAGCACGGCAATAGATTCCAAGGATGTACGGATTTGTGCTTGAATCCGGAGATACAAACGGATATGTAATACAACAGCTGTAGCACGGAATGTACTGAATCCGGAGAATGTACGGATATCCGTTGGCAATAGATTCCACTGAGCTTGTTGTCAACATCTCCGGATTCAACGGATATGTGCTTTAACAACCAACGTCATTCACCCGGTGTAGTCACGCCACATTTCGACTACAGAAAATAGATGATTGTTTCTCAAAATAGGAGTGTACCACTCAATCATCCCGTTGATGAACCCATTGATAGTAATAAACCAACCATTTTGGAGGTGCCTTATGACTTGAGAAACCACCAGATACTTTAATCATGTATAACCCCCCTTGATGGTAGAAGGGCTTGTGAGTTCTCCGGTTCTGTACTCCAACCAGTAGCCACTTCTGGTTAGGGTTTCAAGGCGCAGCACCAAAGCGAATCTCTAAGGTGGTTGGCATGATGTGGCTTGGCGACGGCGCTGTGCGGTTAAGATCAGATCATTTGCCAAAGGCTTCTGGAAGCATCCTTGTTTCAAAGGAATTCACCCCCAGAAATGGGATCAAATCGATCCGAAAAAAATCCATGCGCAAGTATCCCATAGTACTTCTTGGGTGATCTTGGGTGATCAGGATCCAATGGTGCCAAAGGACCCATCGTAAAAATCCGGTAAATACCCGATGGTCCTGGGGAGAGGTGAAGTTGTTCTACGGTACACCACTGTGGATGCACTCTGGGAATGGAAGGTACAGGGATTGAGGCAATCGGTAGTGTGCTTTCTCAAGCCACAGGGAACCCCTCAAATCATCCAATATCTAAATATTCATACAGTACAGCAATAGACCAACCATTTTTGGGGCTTCCCCAATATCAACCATTTATATAGGAATAAACCAACCAGCTTTGGGACTTTCCTGTTTTGAGAAACAGCCAGGTGTTGATAGAATGCGATTGGCAGTGCCGACAAACGTCGGCCCTGCTGGCATTATCTCCGGTGTGCTGTCACAGTGTATATCGGAGCGTTTGTAAATTGTGTACCCCAGAAATTGGTTTCTTGGCTGTTAGGGAGGACCATTTTTCATGAACAGTTGGATTCCACAATGGTCAAAATGTTTTGTTTTTCAAGCCGTAGGGAACCCCCAAAGTTATGTTTGGTTTATTACTATCAATGGTTTAAATAAAAAAGGACGATAACTGGGGGTACCCCTATGGCTTGAGAAACCACCAAATGATTTGTTTTGCATACACTTTCAATACCCATCTTGACCAACCAGTTCATGTGGATTAACAGACAGCTTATTTTTTGCATTTTTGTGAAAAAGCGTAGCAACCGACAACAAGTCTAAATGCTCTCAGGGTGGATCCAGGTCGCCAAAAAAATATGCATTGCAAATATAAACTTGTTAACTGTGGTTCAACTTTAAAAGACTTGGTCAATGTGTCGAACCAATGGCCCCCAGCCGCTCAGTCAAGAAATAACTCTTGCCACCGTAAAAGTGTCAGGAATCAGGTGTCTTGATTTTGTTTAAGTGAGCTCAGTTGCCTGTTGTAGTCTTTTCGGACATTTGCGGCTCCTTCAACTAAGCTACCAAATAATCCATCAATCCACCCTCCAAACTCGGACTTACATATCATTAAGCATCATTACTTCATACATATATATATATATACTGTATATATATATATATATCCACCCTCCAATCATGCACCGTTCGGTATGCGCGCTTTTGGGTGATGTGATGACACCAACTCTATTGATACAGTTGATGATGGGCTGCTACGCTGGTAGTTGATCCAATCCTGTGCCATCCGCAACCCCTAGCAGTTCGTGGGGGAATGCACCATTGAAACACCACTGACCATCATCGACCACCATGAAACCATCATCAAGCGGCATTAAATCATTATTTGTGAAATAATTGATTAGAATGCCAGTTTACCCTTATCAAATCACCATTTGCCATGAAACTCAACAATTCTTACTAGCCATTGATCATCCATCGGCCATCCTCAACATGGAACTCTTGTCATCATCATTTCCCATTTTCTTAGTCACCATTCTGAATCTTAACGCACCCATTCCTCACGATCCTATGTCACAGGTCAACCGTCATCAGCTACCCATTTTCTCACCAAAAGCCATGAACCTCACAGGTTCTGAAGATCAGCACCACTTGAAACACAGCACTTGACCTGTACCAACCAACCATCACAGGTCGACCTTCCCTCACCCATCAGGGCCCAGTTCCCACCAGCTCCACCGGTCTCACCACCGGGGCATCACCCGGGCTCCACCGGCGCTCCCAGGAGCGTCTTCGATTGGTCGGAGCTGATGGACTCCACGTCGGCCTGGGCCGGGCGCGAGTGGTTCGTGGTGCGCAAGGCGGAGGTACGCCTAGCCGAGGCGCGGGGCGGGGAGGGCTGGTGGCGCCGGTGCCAAGCCCTCAGGGTTGGGGAAAAAGATGGGGAGACAAGGGGGAAAACTGGGGTTAGTCATGGTTAATGATGGCTTTTGATGGGTTAATTATGATGGTTCATAATAGCCATTCACTTGGGTTAATGATGGCTAGTTCATGGTGAAATGTTGGTGAATGATGGTGAATAGGCTGCTTTGACGATTGTTATTAATGGTTTATACAGGCGAGGTGATTGAGAATTGTTGATTGATGATGCTTTGTGATGGTTCGTAGTGATGGTGATGGCTGAGAATGATAGTCCATCATGGACATCGTCAAGTGATGTGATGCTTCGTCATGGCTAGTGCTTGTTAACACTGGCTAATAGTTGATGTTTGTAACGGTTGGGAATGTTTGACAGTGATTCGTTCGATATACTTTTTACCCCTCTTGGTTTGCTCATCGGCTATAATATCCATATTTTGGGTTTGGGTGGTTAGAACAACCCAACTGTCAGTTGTAACCGAACATGGCTATGACGAAAACTCAGAGTTTGCCTTCTCTTTCCACGTGTCTTGCCAACAGTTTCTGGTAATTAATCAACCCATTGGCACCGCCAACCCATTGGCACCGCCAACCCATTGGCACCGCCAACCCACCAGGATAAGACCTTGATTCCCTTCGTGAAGATGGGGGTCGAGGCACGCGAGCAGACTGCCTCTTGGCAACAAAGATCGGGCACCAGTGGACCAATAGATGAATGATCAGTTGATGCTGTTGATGAGTAACAATAACGATCAATAAAGAATTGTTGACATACAATAGTTCGCGATAATTACCCACTAGTAACCTACGATTAGCCACTTCCACTCTGGTAAACTAACATAGCTGGCTGGAAAATCACCATATTTGGTAGAGAAACCTGCTTGGAAACCATCAAGTTTATTGGTGGACTTTCCAGCCAGCCATGTTAGATAGCCCAAGGGTACAAGGTGGGCCCCTTGGTTATAAGTTGATCAATAAGCCATTTAACGAACTAGTTTCCAGCCAGCCATTTTAGTTTACCAGAGGGTAAGTGGCTTGGTATCAAGGACGATTCGCCATGATTACCCACTAATAACCTACGGTTCGCCACGGTTTGATCCGCCATTGCTTGGTATCCTCCAGTGGTTTGTTGTCCCTTCGAACTTCAAGGGACCCCCTGGGTGCTGCCTGCGCTGCGCTGCGCTGGCGCTATCTCAGGTCACCAGCAAGGGCCTGGAAGACAAGGCCATCACCAGCAAGAACCACCCGTTGACGAGGCCGGTCAAAGGGGTCACAAGGACAACAACAGGGGTCAGGCGATGGTTAATAGACATGGTTCATGATGGTTAATAGTTGATGGTGAATAGTGTTACTGATGGTTAACAGCGATGAATAGTGATGACAATTGATGATTCACAATGGCCAAGTGATTAGTCATACTAGCGCTTGATAGTGATGGTGGTGATGGTAAGTGATTATTAATACAGGCTAAGTGGTTGAGAATGATTGATAATGATGGTTGGAATTCATTGATTAAGAGTGACAGTCAATCGTGACCTTCACTGGATTGTTTATCAATCTTTGAGAATGATCTTTCGCTATATCGGAATGGTTAACCATCATTTGACTGCAACCAACCTAACACATATTATTTGATTTTTCTGAGATTAACGACTGATTAGATTTGTTTTAATCATGATTGTCAACAATCATTCTCATCAACCATCCATTTGATGATAACCATCGCTGTTAACCATGCAGTAAGCATGAAGCAATGATGAACCATCATGAGTGTCAGCAATCCAAACGTTTCAGTGAACTACAGCCTCAACCATCTTCAAAGCACCACCACTAAGCACTATTAACCATCATCGTAAACGATACAGAGTGTGAAGCATCCAACTAAGATGAAGCACGACTAGTTAACCAGTACGAACCACTCTAAACCACTACTAACCACCATTAACCACTACTAAACCACTACTAACCACTAATAACCACTCTAAACCACTACTAACCACGGGATTGACCACTACTACAACCATTATTAACCACCCCTAAGTAACCACGATTAACTACTACTAACCACGTGCTTGACCACTACTATACCCACTATGAACCACCACTAAGTAACCTCGATTAACCACTACTAACCCCGTGATTGACCACTACTACAACCATTATTAACCACCCCTAAGTAACCACGATTAACTACTACTAACCACGTGCTTGACCACTACTATACCCACTATGAACCACCACTAAGTAACCTCGATTAACCACTACTAACCCCGTGATTGACCACTACTACAACCATTATTAACCACCCCTAAGTAACCACGATTAACTACTACTAACCACGTGCTTGACCACTACTATACCCACTATGAACCACCACTAAGTAACCTCGATTAACCACTACTAACCCCGTGATTGACCACTACTACAACCATTATTAACCACCCCTAAGTAACCACGATTAACTACTACTAACCACGTGCTTGACCACTACTATACCCACTATGAACCACCACTAAGTAACCTCGATTAACCACTACTAACCCCGTGATTGACCACTACTACAACCATTATTAACCACCCCTAAGTAACCACGATTAACTACTACTAACCACGTGCTTGACCACTACTATACCCACTATGAACCACCACTAAGTAACCTCGATTAACCACTACTAACCCCGTGATTGACCACTACTACAACCATTATTAACCACCCCTAAGTAACCACGATTAACTACTACTAACCACGTGCTTGACCACTACTATACCCACTATGAACCACCACTAAGTAACCTCGATTAACCACTACTAACCCCGTGATTGACCACTACTACAACCATTATTAACCACCCCTAAGTAACCACGATTAACTACTACTAACCACGTGCTTGACCACTACTATACCCACTATGAACCACCACTAAGTAACCTCGATTAACCACTACTAACCCCGTGATTGACCACTACTACAACCATTATTAACCACCCCTAAGTAACCACGATTAACTACTACTAACCACGTGCTTGACCACTACTATACCCACTATGAACCACCACTAAGTAACCTCGATTAACCACTACTAACCCCGTGATTGACCACTACTACAACCATTATTAACCACCCCTAAGTAACCACGATTAACTACTACTAACCACGTGCTTGACCACTACTATACCCACTATGAACCACCACTAAGTAACCTCGATTAACCACTACTAACCCCGTGATTGACCACTACTACAACCATTATTAACCACCCCTAAGTAACCACGATTAACTACTACTAACCACGTGCTTGACCACTACTATACCCACTATGAACCACCACTAAGTAACCTCGATTAACCACTACTAACCCCGTGATTGACCACTACTACAACCATTATTAACCACCCCTAAGTAACCACGATTAACTACTACTAACCACGTGCTTGACCACTACTATACCCACTATGAACCACCACTAAGTAACCTCGATTAACCACTACTAACCCCGTGATTGACCACTACTATAACCATTATTAACCACCACTAAGTAACCACTATTAACCACTACATAGCCACTACCAACGAACCTACCGCGAGTTCCGCCAGGTTCGCGGACGCCTTCAGCCGACATTTCGACCTCATCGCTGAGCGCAAGAGCGTCACGCGGAAGCGTTGGTTGGGTTCAGGTTGGGTCAGGTTGGTTAAGGGTGGCTAAGGGTGGCAAAGGGTGGTTAAGGGTGGTTGGTTAAGGTTGGTTACCTTTGGTTGGTTGGTTGGTTGGTTGGTTGGTTGGCTGATTGGTTGGTTGGTTCTCGTTGGTTGGCTGATTAATCATGGATGATTGACGGTGGATGTCAGGTCCGATGCATTGGAATCCTACTGCACACGCTACGCATGAACCTAGTTCTGGAGAGCTGATGGTCGCACAACTTTGATACAGAACGCGCGCCGGACCCAGCGCAATGTGTTGAACAGCTCTAAGAGCAGACAGACCTACTTCAGTACCACCAGCGCGTTTGACCAGCACACATCTGGGGGGTTCTCAACATAGGGGGCCCAAAAATGGTTGGCTTATTGCAATACATGGTTATTGACTTGTATGATTTAGGGTCAAACCTATTTTGAGAAACCATCATATCTGATTTTTTTGAAATAGATGGCCATGGAAGCAGATCCATGTTCACTAAGGGCGGCTAGGGTTCACTTGATTTCTTTCTCTTTTGCGCTGGTGAGTGGTCTCATGCCCCTGATTTGGGCCAAGTACCAAACCGAGAAAAGAGATAGATCATAACCACCAACCAGCATTGTCATCAGGGGATGGGTACTTCTTATTTTTGGAAAGAGTACATTCTGGCGCCATAATTACAAGCCTATCAGCTGGTGGTTCTGAATAGAAAACAGGCATACTGCAAGCACCAATGGTTTGAAGATACAACCTCTTGGCAGTTGTCCCGGGGCTATCTTTCATTGAAACCCTCAATACAGCTCACTGAAACTAGCAATTTTGCCAGTTAGTGGTTTAAGTTTTATCCATGTCTATTGATATGTTTTTTACATTGTATCTGGTTTATATATTGTTATATTTGTATGCATAAGCTCCTTTTTAGACTGATTTGCTTGGTTGGCTCCCAGGATCATTTCCAACTCACATTGCTTTTGCGGCAACCAAACAATATGTTTTATCATAAAACACATTTCAGAATAACTTTCCCAACCATGATCCAGACCCCAACGTGGCAAACATTCTCAACCATCCAGTCATACCCAGCCCTTTTTGTACCCAGCCCTTTTTGTACAACGCTTCAGGTTCCCTAATTTAGGTGCCGCCATTGCTGGAACATTATCATGTCCAATGCGGACCATGGTTGAACCACCCTCTGTTTGTCCATTGACCATTAGTTAATCTTTACTTCGCCGTCTGGCATTCATTTTTCCAAGCATTTGCTATCCAATTTTCATCAATCCTCTGCAACCATTATAGTCAAACATCATCTCGCATTATCTCGCATCATCAACCAGTATCAACTGTGAGTATCAACAAACAATATCAAACATTATGATAACCAGTTATCAACCATGCATATTAACCAGTAATCACGTGGTTCATGTTGGGTCACTGGTGATACTAATGGTTGATATTACTGTTGACCAAGTTCACCGTGTAGGAACCATCCCTCCATGCTGGGTCACCGTTCCTCTAGGTGATCTTTCACCTGCGAGAGTTGGCCAAGGCACAGGGAGGGCGAAGTAACAAGCAGGGTTGGTGGATCACTTCTGCATTGAGCTATTAAAAAACATGCTATCGAACCGATGATGATTGCCTGTATACAAATTATACGTGCTAATTGTTTGATAAAATTTACCCTATAACCCTACCTTCTTCTTGTAATTATCATCGTTGATGTAGGTACCGAACCATGATTGTTGTCTGAAACGTCATGGCCCAGTGTGAACAATCATCATCAAACCATCATGAAATACAATTGCAGCGTAACCAGTTGACCATCATGAACTATCATTAACCATAATTATACTAACTCACGTAAAGATGGCATCGCCAAAACGACTAAAAAATGCCATGTATAATTGAAAAAAAGACAAAAACTTATTCGCGTGTAGAACCAACACTAAGATGGCGACATTCAGTTTGTCACCGTGTGAATTGCAAGCTAAAGTGCTGCTATTGGATGAACGCTAAGATGGCACCTGACTATTTTGGACCCATGGAAATTGTTGCTTTTGCGAACACCAAGCTGCAATCACAGCTTCGCCTGCCGATCCTGCTCAAAAGATTGCATGGCCATGCTCGGCAGTATTTTCACGGTGAACCAGTATTTTCACGGTCAGGCGACCCAGGCTACAGGCATATACCGCAATGGCACCACCGCAATTGCCCCCCCCCCCAAAGAACAACAATGAACATATGGAACGAATAGACGGCATCTTTTGCTTTGGGGGGGTGCATTATGCTTTTGATTGCTACCCTGAACCCTAAGATGGCATCAGCCCAGTTGCCCCCCCAAGAACAACAATGAACATATGGAACGAATAGACGGCATCTTTTGCTTTGGGGGGGTGCATTATGCTTTTGATTGCTACCCTGAACCCTAAGATGGCATCAGCCCAGTTGCCCCCCCAAGAACAACAATGAACATATGGAACGAATAGACGGCATCTTTTGCTTTGGGGGGGTGCATTATGCTTTTGATTGCTACCCTGACCCCTAAGATGGCATCACTCCACTTGACTTACCAGAACCTTGCAAAAACAGGGAACTTTCGCATTTCTGGTTTTGACGCACGCAATGGTTTTTTGGTTTTAAATTAGAAGGTGTAGTGGATTCCCATCAATATGTTGGTCAATCCTGGAGCCATCAATTCGTGAGGGGGTATAATCTTGGTCATCAACCATCAAGTACCAAAATTGACCACCATTCAAGCACTAGTGAACGATCAATCAAGCATCAACCAACCACTATATGATTTCTGTCTCTATCAGTTTAGCCAGCAATTAACCATCAATTAAGCATGAGTTTAAGCATCAACTACCCATCAATTGAGCATCATCAACTCACCATCAATTAGCCACTCCTTGTGCATCAACAATTTGACCATTTTCAAACGAACTATCAGTTCAACCATCATCAATCATCATTTGAACATCAAATCACAATCAATAGAACCATTCACTGACCATCATCAACCTCTAATTAACCACCAACAATGGCTATGGGTCAATATTAATCAACCAGTTACTGGGGGATAACCACCAATAATGATAGGGAAAGTAAATAAGTAATGGATAATGATGGGGAACCAGGGGTACAGGGTTTTGACCCACTGCCAATCATCAACCTCTAATTAACCATAAACCAACCAACAATCACTAACCATTCACTAACAATCATCAACCTCCAATTAAACAATCATCAACTATAGCCATTATCACCTTAACCATCGTCAACCTCTAATTAACCACAAACCGACCAACAATCATTAACCCTTCCCTAACAATCATCAACCTCCAATTAACCAATCATCAACTATAACCATCATCACCTTAACCATCATCAACCTCTAATTAACCACGAACCAACCAACAATCATTAACCCTTCCCTAACAATCATCAACCTCCAATTAACCAATCATCAACTACAACCATCATCACCTTAATCATCATCAACCTCCAATTAACCATAACCAATCACCAACGACTGACCCCCCGTTGGTTGAACCATTCATTCGCGCCGTTCCAGGCCTCCGTGATGGCCAAGTACCTGGTGGATGCCAAGATCTCGGTGGATCCACGATGGCACCATGGCTCCCAGTGGGTGATGGGGATGGTTAAATGATGGTTAAATGATGGTTAATGATGGTGAATTGATGCTAAAATGATGGTTGAATGGTTTGTTAACGGTTGATCAACTGTTGAATGATGGCTAATGAACGGTTGAATGATGGCTAATGAACGTTTTCTGCTGGTTGATAATGGTTGATGTATGCTGAAAGAGAGGTTGATGAATGCTTTGTCAACGTTGATGAATGGTTGAATGATGGCTGAAATGATGGTTGATGAATGGTGAATTAGTGCTGGTTAGTGATGGTTAATGATGGTGAATTGATGCTGAAATGATGGTTGAATGGTGAATTAGTGGTTGATGAATGGTGAATGAGTGGTTGATGAATGGTGAATTGATGGTTGGTGAATGGTGAATCAGTGGCTGATGGATGGATTAGTGGTTGATGAATGGTGAATGAGTGGTTGATGAATGGTGAGTTAGTGGTTCAAGAATGGTGAATGAGTGGTTGATGAATGGTAGATTAGTGGTTGATGAATGGTGAATGAGTGGTTGATGAATGGTGAATGAGTGGTTGAACAATGGTGAATTAGTGGTTGATGAATGGTGAAAAAGTGGTTGATGAATGGTGAATTAGTGTTGGATGAATGGTGAATTAGTGTTGGATGAATGGTGAATGAGTGGTTGATGAATGGTGAGTGAGTGGTTGATGAATGGTGAATTAGTGGTTAAGCAATGGTGAATTAGTAGTTGATGAATGGTTGGTTGGTGGCTGATGAATGGTTACTTAGTGGTTGATGAATGGTGAATTAGTGGCTGATGAATGGTGAATTAGTGGTTGATGAATGGTGAAAAAGTGGTTGATGAATGGTGAATTAGTGTTGGATGAATGGTGAATGAGTGGTTGATGAATGGTGAGTGAGTGGTTGATGAATGGTTGATTAGTGGTTGATGAGTGGTGAATTAGTGGTTGATGATTGTTGAATTAGTGGTTGATGAATGGTGAATTAGTGTTGGATGAATGGTGAATGAGTGGTTGATGAATGGTGAGTGAGTGGTTGATGAATGGTTACTTAGTGGTTGATGAATGGTGAATTAGTGGTTGATGACTGGCGAATTGATGGTTGATGAATGGTTGATTAGTGGTTGATGAGTGGTGAATGAGTGGTTGATGAATGGTGAATTAGTGGGTGATGAATGGTGAATTAGTGGTTGATGAATGGTGAATTAGTGTTTGATGAATGGTGAATTAGTGTTGGATGAATGGTGAATGAGTGGTTGATGAATGGTGAATTAGTGTTGGATGAATGGTGAATGAGTGGTTGGTGAATGGTTGATTAGTGGTGTATGTTTGATTAATTAGTGGTTGATGAATGGTTGGTTAGTGGCTGATGAATGGTTACTTAGTGGTTGATGAATGGTGAATTAGTGGTTGATGAATGTTGAATTAGTGGTTGATGAATGGTGAATTGATGGTTGGTGAATGGTGAATCAGTGGCTGGTGGATGGTGAATTAGTGGCTGATGAATGGTGAATGAGTGGTTGATGAATGGTGAATTAGTGGGTGATGAGTGGTGAATTAGTGGTTGATGAATGTTGAATTAGTGGTTGATGAATGGTGAATTTGTGGTTGATGAATGGTGAATTAGTGGTAGATGAATGGTTGGTTAGTGGCTGATGAATGGTTACTTAGTGGTTAATGAATGGTGAATTAGTGGTTGATGAATGTTGAATTAGTGGTTGATGAATGGTTGATTAGTGGTTGATGAATGGTGAATGAGTGGTTGATGAATGGTGAATTAGTGGGTGATGAATGGTGAATTAGTGGTTGATGAATGGTGAAAAAGTGGTTGATGAATGGTGAATTAGTGTTGGATGAATGGTGAATGAGTGGTTGATGAATGGTGAGTGAGTGGTTGATGAATGGTTGTTTAGTGGTTGATGAATGGTGAATTAGTGGTTGATGAATGGTGAATTAGTGGGTGATGAATGGTTTTTGTTGACGGTTGATCAACTGTCGAATGATGGCTAATGAAAGGTGTTTGGTGGTTGGTGATGGTTAATCAAGATACATGAATGATTAATGATGGATGGAGCACACCGATGCTTGCATGCTGGTTGATTGGTGACAAACTGGTCATGAATTGATGGCGGCATGATGGTGGATGATTGTGACATTGACGTTGAATTATGGTTGGATCATGTTGGATCAGGGTCAAATTGTCATAGTGAATGAGACTTACATGACTGTTAAAAGATGGTTTTTGATTGTTGATAATTGTTAATGGGCTTTGAATGTTGGGAAGATGATGTTCACTTGATGAGGAATGATGATTTCGTGAGGGTCCAACCATGTTTGAGATTTGCTCAATTGTTTCCAGGAATGGTCAATCATGGCCTAATGCCGCCAATTGTTGGTTGCTCGTGGCTATTAGGCGAGTGTTGGTTGCGCATGGTAGCCATATTTGCATGGTCAAAACCTACTCGTTTTCTTGTGGTGCCGCTGGGGCTCCTAGAGTACTGGGGGTAAAATATCATACCTGTGTTTTTTCAGGCAAGCTAAGGAAAAGCAACTTGGACCTTGAGTTGGTTGTGATCAATCGTATTTAGATATTTACTTTTCCTGTTGGCTATATAGCTCTAACCAAGTTTTTCGAAAAACATGTGCTTTTCCTGATGAAACAACTCAATCCAATCCCAGGTTGCTACATGGTTGACACATGGGGCTATCCATACCCCGAATCATTGGCAGATGGTCATCTTCAAAGCAGGCTTCAGCAGGGAGGTTGAGTGGTGCGCACCAGCAGCAGCGAAAGGGTAGGATTCTGAATATGATTTGTTATCAATGGTACCATTTAGAATCCTATCAAGTATAAATGGTCAACTATGGCTGACTATGGTCAACTATGGTTAAGCATGGTCTATGGTTCATAATGGTCAATGATGGTGAATAATGGCTATAATCATGGCCAATAGTACTATAAACTTGGATTGCACTTCATTTGTGCGTTTGTCATACCTTCCAAGGTGATAAACTTTGCTGGCTTATCATGTGGGATGGGTTAATTGGCCAAGATTAAACCATTATGTGCCATTGACCATCGTTTAGCCACCATTTAGCCATCATCAACCATTATCTTGAGCCACCATGTTGAACGACAATTCAGCAACTAGCTAACCATCATGGAACCATCTATGAACCACTGTCACTATATTGAACCACTAGTCAACCATCATGGGCCATCAACAATGATATTAAACCACTACTATCAACTATCTATTCGCCACGATCTATAAATCACTATCATTAGTATTAACTATCAACATTATCAACTATCTAGAACCATCTATATACCATCTATCTACCACTATTAGCCATCTACTAACCATCTATCAACCATCTATGAACCATCTATTCACCATCCATTAACCATCCATTAACCACTCTCAATCACCATCTGAAAACCCATCCACCCATCCGTTCCCCGCTACGCCGTTGCGCCGCTGCCCTGACCCAGTCCTGACCCGCTCAGGTACGACCTCGCCGATGAGCTGGTCAGCAGTACCACGCCGGAGGCGGGACAGTGCGGTGGTGGTGGCGGTAGGTGTTCATAGGCAATCTACATATAGTAATTTACATAAATGTACTGTGTGTATATATATATATATATAGCTTGAAGTGCTGCAGGGAAGAGTGACACCACGTATGTATATATATATATTTATATTTATGCAATATGTGTATGTAGAATTCGTTTTTGTATCTATACTTGTGTATATGATGGATATATGCGTTATTTTATTTATATTACATAGAGTATGTGTATATATATATATATATACAGTATGTACATATTTACCTATATGATTCTCAGCTTGGATGTGCACTTGGGGTTCGTTGCCTGGGATATAGCCATGGTGAGTAGCCCTACAAGACGGGTTCCGGCCCCTAAAACTATGGTCAATCAGCAACCAGATACCTAGGTCGGGTTGCACATCCAAGTAGTGGTCACTGACGGTCATAGTTATGCTTAGTAGTGATAGCTAGTAGTGATGGTTGATACTGTTGGTCCATTCACTGACAAGAAACTCATTAAAGTCAGTGATGGTTTGTTGATTTTGCTTAGCTAGCTGGTGAATAATCTGGGCAAATGGTGGGTAGTTGATGGTTAATTGATGTTTGAATAATGTATACGAAACATCACTAGTCATTGATGAAGACCGTTTAACCATCATAGCCATTATACCATTATCATCGAACCATTGGAAATTACAATTTATATTCAGTGAGTAATTTCAATTGATCTATGTACAAACTGGGTATAGTTGGCCTTCATTCAACCATCACTATACAACCTGAATGACCAAGTTAATGATTTGTAAAACAAACTGCTTGAGCTGGTTGGCATTGGTTCAGAATGGTGAATAAAGCTCAATGCTTGGTGAATAAGGGTGGTTTATCATGGGTCAACAGCAACCAACTTATGGACGTCAACTGCTACCTTGTTGGATATATTGTTGGTGGACACGTAGTTGATATTGTTTGAGAAATGATGGTTCTACGACATTATTAGCAGGAACAGCTACGAGTTGTTTTCTATTCCAATATGCGGAAAATCATTGTCATCAAGCGTTTGTCATTCCCCCAGTTTGGTTCAATAGCCACTAGCAGCAACCAACATAGACTGATTACCTTCCGTGTTTGGGGATCCTTGGTATTGGCCTTCGCCACCGGACCGTTCTTTGGGTGCCGATGCTGTGACTTCCAGATTGGAATTCTCGTCAACGCAGTCACCACATTGACCACGTATGCGCGTGGACATATAGGATATTTCGGGGCCATGATTTTTCAACGTTGACCACAAAATGGTGTACACATTCGTGGTTATGGGTGATGATGCTCATGAACTGTGATTCATTGGTGTTTAATACGCATCAATTGGTTCTTCAATAATTACTTTCGTATATTCACTACTATGGGTGTCACCATTATTTATCAACATCGTAACACTATTCACGTTGCTTGCCATGATGCCATTAGTGATAGATTGACAATCAATATCTATCAACGATTTGTCGAAGATCAAACATATCTACATAACAATGGCCTACCATCACTACCAACTAATTCATCACACCATTGGTCACTGGTATGTTAACACCACATGTTTTTCAAGATACCACTAAACATTTGTTAAAGTAGCCTTTGAACTGGTAGCTAAATTGTAGAAACTTTTCACCTTTAAACTATGTTTAACTCATGAACTGGTCACTAATGCTTCCTTGTCCTAGCCCTTACGTCGTAGCTATTTGCGACCCCCGCGCGGTTCATCACTGGCTGCAGGCGCACCCTGAGATCCCACAGCTGTGGAACATGCGCGGCAACTCGCGCATCCAACTGCAAGGTGGACGGACGATGTATCTCGCGGCCGAAGGTGGAGGAAGGTCAAGTCGTTGATGTTGGTTATGGGGGTTATAGGGGTTATAACCATGAATAATGGTCAATAATGGAAACTAATAACCAACAATAATGATTGATGAAACTATGGGTGATGTTTGAGAATGGTGAATCAATCCCACTAAGTACTAAATCATTAGTAATTAATCACTAGACAGTCGACTAATCATTACTGGTTGGTGATTCGATTCACCATTACACTACTTAATCATTGCTGGTTGGTGGTTGGTGTTAATCATGGCTGGTTTTTGACCATTGACAATTATTGTTAGCTGGTTGGTAGTTTGATTGACATTTTGTTTTTTTCCCAAATGTGATGATTAACAAATGGTAGGTTGACAAGCTTATTTTCATAGGGGTGGTGAAACCACCAACCAGATTAACATGAGCTGAAGCCACTCAATGATAAATTATCATTTCTGGGCTGCCCTCGGGGAATCTGACAGGGCTGCAAAATCCCAGGCATTGTAGGTGTCGATTGTGATTTCACAGCGGAGGGTTAAGGAGCAAGACTATGCAAGAAAGCACAATGTCCGATGGGGTAATCCCTCATGCAAGCAATAACCTTTCGGTAAACCCACCAAGAAGTGCCAACAACTGCCACTTGGAAGAGGTATAATTGTATAGCCGATTCAAAGTGGATGTGTGACTTTCAGGTCACTTTGCCAGTGGATATGCAAGGTGTTGGTTTAGAACCCATTGATGATGCCCCAAAGGCTGGGGGTCACAAACCTGGTTCTGTTCTATGTCAAAACCGTTGACAGAACATGACTGGATAGTTGAACTCTTCTGAAACAAGAAAGGGGTTGATTCCGTCATGATTGAAAATGCAGGCAACAAACCAACATTTCCCATGATTGGTGAAAGCTAAACAAACACCCCAACAATTGGATTTGGTAAAACATTGATTTTAATTTTCCACTGACTACATGGACAGAACGAGTTCACCCACGCGTGTCCCAGAGTTTGAGAGTTTGTCGCAGTAGACCAGACTTTACTCAATTGGTGGTGTGATTGATATTGTTTATTTTTCGAAGTATTTGGAAAGGTTGGTTGATGGACAAAATGTTTTTTTTGGTAGGTAATACCACCACCGTGATACCATCGTTGTACAGATCCGTAGGCTTTGGTTCACACATGAGTAGAAAAAAACATCGATCAGAATTTGACTGGAATTACTACTACGAATGGATTGCACAATCAGATTGCTTGATTGTGCCTTGGAAACCAAACCTTGGATTGGATTATCAAAGAAACAGGGTGAACCTGGATTCTACATAGTACGTCTATAGTTTCTATCTATCTATCTATCTATCTATCTATCTATCTATCTATCTATCTATCTATCTATCTATAGCAGTGGGTGAACTGTAATTATACAGAACAGCGAAGAGTTTGGGCTCAATGATGGTTGACTAATGTGGGATCATAATATGTATACCATTATTCAATTTCAGTTGATTCTTCTCGATGAACCAATCATAAAACAGCGAACTCACTTGTCAAATTATATCACGTGTAGATTAGAGTGAACCCAAAGGTGAAATCTCTAGATATATATATATATATAATTAGATTTGAGTGAACCGTGGAAGGCCATATCTTTTCAGATGATAAGTGAGTGTAGCAGCTATAGCATGTGGTGGTTTCTCACAATAAGGGTAGCCCCAGTTATCATCCATTATTAGCCATTCTAGTGGCAGTCAGCCAGCCATTTTTTGGGTTCCCCCCGAGTTGAGAAACCACCATGTGGTTCTACAGGTGTATATTACCTGGTCAATTTCACAGGCACGCTGCATGAGTCACCACCTGATATGACCGCGCCAGCTGTGGATAGCCAGGTGGCAAGTTGCGCGACGTGCAAACGGGCCTCAACAACAACCTGCATGCCATCTACGGTGGAGTGCAGTTCGGCTCGGGGCCCAAAGGATTTCTGGGATCGTGGCAATTGGGGGGCCCTGCTTGGCCTTGCTTGTCCCTGTTTGTGCCTGGTTGGTTCGACATTTTGAAAGGGAGAAACTGAAGAAACTCTTGGGGTGGTTGGATGATAGTTGGAACAAAGTGTGAAGTGGTGAAGGTGCATTGGCTGGTTCAAACCCGCCACAAGGCCGGTGAACGGTGAACGATTATGAACGGTGAACCATTTCAAAAACCGTAATTTCACCATTATGTCACCTTCACGTAATTTACCATCATTCAATACCATTGTGTATTTTTCAATCAATCACCACCAAAACATCAACCAACCATACTTTCACCAATGTTGAATCATTATATAAGTGACACCATTTAACGACCATATAGAACTATATGTTTTTTTTTTTTAAATTGGGGTACCCCGAAATCATCCAATATTAGCCACTTGTAGGCATACGCCATCCATTTTTGGGTCCCCTATTTTGAGAAACCACCTATACAAACAAAACCATAACTGGCTAAACATCAAACCATTTCACACCATTGCTTCACCATTTGGAAGTAACAACTATCCTTAGCCATCATTAGTTGTTTTCTAACCATCATTCAACCATTCAACACAACTACAAAACTATGTCAGAACTATATAACGTTATAAGTATATAACTATCATTTATGTATGTCATTAACTAGCGTGTATTTATGATCATATAGCTACCAACTACCATGGATATAACTATATAGCTTTCATTGGTGTTTCTACAATAACCATATATAACTATCGTTAAGTCATTGGTTTATAATATATATATGAAATAAACATCATTAAACCACTGTTGGTGATTAATAACCACTATAGCCCTATCATTGTATAACTATATACCTCTACATAACTATCATTAACCATCAATCAACCATGATAGAATTATAGCATCATTGACCATCATGAAGCTGTCTACAACTACATCATGATTGATTATGTAACCGTGCAACACCATTATTTGACCATCATAAAGCTCTACAACTATCAGACCGTTGTAGACAACCATCATTAATCATCATGAACACCTATTAACCATCATTTCACCATCATTTAACCATCATCAACCATCATTTAAGCACCATTGAAGCATCATTAACCATGATTAACCATCACTACCGTGGATATTAACCATCATTAACCGTCATTTCATAATAAGGTTGACCATTACTTTCCCGCTGCTTCTCCCCACCTTGGGATCTTCCACGCGCCCGGAGGTCTGGACCGGTTCCAGTTGGCCCAGCGCCCCTCGCTGCCCACCGCCGGCATGGTGCCCAGCGGCATGCCGGGCGCCTTGCCAGGACCGGTGCACGACATTGGCACAGGAGTACGCTCTGGGAAACTTCAAGGTGGGCCTTTTAGTTAGCTAAATTGGCTCGGCAACTACCAGTTATGGTCGATATAACTTATAACCAGGCCCATCTTGTAGCAATACAAAATCCAAGAATTATTGACGATTTCCCAGGGTTTCTCTGTAAGATATCATGATTATCTATTGCTATGTTAGATTCCCGGAGTGTAACTTGCAAGCCAATATCACCAGTTTTAATAGGTATGCCAGCTGTAATGCTGGAGGGGTGCAACCACTTCTAGGTTGCCAAAGAGTATTCTTTTTGTTGAAAGGTTGCAAGATGGGAGAACCCATGATTTGTTTGAACAAACATGTTTGTTGAACAGGTTTGGTTGATTGATTTAAGCTAAATTGATCCAACTGATTCCTACATTCATATGATTCCCACAATCACCACAGGATGATGGGAAAACCCATGATTCCCACTTTGCTACCATCCGTTTCACTAGCTTTCTTGGGGCTCTTGCTTCACCATCATTGATGGTCGATCGTCGATTATCATCTCGATAGTCAACGAACTTGTTAGCCATTATTCTTTGTTGGAAGCCATTATCAACCTGATTCAGCCAGCACTATATAACACTTACTAATCAGACTAATCACATTTCCAAACACTATTCTTCATCATCTGAACTAATCGATAGCATTGTACAAAGCAAATTCTCAGCCACCACTACAAACCAGTATAGACCATTTCAAAATTTCAAACCACTGTAAATGCCTAAGCTGTTATAAACCCCTAGTTTTTTCAAGCCATTATCGATTATTATAAACCTTCGGGCTGCTGTCTGGGTTATCTGTCCCCGGAAGGGTCATATCACCAACTTCGTTGCAGGAGCTGCTTTGACTCAGCCTGCTCGCTTTGACATTCAAGGCCTGCCATGGTGGTCAACAGTTAGTTGGTGTGATTGGTGGATTAATCCATAGTTAATGATAGTTGGTGATGATGGTGATGTTGGTAGGCTTAGCCCATTGGAGCTGCACAGAGCTCCTGGTTGGCCCTGATTCAAAATGGGCAATTCTAGGTAATGAATGGTGACTGTGACATCAGATTTTCTCCGCCCTGATCTTGAGAATACACCAGGGCTTGCTGAATATGACCTGTTCTCCTAGCCTGCTTAATTGAGAACTTTCGGACAACACTAGCGGTTTTTGCGGGAGTATATTTTCTTCATTTGCCAATCTTGGTAGCAGGCTATGGTCACACTGCAATGATAGATGTAATGTAAGAATTGAGGACACCAATACCTTTTACAGACATACACAGTACATTTGTGCGTACACTTCATTGACAAATGCATGCTCACTTAAGCTCACATGCATCCAAGTAGAACATAGTAGTGCTCCATGTGAATCCATTCTTGTGTGCCTACACACCTACAGAGATGCATAGTGAAGCAGCCCGATTTGATGGTGAATAGCTCGTTGTTTCCTGTTGAACTCAGGTGGTTGGTCGGTTTGCTGTATATGAAAAAAACCTATAGTTCATTCATACACGGAACACCTTTGCGCGTTACACAAACACGCTTACCGTATATCTAAGGATCTAATTAAAAGAGTTCGAAAGGTATATGTTGATCCATACGCAATCATCTCATATACATACATATATCATACATCTATTTAAGCAACAACACGTACATCGAAATCGATAGACACTTTTACAACAAATCTATACGCATATAATTCTACATCTACATACCCTAATGTACATGATTCCATATGTTGATGCCTGCATTTGTCCTCTGAAACATGTCTAGCATCACTAGGCCCAAGCACATGAGATCCACAGGCGACCACCGCCAGCACCACCCGTGGATCGCCATCACCGCGGCAGGTATGCAGCTGGGCCCCACAGGACGTCCCATGTAACTTGGAGCCGCAAGCGGCCGCAAGCGCCGCGATTGACATGGTCGATGTGGATGATAAAAACCATCCGGGATGATCAATGTGATTAATGGTAGGATGATTATGGATGATTATGATTCATGGTTGGGTAGTTATTAGCAATAACTAGCGATGATTCTATTTGCTTGGTACTTGCCACGGATCATTCACAAAATGCCTCGCAGATTGTCACTGATGAATGGTAAAATAATGTAAAATATTGTTGGCATTGAATTAGAAGTCCTTGTCAATTGATGACCAGTTACAAATAATCGGCATCAGTGGGTGATGGTTGAGCCTAAGCATATTGGCATAGCTTCGGTATCAATCCATCACTGCGCTGTTGGTACGGCATTTGATGGTGAGTGTTTCAGTGCCCTGCGTTCAACTCATGTCGAAAACACCTAAACGTTTGTGGATGGGTTTTCCTATGACAAAATGGTGCTTCGACCCACATCAAACGGATCGTGTAACCAGCCAGGGATCCGACGATTGTTCTGACCACTGCGTTGAGCGAGGTTCATGCCTCAGCGCTTCCAGCTCACTCAGAAGGACACTCCTCAAGGCAGGGCTGAGACGTGTCGTTGAAAACATAGCCTAAGAGCATCCAACCAACCACTGAAGTAGTTGGTATATCTTATTCCAGGAGTTAGTCTCTTAACCTGTGGGCTTTATGGATTTTTAAGAGACCAATTCCTGGAATAAGGTATATCCCTTAAAATGTGGTTGGGCTTGTGAAATGGTACTCAATACATCCCAACACCTTTTGTTGCTTCTTGATATTTACCTTAGCCAAATACTATACCAAGCATTCACCAACCATTACACTCCGGTAACCTAGAAGTGGAAACTCCACCATTTATAGCTAGTTTACCCAGAAATATGCTGATTACTAGCTTCCAGGTTAGTTTGCTAGTAATAAAACACCATAGCCACCAAGCAAATGAGCATAACCACACGATATGAGGGTAACCAACCACTCCATGCCCACCCTTCATCTCCCATGGGCGCCATCGATGTCTCCCCTTCATGGCAGGTGTGGACCTTGCCTTGGACAAGTTCGACCTGAGCTCCGCTGAGCAGTTCTGCTCGTTGCCGGCGTGCAGTGCTTCGGCAGATGGATGGCGACGGGTTGAGAAACCCAATGGTTATCATAGTGGTTGGTAATGATTGATAATGGCTACCCAGGATTAATAAACCCCTAGTTGATTAACTAGGGGGGTTCCCATTTTAATGGAAAACCAAGGCTTTTAGGGGATACCCCTATTAATCAACCAGGGGTTTATGAATCCTGGGTAGCCATTAACCTGGCTGGTGGTTTCAAACATTTCTATTTTCGCAACTGTTTGGTTTACTAATGTTGGAACTCATGGTTTGTTGGCAAATGTTTTTCAAAGGGGTTGGAACCACCAACCAGTAACGATTAGCACAGGTTAGCAATGGTGAATGGATGCTGAATGGTGATGGTTGATTTGGTCAATATACAGCCCAAGAAATATGACATGGGAGAACAAACAACAGCCATTGGATGCTGATGAAGGCGCTCCGTGATTAGGAGCAAAGAACAGCAATAGAGTCAACAGGCAATCACCGCCAGTCGACTTCTACAGGCAACTAGGTGTCTGATTTGACCTTCATGCATCTTTATGCGCCTTTATTAACACAAAGTAGGGGTCCCTTCCAAAAATCCAGTTTATGAGGCGTTTATAATAGCAACCATAACTTTGGGCTTCCCAATGGCCTTAGAAACCACCATATGTCTCTATGAAGGAGTACCACAGGTGGATCATGGCCGCCACGGCAGCTCCTTCGGTGAGGTGCATCCTTCGACTCCGTCGAGGGACGCATCACCCTGGGCAAGGCGAGATGGGATGCCGCGTGGCGAGCGTTGCCATATGTCTGAGGTCACAGCAAGGGCTAACAACTAGTAGCAATAGACATAGGGTTAGCAATAGGCTTAATTGATAATCAATAGCTATAAGGATCAAGTAGTAATAATTGATGTCTATCGATCAATTATTGATTGGCAATATGATTTGTAGCAATGACTGATCATCAATAAGGTTTTGATTCCTACCACCATTGTCAATAAATACAATTTGGGCGGGGTGATCACTATTGTCAACCCATATCAACGCTCTGATTAATCATTCATCTTGCCACTGTGCGGCCTCAATGGTGCTTCGCAAAGCCGAAGTTTGGTTGCTCAGTAAATTCACAACTAGCTGATGATGATGATGATGATGATGATGATGATGATGATGATGATGATGTTGATGATGATGATATCGATGCTGACGATGCTCTTGACGATAATGATAATTCACCACATCCTCCGCGGGCCGAAAAGCTTAAACACAAACCTGCCACTTGTTACAGGTCAAACCTAAACCCCTGCCCCTTAACAGCACCAAAACATTGTCCAAAAACAGCTGAACAGTGGACCACTGACCGCTTGATCACTTCTTCTCTGGGCGCCTGACGTCACGGTTGTCCGCAGGCCTTCCTCAACTCTTTGCGTGAGGCGATCGGAGCGAGACGTCAACGGTGCAAGGGCGATGCGGTGATTCAAAACCTGTGAAGATACAGGTAGAATATGATAGAATATGGTTGAATGATGTGTAGTTTTTAGTTATAATTGTTTAAGAGATAGTCAAATAGATGATATGTTCATTGATTTTCATTCAGTGATTCATTCACATATAAAATGTCAGTTTATTCAGTTCTCAAATATTTGTTTCTACCCCACTTGCGCCTTCCAGTCGTGTTGGAACCACGAAGTGCGGCGCAGGGATCCTACGAGTGCCTGGAGAACGAAAACGTGACGCTGTTGAAGCAAGTCTTCAACCCGGTGCTGGCAGACAGGTGCTGCTGGTGAGCTGGGTGGGCGACCCAGAACTATAGCTATGGCTATGGGTTAAGAACCAACGGTTGGGAACCCATGGTTAACAACAATGGTTTCTATTCATGAGGGGATAATAAGCAACACTAAGGGGAGATGTATAGCAACTATGTTTGGCCATTGGTCAGCCAAAAAATGGTAGGTGAACATCCCAACAGTTTCACACTGGTCATTTACGGGACATTCACCACTACAGCAAAATATATAATGATTGATTGATAATATTGATTTATAGTTGACAACCATGGTTGACACTGGTTTACCATGCTCGAATACAACTGGTTGACAAGTTGGTTTTCTTTATCATATCCAACTGTTGATGCACTCTGGAAAACTGTTGATAAAATGTCGGATTTGATGGTTACAAATGTTGATAAACCAGGATCGATGAAATCTGTTGACCAACTCCAGAAAACAGCCACCTTTGAGACTTTTTAGTCCAAACCAAAGAAATCCACCAGAAATGTATGGGTGAAACAGTCAGGTTTCAGCATACGGGCAGTTCAAAAACATATCTCCACGCTTCGTTTTTCATGATAAAGAATTGATTCAAAATTGATGTTTGATATGTTGACATTGATTTTTGTTCTGAACAAATAGTGAATTGGGAAGCTGGTACAATGGCTTTGTCCACCCTTGGGTTATCTCTCGATCAGCTGTGCACGGCCTATTCTGTGATCATTGGGCATGTGAGGAGCCAGGCAATGTGAGGTACTGGCTCACGGCCAGTGATTTCAGGATCGTGGATAAATTGTTTGTGCCAATCTCCAGATGTGGGCTTCCAAATCAGTTTGATTTGGTTGATATGGCATGCTCACCCGCACAAACGAAGGCATTGACATGTATTGACAGTGAAATTACCTTCCTAATATCATCATTTCTTGACGGTTTGAAAGTGCTTTGCATGGCCAAGACGAGACGTATGACCATGTTGGGAAACCATCTTTAGATGGTGGATTGATTGTCCCTTCCAGAGGGAAATGCTATCTATATATGTCACAATCAGTCCGTGAAGACGGTAGGGAACCATTGTTTTTGATTCCTTGTATGTCTTGCTCACTTTCCATTCTATGTGACGCGAAGAGGTTCGAACCATTACAATCAACTAGAACCAACTAGGTAAGATTCGCCACAATCAACTACTTATAGTCAACCAGAATTACACTCCAGTTGACATCAGTTGACTCGTATATATGTAATATATATATATATATGTGTATGTGTCTAAATATATTTATAAATGTATGTATAGATACTTTTTGTGATATTTTCTGTATATATATATATATATTTATATTTTATACATTCTGTTTGCATCATCATATTCTAGAAACATACTAATATACATAGATCAATTGCAATGATAATCATATGGCAGTGGGTCAAAACCCTTAGTCCCCCTGGTTCCCCCATCATTAACCATTGGTTTCCTTGTTATTGTTGGTTATTATCCCCCATTGGTTGGTTCATTAATATTGACCCATAGCCATATATTTGTCATTATTTGTCATCCATATCTTGCAAGCATTCCCACCGCACCCTGGCGCAGGTTGTCTGAGGGCGCGACCTTCATTCCACCTGACCCCAACTTGGACTACGTCTCGAAGCTCCGAAATCTGGTGCAGGACGCCGGTGAAGTCCTGAAAGGCCTTTCTTTGGTGAGTTATAACCATTAACAAAGCTGGATTTTATCGGCTTTTATAGAGTTTTGTAAGGTTTTATCGGGTTTTGAAAGGGTTTTATAGGGTTTAATAGGGATTTATGGATGTTGTAATAGTTTTTTGTTGGTTTATCGGGTTTGTAACGGGGTTATAGCCAGTAATGATGGTTTGTAATACAGTAATGGTTACTACTAGGGGGTAATGACCAACGGTAGTGGTTAAACAACTGCTAGTTGATTTGTTTCAAGGAAACCAGGAGATTTTCCATGGTTAACTTCTGTGGTTACGGTTTCAACATGTGGTTAACAATGGATGATAACTCCAACTATATTAGATGCTTGGTGGTTTGATTGACGTTTTTGTATATATAGGGGATCAGATTGTGGTCTGCAATAGGGGGTGATAACCAACGACAATGGCTAACCAACTACTAGTTGTTGGTTTGATTGACATGTTTTTTCTTTTTTGAACATTCGGGATAGGTGGCTGATTGACAAATATTGTTCATAGGGGTTGAAACCACGGACCAGCAAATGGCTTGATAGCCGTTCTTTATGGTTGATAAATGTTTCCTGGCGGTTCATGATGATGATGATGATGATGATGATGATAATGATGATGATGATGATAATGATGATGATCAACAAATTGTTTAATACATGGCCTTTTTATATTTACATACGTACACATGTATATATTTACATCTGAATATTATTTTAATAGTTGATGAACTTGAATGAAAGTAGACAACAATTCAGGGCTATATGGTTTGACAAGTGTTTTAGACTGGTGGATGACTTGTTTCATACATGGTTTACAACGTTTGATGACATTCTCCCAATGTTACTGAGTAGTTACGAGCTGGTTCAAAATCGTTGGTAGCCGTGAAGAATGCTTCATGCCGTCGCTGGTTACTGGTCGATACTGGTTGGCAACTCTTGAGTCGTCTGAGTGGTTCCAGGGAGCGATGTGCGTCACTGTTGAGTTGGGCAGAAACACATCGCCCCGAAGAACACGCGGAGCATGCCACACGAAGAACAGGGAACGGTAAGGGCGCTGGTACAACCTGTGCAGCGAGCAAATTAATTGCTGGTCAACCTAGCAATCATTTGTTGGGACATGTAGTGTATAAGTTCTAGGACTGTAAATGTTTCAATGCGAGGGAACATATTGTATTTCAGAAACACACTGCGTGTGCATATCATTGTATTTATCTTGATAAATGGATGCAATTCAACCCATGAAACTGTACCTGCGATCTTTGCTTCTTCCAAATGGGATCCAAAGTTGTCGCGCCGCAGCTGACCCCCCATGACCCCCCCCTCTTCGCCAGGAAGAGAACAACTTGGGCAAGCAGAGGCCCCGCCGAGCGTACTGAAACGCAGGGCAATCGGAAGGGGATTCACCCTGCAAAAGCCCTTGCCACGTTTATCAATGGGCACAGTGCTGAATGTTAATGTAGTTGGCACACATGTAATGATGGTGTTGATAAAGATTCATTTCGTCCGCAGGCAATGATGGTGGACAACAGCCAACTATTCCAGCATTCAAATGAGCTTAATTTGCCAACGGTTCGACCGTTCCTGGGGGTAAGCGGTGATAGCCACAGCTGACCGGTTCCTTGATCAACCATAAGTCCGGTCCAATTCTACTTCTCAATTGACTCAGCAGCTTGTAGCTCGGACATATAACCCGTAGTTAAATCAAATTATACTTGTACAATTGCCATTATAAAATATGCATAAGAGGTGACAACTGTAGCGTTTTTAATATACTTGCCAGGCTGAAAATTCATATTTCAGGTTGGGAAACCCAGGTTGGCCCACTTTGCATCCGGGATTAGCAACTGGGTCGCCGTTTTTTTCCCCAAACCAGCAGGGAGGGCAAGGCTGCAAGGGGATTGGAGGGTGGCATAGCTTCTAACTTCTAACAGACTTTGAGGAGGAGACAACAACATATCCTGAACGAAAGTCAAGCAGAATTTAATGTTTTTGCTGATCATGATCACCCGAATGGTGGTATTACTATAAATGATAAACTGGATGCTAAATGGACCCCTATGACTTGAGTATACCCAAATGAGATGAGTAGAATGGGAATTCTGCAACGGTCACGTGTTGTAGGTAACTCTTAGCAGTACTGCAAGATTGCTGGTTAGACGTATCCGAGGAATGATTGCTGTTGTTTCTGCTATCCACTTGTGAACTACATAAGCATTCTCCAGCAATGTTAACCCACTCTTATAAATCATGATGATTGTTGGATTATGTTGATTCAAAAAAAACAAGTTACAGTTAAAACCAACAATTCAGAGTGGTTAAACTTATGACAACTGATACTGCCGGATAATGCGTTTTTTTTTGCTAAGGGGCTTGGTTGTTGTTGCATTGAAATGAACAACTCCAGCCCTCACCTGCGAACATGGCTCAGGAAGGCTCGCTTCAGCGACAAGAACTTCACCATCGGAAGCTTGACGGCGGTTCTGCAACGCCTGGCTTGAGCGATGGTTCGGAAGCACTTGACAGTGACCAGTCGTTGACATGAAATTCATGGCTCATTCAATACATACAGTCGTTGGTGCCTGAATAATTCTATGTATTTGTACGCATTTGCACGCAGTTAACTATGACTTGGGATTGTTTGACTGGAGTAACTCTGTGATAGGTGGATGACTCTTAGCTTCTTCATTGCAGCCAGCGACAGCCCAACAATACATATCAAGTATGTATGTCAGTCAACATCAGTTTAAATGCATATGCAGATAGAGTCAACAAAAATACTACATGTCAGACATTTACACAGAGATATCCACCTTTGCAGCAACTCGGTGACATCGAAACTAGATGGCCCTTGCTTGGGAACTTCGTTGTACTGCTGTTCTCTGGATCCCCACTGCGAGAGGGTCCACACTCAATCATTCGTGGACCAAAAGCTGCAGAAATCTATGCAGTATTCCAACTGGACTTGACCATCTATAGTTAGTGGAAGTTGGTGGTTTCAAACATTTGAGATAAACTTGTGCTAATAATGGGACCATAACAACCAACAATAATGAATACACAACTACTAGTTTGTGGAAGTTGGTGGTTCCAAAGATTTGCCCGGAGTAGCTTGTGCTTCATAATAGGGGATACCCACCAGCAATGATGCTTAAACAACTACTTGTTGGTGGTGTGATTGACATTTGTTCATTTTCCCCAATACTTATGAATGGTTGGTTCGTTGACTCTTTTCTTCAGGGGGGTTGAAACTACCAAACAAATCTTCAACCAGGGCATATTTTGCGACCAGCCACGAAGCACTTGACACCACTTCGGGCTCACTGTTCTTCACCCCAATCAACCATTCTTCAAAATTCTTAACCATTTTTCAACCATTCTGTTCATTCTTGACAATCAATCAACCATTCTTCAGGATCATGAGGCACTGTATTATTTTCGACCAGTACCCAGTGCCAGTATCAACCAATGGACCCATGACTATCATCCATCATGATCAACCATTAACAGACCCTAGTAGAAACAGTGGCAACTATAAACATGCCATTAGTTTGCATGTTATCATCATATCGCCATTTTCCAACCACATCCATAACTAACCTTCAACCATCATTATCAACCAGGAAAAGTAACCCTGCCATGAACCAATCTTATCACATCAACAAATTCAACCATCACATCACCTTCCACTCACGCTGCATCTGCTCCCCAACGGGTTGTCCCATGGCGCCCCGGGTTGGACCTGCCGTGGACCCAAGGAATGGCCGGCATGGAGTTCCCCAGGAGTTGGACCTCGCGGTTCCAGCTCTTCCGGGAAGGCCACGGGGCAGCCGGGTCGGGCAAGCGGATTGAGCCGGTGGAGCCGGTGGAGCCGGTGGG
>VSDK01026564.1:251959-263568 GCA_009767595.1 Symbiodinium kawagutii
GCCCGGGGGGAGCCGGTGGAGCCGGTGGAGGCGGTGAGGGTTGGCCATGGTGGTTGGATAGTGGTGGTGATGATTTTTTTCTGATCATTGATGATGGTGATGATGGTGATGATGCTTAGCCCAAGCTTAGTCTACGTTGACCATCATTATATTGACTACTGTAACCAACATGATCATGGAACCATTCCTTTCTATCAACCCTTTTCTCCAACCCCCCAACCCTTGAAGAAACCCTAGTATCAACAAGTGCACCTTGCCAAGCTCGATCAGTATCCGATATGACAAGAATGGCTGGAGAATGGCCAATGATGGCCACGTTGGTTATTGTGCTCTATCACCATCAATAGCCATCAATCAACCATCAATGAACCATGAACAACCCCCACTAATCAACACTTAGCCATCAGTCAACCCATTTTAACCATGAATTAGCTGACCGTGATCATATATGTATATATTTATGCCTTGAACCGTCAATAACCAACATGCATCATCAACCAACATTCCTCATCAACCATCATTCATCACTAACCCGTCATTCATCATCACAAACCATGGTCACTAATCATCCTCGTACATAGCTATTGACCGTTTTCAACCAGTACAAAGCATCATCAACGATCATTTAAGCATCAATTCACCATCATTTACCATTTCTCAATCATTATTTAACCATTTCTTAACCATTCATGAACCATTACTTGACCATTCACTAAACATCCATGAACTATTCATTAACAATTCATCATCAATCAACATGAATCATCATGTAACCACCAGCATCCCAGCCTCGATTCGCCTGTCACATCAGGTCGTGCTCATGTTGGCAAGCCCAGCCTGGTGAGTCTTCAGGTCCCGATTTGCGTTGCGTGGTGGGATTGGCACCATGATCCAGCTGTTAATGGTGCTTGATCATGGCCAACCATGTTGAATACCCCCGTGGTATGTGTTTGATAATGGATGTTTGATAATGATTCATTATGGTAGATAATGGATGATAACGGTTAATGAATGTTTATGTTTGATTATGACAGATAATTGTCAATGGTTAATAATGATTGATGATGATTAGTAATACGGGCTAAATGTGTAAACATGATGCTTTGTAATGGTTGATTCAAGTTTGGTGGTACTGACTAATGCTTAATCATGGCGAATTATGGCAGATAGTTGTCAATGATGATTGATTTATGGTTGATAGCGGTTCATTAAGTAATAATGCTTGATAAGGTTGATTCATGCTCAGTGATGGTGAACTAAAGAGTAATTGATGGCTAATGATGATTGATATTGGTTGATCATGGGGATTGTTTTGCTCAGTGTTTGATGGAGGCCGCAGGCTGGAAAAGCGAACGGCTTGCTAAGAAAGATCCAACAGGAGGACATCCAACAGCAAGTGCTGATCGCTACTCCTGAAGTGTTATCATCTACAGGAAGATGAGCGACGCCGTGATCCAAGAGATGGGCATGCATAGAGCCTTCTTGGTGCCCTGAGTGCGTTGAACGAAGTCTCAGCCGACATTCTGGGCTTTGGCCAGTCATGCCTTACATTATGCATCTATGTGCCTCAGTGGATGCAGACCGATCATGATCGCTGGTGCGATGCACTTGAACACCAGCACACAGCTCTAGCCTCACACGGTCTACTGGACATAAGTCAACCATGGTGCGCAGAAGGGGTGGGGACCCTGTGGGCTAGCCTCTTGGGTGGAGCTTTTGCCGGTGCTACGCGCTGAATGGGATAACAATCAACAATCATGAGTGCTGTTGATGAAGATGTCAATGGTGGTTGATAACGCTTAATCATTGGAAATGGCGTGACCAACAATCATTTGGTTCATGGTGGTGATAGTGGATAGTTGATAATATCTAGATATGTTTGTTCATGATGTTGGTGTGAATAATCATTAATAGCCAGCACCAACACTATTAACAGCAAGGTTATTTTTCATCTTAAGTAACAATCATTAAGCAGCGGGGTTATCAATACTTGATTACTTATTCAGTATGAGCCTCCTGGTTTTATGCTGTGGAACCATGGGATGTTCTATGGTAAAATGTGGTTAAACGTGTGGTTATCTATGGAGGGCAACCAGCAATTATAGCTGATTCGCGGGTTTAAACTTTTAAAACATCCCTAAAGCTGATATTTTGCGATGGTTCATGACCACCAACCAGTGTTAGACTCATTTGTGGATACTTTGTTTGTAGATTTATGGCTGGCTTGAGAATGCTACCCAAAGGCTCCTTAGTTTTTCTGCAAGCAAATCATGTGAGGATTATGTGTAGACAACTGGTTAATGACGAAAGGCATACGGAACCATACAGAAGTAATCATACAGAAGCACATCAGTAACACCTGGTTGACACATGTCAATCAGCTTCGCGAGGGCATAGGAACAAGATGAAACTGTTGCAGCAACAGCTGTAAGGAACTGAAAGTTGATGGACGTTTGCTGCTTGCATTTTTATTGTTGGTAAGAGTCTTGCTGTTTCAATTGTTTCGCAAGATTACTTTTTGTACTCCCAATTTATATCAATTTATACCATCCGAGTATGTACAGGACCTACGGCCAGCTATCGAATTAATCCCTACTATTTGATATGTTGTTTGGTGTTTGCTTTGGTTGTTAGCTATCTCAGCCGCGACCTATCAAACACTGCCTGGGCCACCACTTTGCTCGGCCTGTCCTATTGGCGATACCAACCACTCGTTCGTTTTGGGTGGCCTGGGCTCTATCTCAAGTGATCAATATCCACCAAAGCCCACATCACTAGGAGTTTTTTCCAGTACCATGAAATCAGCGATTCAATAATGGATCATAATTCACCATGCTCAACATCATCATTTTCCATAGACTTACCCATCATCAACCATTCTCAACCACGATTCGCCGTTCCTAACTAGGGGAGCAACCATTCACATTGATCACTAACCATTGTTATCCCAAGCTAACCTTGAATCAACCGTTCTTCAGCATCAGCCATTGCCAGCCAGTGGATCCACTGGGTCACCACACCCTTGGCACCCTCCTGGGCCGTGCCCCTGACCCTGCCCTTGGGCTTGCCCTTGGCAGGTCGATGAGATCTTCAAGCGCAGCTTGTTGGACGACATTCTCCCCACCGCAGCGCCTGAGTTCACCCAGAGCACTGAGGTGCAGTTGAATGCGTTTCGTGGGGAGTTCATGGGGGGTTGGTCAACAAGGGGAGGTGCAGGGGTCCACTTGGGTGAGTTGAGGGGCCTCACGGCGGTAGCCTCCAATTTATTGTCTGTCACCAGAGTATCAATAACAAGTACTTATCCTAGTTGTGCCACAATTATCATCAATGTTTGATGAGAAATGAGAACCTGCTAACAAACCATTGTATCACCAATCCAGTGTATCACCATTTGTGGTGTATCACCAACAACTGCAAACTAATTTGTTGGTGAAAACCAATGATTGCTGATACAACCTAGTAGGCTATCAGTCATGCAGCACCAACAACAATCATTTGTGGTTGTTAGCATAGTGAGTTCATTGCGACCATCACAAACCAAGAGCTTGGTCAAACAGCAACGGGACCCTGCTTGGTTGGGTTGGCTGGTTTCTTGCTTTGTTGGGTAGGTTTGGTAGGTTGGTTGGTTGAGGTCGAAGTTGAAGAAGTTGATGTGGTTGCACTCATATGTCATGAAGTATGCTCACGGGCAAGCCATTTGTCGATTACTTTCAGAGATTGTAATGGCTTACGCTGATATAGGAGCAACATGAGCAGTTAGCGAACTCTTTTGGGTTTGATTGACATCATACAGCATTCAGAAGACAACATGCCCACCAATATTGTAGCATGTGTTCAACATATCATAATTTATGTTCTATATTTATCTACGATATATATTTGAAAGTTTTTACGTGTACACTCATCTGCATTCTGTCACTGAAACATGTATAATTATTGGATATTGGCACGATTCATATACACATACTATTCATACTATTCATATACACACTCATATACATATACTAATTTCAATCTAAAGGTATATACATACATACCACATTCATATTTGTACGATATGCATTCAGACACGAGTTCGTCGTGACCCGATCATCGCGCACCGGCTGGTTCCAGGCCCGTGTCCCGGCGCCAGGACGGCATCGTCTTCCGCATCTATCGCTTGGGCCGCTTGGAGGTTCGCACCACTCAGGTGGCCTCCGAGGACCGGACCTAGGGCGACCTGCGGCGACCTGCGGCGACCTGGACTTGGTGAAGGACTTCGTGCCTGATCATGGTCAATAAGGCTTTCTAATGTTGGTTAACGTTGGTTTCTGATTCGTATCTACCTGTTGGTTTCATCGATTTTCATTACTTTAGGGGGGGTACACTAATCAGAAACCAACATTATTGATGAGTAACTCCTGGTTTAATGGTTGGATGTGATGAATGACATTGATGATGGTTGGGTAGTCAATAAGGATTTCTGATGATTAATCATGGCTGTAAAAAAACATTCATGGCTGGGATATTGATATAAACAGGTTGAATGTTCAAGTGTGTAACTGCCAGTAATTGAATGGTTGTAAGCAAGGGTCAATAATGATGATAATGTTGGGTGGTTGATCATGGCTTATAAAGGCTACTGTAATACTCATGGTTAGTAATGTCCAATGACTGAAGCTCATGGTCAAACATGATTGGTTTGTTGACTATTGGTTAGTTGCAATTACTTTTGTACTCTGATTATATAGGTAACGATACTAAGGCTATAAACTAACATGTTTGTGGGCCGTGGTCAAATAGTGGTGGGTATTGCTGACGCCATCTTGATATTGAGGTAATGAGGAAGCAATGAAATAATGCTTAGATCATTGTGATTGGTTGCATGTTGGTTGTTCTTTGGCTACCGTGTATTGGTTAGTTCAATGTTGCTAGGACGAGGTATGGCGAACACAGCCAAGGCGAAACCACGGATGTAACAAAAGTTGATCGATGTTGATCAGTCGATGTCGAAGTCGATGTCAACCTAACTTACTTGATGATGGAAGGCGATAACAAGGTTGATTCTGTCAGAATATTTACAACGCCAAACATTTTCGGGTGTTGATTCCTTTTGAAGATCCAATGATCCTATTCATACTTTTGATCGTTCTCTGCCATTGCCGTGCGTTCCAGGAGCAAGAGATTTTGGCCGTCTTCTCACAGCGGCCATTGACGGAGTTGGCACCAGGCGGAATGTCCCGGCTGAGTGAAGTTTTTCTGCCACCTCCGCTGTAATGCCGGAAAGCTTGCGGTGTGTTCTTTGATAAAGTCCATTGAAATCAGAGCCTCAACTCAGTCGCTTGAGATAATTGACCAACCTACAGAGTTTGACCAACCAAATCCATTAAATCATGGCTTGACCAACCTACAGACAGACACCGTTTGTTGATTTGTTTTGTTGGGGGGTCAAGCCATGAGAGTCTGTTGGTGACCCTGAGACCAGGGAAAGTCTTCACCAGCAAAATCTCCGATGGCTCAACTACTGGCCACTGCAGTAACTATTGCAAGCGGTTGTAAGAAGGCCAGTTACCGGTTTGTATTTACCATCTCAACCGGTGATTACCTGTTGTAAGCCGCTTAATAATGCTTAAGAATTCATGGTTACTGTAGTTTCTCCTTGAATCACCGGTTGACGCGATCAGGTTCGCTCAGAGGTTTGGCTGTTGAAGGCCCCCATTGGCTACCCAAAGATTCCGATAGCAATAGGCAAATCTTAGGTGAAGCATTGTGACCAGTCATAGGGAATCACCAAGTCAGAGGAAAACCACTTTACATGGTAAATCGTAGGAATGGGTGGTCATAGGTGGTCAATAGGTATCTTCAAAGGCAAATCCTGGTCGACCCAAGTCATAGGTGAACCATGGTGAACGTTCCGTATTGGGACGCCATTGAGAATTCACCCAGGGCACCGTCGAAGGGTCGCACCACGAGTGTGAGACTCAAGCACCAATGATATCATGGGACGTCAAATCCCCAACTATTGTGCCAAACAATCCGAAAGGAGGAACCAAACTGTCATTTTTTTGTGTGGCATAATTACTCTTTTGATCCATTGGTATTGATTGGTATCGCGTCTTGTGTTGTTAACATTGCACCATGATCCCAGTATCGATGTGTCAATTTGACAAAATCCATACCCATATATTGTCGAATCTTTGGTAAATACCCTTTTGATTGTGATACCTATACCCAAAAAGTGGTGGATACTCTCTATCTATCCATGGCAAATTATTATAGTACCCAGATGGTGATGGTGAGTATTCTTTGTTGATAACTCTACCTACTATAACTTATAACATACCAATAGATCTTTCAACATCCAGTATCTACAACTATCTTTCAATACCCATCTTGCAAAAATGATATCATCTATATTGTAACTATAAAGGTAACATACTATGACTCTACCCATCTTTCTGATCCCTTGATACTTCAAGAAGTCAGCTGCGACCAACACGAGCCCGTCGCCAGGCAAGGTGAAGGCTCCCGTGTCGCCAGATGAGAAGTTCGTGAAAGGCGCGGACTCGGTGCTTCGCCATGGCCTCAGTTGTGCGGTGCATTTTCTGGATGCCAGGAGCATAGTCAGGGTCAGGGTCACTTCATGGTGCGTTGGTAGATGTGAAGTGCATGATGGTGATGGGCGGTGTGATAGTGCAATTTTGCAATGAGGACTACTGCTATAGTAGTGTAAACCCCTCAAGAGGATAGGAGCCAACATGCACCGAGGTATGGTACAAGAATCACCAGTAGCTATCAACCACGAAACAGACATGTCAAGAAATTGTTTGAATAATAACTATTTGTTAGCAAATTTGGTTGATGAATACCACTAGTTGACTATAAATCACTCGAAAGCCACAAACCATGGCTACCTACTGCTACCTGCTTGCCATTTGGTTGCCCTTGTTTCGCCCAAGGTTGGTTTTACTTACAAACCAACCAAGCTGACTATGGGACCCCTCCTTCTTGGTGTTTGCAGCTCATCACAAGATGTTTCAAAAGAGCGACCACGCAGCTTACGAGCCATGCATCAACTTACTGTTGACCCATGGCTGTTGAAACTGGAGATTCCCTGTGCTCGTGGTCCATGGAAAAGACCGGTTGATTGAAAATCAGCGGAACATCGGCTGAGCATCATAAGAATTCCTTTGGCTATTACCTTGACGCCTGAAAACTTATTTGGTTGGCTGATGATGTGTTTAGGTCAGGACATGCTGTTTGTCACACCCCAGTTTCTTATACAATTCCATGGACTGACCGGATGTTTGCATTTGTACAGCTTCTCGTTGCTCCACAAGTGGATCATCACCCTACTGTAGCTATAGGATGTCTAGGGCCCCTGTCATTCCCAGATTTCTTGGATGATGATTCCCCTTGACTAGCTGACTAGCCGAGCCTCCGAAACCTGGTGAGTAGGGCAACCCACGAGTGCCGGCAGGCCGACTCTATGTCGAAGCCATCGAAGGTGATCACAAGGAGAACTGAAGAGCTGTGGGTTTCGTGGCACGCCGATCGAAGATGGACCTCCCCGGCAGGTTCCATAAATCCTGGCAATGGGAATGTTTAATTCCTGAGTTTGAGAGATCAACAAGGGGCTGGCTGGGTTAGGTGTTTGTTGAAAAACGGCGATTCAATCATGGTTGCTGATCAATGGTTGGCAAGCAACTTTTGATCATCAATGAGATATTCCTTCAAAATCTCAGCGATCCCAACACGAGCTCACATGATAGTACTTTGTCTTGGGGCAGCCATCCCGGTGAAAAAGGGACACAAGAACATATCCCAAGAACCACCTGTTTGGAATGGTAGCACTCAGTTCCAGGAGGCCATATGGGATGTTCTTAAAATAGGGAACCCCCCAACATGGTTGGTTTATTACTGTAAATGAATGTATATGACTTGTATTACATGATTTGGGGGGTCCGCCATTTTGAGAACCCCCCCTATCCCAAGCTACTGGAATGACACATAGCCCTTGTGATAGCACGGGACCCAGGGAGGTTGAAAAATCCGAACCTCGAAGGCGAGGTTGATGACGCCAGCTCCCAGGAAGTTGTTTTTTTGGTGCTCGTTTTTTGTGTTGGGAAGGCCTGGGAAGAATTTGGCTACTGAACTGGGGATGTTTATACTGAAGTTGGAAGTTTATACTGAATCCATTATTCTTTTTCTTGGAGTTTATACTGAACTGGTGAGAACTTATATAGTTGTTCGTGTTGAGAGGTCTTGGGGATGTTTTCATCAAGTCACTAGTATTGAATGTTTGAATTCATGATAATGCCTCCAGTCTGTTGGCATACTAGCCCATTGACAGTTAAGTATTGCCATCATTCACCTTCATTCACCATCATGAGGCGATAGCAAACTAGCCCAGCAGTAGGCAGCATAGCATTCACAACATAATATGAATCTTCTAGAAATGAGTGATTCTCCAATGCCAAGCCAACAGATGGTACACCTAGGCCAACGAGCAGGGACAACGTTCATCAGGATATCTCTCTGGTGATTCATCAGCTCACTGAGAAAATCCATCATGGCGGCACCTACTGGAGGATCTTCTAGCCAGCTATGCAATTCACTTTTGCGGGCAAAAAGACACCCAGCTCAGAATTGATCATACTGATACTGCTGATTTTTGGCGGTGATTCTTCTAGATTACCAAGCTATAGCGAGGAAATACCAACTTACCACCTTTTGAGTTTGCTGGTTGTCGAGCCAGTACTAGCAAGACACCACCATTGACTGCAACCAACAACATCAGCAGCCAGCAATCAATATCGACCAGTCTATTGAGTCCTCTCATTTTGGATCAACCAGTGACACAGAACACTGACGCTTGAGAGCTATCGGGTTCATTCTCTGGTTGCTTGATGGACAATGGATAGAATGGTCATGATTATTGCTGGTTAATGAATGATGATGGTTCAGGGTGAATGCATGAAATGAGGATCAATATCGTGGTAAACAAATCATCCGTTGATCATTTATTCTCAATGCCCATCATCATGCCCATAATCAACACTGACGATCCGTATAACCATGATGAGTCGTCAACGTTAAACCGCATTGATGCTTAACTTACCCCATTGAAACAACATATCAAACACCTTCTCGTGATCAATTCTTCATCCGTGCAGCAGATTTCACCCAAAAATGGATGACAACTTGAAACGGGCCCCACAAATCCTTCAATTAATCCCATCAATTCATCCCCCAAACATCCTTCACCATCCACTCCTCCCCAGCCGCCTGAAACATGGGGCTACCGGCGGCATGGCCCGTAGCCTGGCCGGTCGCGCTGGCTCCAGGACGTGGTGAAGCAGCTGCACACCTGCCACTTCTACGTGGTGCTGGAGACCCATTGCGGCAACACCGTGGTCACTGAGAAGTTGGCGGATGGCAGCACCACCTGGGTGCCGCTGCCGGGGGTTGGGAGGTGGTGCCGCTGCGGAGCAAGCGAGTCAAGCGTCATGACGGGGGTACGAGCCGACCATCCTTTTATAGTTAAGCATTACTCAATGGTCATGTCGACCATTTTCATATACCACTTTTAGGGTCATCATATTTAGATGTTAAGCGTAATTAGATAGTTGATATACCATAATAAACCAAGCATATTTTGAGGGTTCCCCTATTTTGAGAAACCACCATCTGGTTGGGTTAGTGCCAAACCATATGCCTACACATCAGCAGAAATACCTGGTGTATGGTCATACAGTATACTTATGTGTGAAGTGCACCTCCGTCAATGAACATCCATTTGCATAGAGAGTGCATTGAGCTACGATAGGTTGTAGCTGCTGGATCGTCATTGGTTGGGAGCGTCATCAGCATCTCTGACCACATCCGGACTTTTGGCACTGGTTGACGGTTGGACCATCATAGCCTAAGGTCACTGAGGCCGTTGGATAGACTTCCCATGAGGGGTGGCCTCATGAGGCGGTCCGAACTAATCAGTGGCACCAGCTGTGAGTTGACACCTACGGCAAAGCTGGCTGATTGATTGATGTGTATAGTATATTTGACGGCAAAATTTTTGACGGCTTATGATCATTGGGGTTCATTGTTGCCTTTTGAAACACTCTTGTTTGTTTCCCTAATCAACCTGGACTGACCAATCAGTATATATAATTGGTTGAGCATAATTTGCCATGTTGTTCCTCACGCTTACGGAATCGCGTTGCTGATGAGTACTGCAAGAGCATTTGTTTTACTATGATTCATAAAACCAATTTGCAAAAAAGCTATGACCCACCAGCAGTACATCAACCTTTTGCCAATTGATTGATTATCAACACAGTGCTTACCAACCAGGTATAGATGTTTATTCATCCAATAGGGAGTCATTGTTAAGCATTGCTGGGAGATTATGTATTCACCAATGCCTAACGCACAGCTTTAGTCACTCATTGACAAAGCTATTGATGGACTTGATGTCGAACCCCTCATTTAGCCAAAACCTGAGAACTGAGAACCATTTGATAAGATTCAGTTTACCATGTTGGGTATATTTGGGTATAAAGGATAACCTATTGAGTTCATGTTGTATTCTGAATGATCATGGGTATTAGAAATCACATATCATATCATTTGTCTGGACAGATGGCTCCGTCGAAGCCTTGACGTATGGAACAATGGCAACGTCAAGCGTCCGAACTTCGCAACAGTGACAATGGCGGCGAGCATCCTCCTGACCTTGCACGTCTGTTTGCGGTGCATGAGGAAGAGGATTCCGGAGACCAGACCGGGACGGTGACGGTGGTGTCAGTGAGCTGGTTGACCGAAGACTTCGGAGAAGTCACCAAGGATGTGGTGGCCTCCGCCATAAGTTCCATGCTTGGCAATGACAATGGCACTTTGGAGAACCTGACTGTCGGGCCGACTGTCGGGGGAACAGAAGTCTTCTTTGAGGCTGTATTCCAAGATGACCAACAAGTCCCTGGGCAGAAAAAGTCCAGGGGGGTTCCCACCGGGTCTTGCGCTCCTCGTGCTGGGGTGGTGGAACTTGGTTAGGGTGACCCCGCGGGGCGGCGCTAAGGGTTCGTTTGTTCGTTCCCGATGAGCACCCTATACCCTTCCCCCCTTGCATGCGCACCAATCCCCAATCACCAATGAGTTGTTTACCCATCATAGAGCTGTTCATGGCTAAAGATATCACCTATTGTTAGCCAACCAAGCAACCACCCAACTAACCACCCAACCAACCACTATCAAAATAGCGAAGTCTCAGATACTTACCTACCAAGAAGTCAACAAGTTCACAACCTGGAAGTTCCACTCAAGCTCAACCCTGGAGTTCACTCTAGGCAGCAGAAGTCTTTTCCTCAGTGTGGCCTTGAGCCAAAGTTGAAGTATGGCTCAAGTGTGTGAAGTGTACCGTAGCCATGTGAAGTGTGGGAGTGCAGTATCGTCTTGACACGCTCCCTTGAAGTCATGCCAAAGCATAGACTTCACACTGTAGACCCTGCATACTATGAAATGCAATTTCTGCCTGTACGAAGTACCAGAGATTACGCAAAACCATCTTGAAGTGCTTAACCAAGCGTCGTTGAAGTTGGCTGCCTCTTCTCATAAAGTAAAGTTTCTGTACA
>VSDK01026565.1:6385-28757 GCA_009767595.1 Symbiodinium kawagutii
TTGAATCACAGGTGGGTCCATGTGCATGCTGCAACACCGTGTTCGTCTGGATCCCCTCTGAAGAATTTCTCGACTGGTGGTGGACCAACAGCGGCTGATTTAGAATGGAAACCGATTATGGTCGATACCTTGAATTGGGTGACTCCAGGTCGTTTGAGCTACCACGATCCAATGATGTGTGGAAGCGTGAGGAGACCTTGAAGGTTTTGAATGACGCTGGATTGATCCACCAAGCTGAGGTTTTCCTTTGTCAGACTGGCATGAAGTCGTTGCGTGGTGAACCAGTTGGGAAGTGTCTTTTGTTCAGGGCGACCATGGTTGGATTCACGAACACGTTGACTAGGAAGTTCGGTACGTGTCGGTGCGACCAACATGCGAGTTTTATGGATGTGACATGGACAAAGACAGGCTTCTACAACAAAGAACTGGCAAAGGCCATCCTGATGGCCATTAGGGCAGGTAGAAGGTTGATGTGATGAGGTTGGATGAGCGGAAGCAAAATGCGGAAGAACTCCTTAGGATTCTCTTTCTCGTCCTTTGACTCTGCTTCTGCCTCTTCCCTCCTGTTTCTTTCTTACTGCACGGACATGTTCATGACTTCACTTTAAAAGGGGGTAAGATGGACATGTGTGAGTTTTTTTGAAAGGTTTTCTTTCACGAGTTTGCCATGTTTTTGCCATGTTTTCTTTCCATGTTTTTCATGGCAGTGATGCACAGTCAAAATGGTTGGTTTGGTTTGCGGACATGTCGAGTCATTAGCGGTCACAGTTGATGTTGTTGCGGCGAAGTAACAGTTGGCTAAACGGACATGTTGTTGAAGTGTTGCGGTGAAGGTAGCAGTTGATAGATGTTTGAGTCTTTGATGTAGTGAACGGATGTCAGTTGTGGTTAGCGGACATGTTTGGTCACTAGGGATGAGACATGGACGGACTTAAGTTTTTGGTGTTTTCGACACAAGCGGATCACACGGGAGCACAGGGATATCTTTACGGGTGAGTCACATGTCACATAGCTAAACAAACAACCTCAGCAGCAGTTGCAATCACTTGCGGAACTCATCTGGTGAAGGTGCGGATCCTTGTGTGTGTGTGTTCCACTTTTGCACCGTAGATCCACGACCTGCCTAGCCATGTCGACTCCGCCTGGGAATGGCCAAGATGGTGACTATGTGACAAAGTCAACGTGGGACGGTCGCAAGATGACTGAGGAAGAATCGCAGCAACTGCAGAATCTACTTGCTCGAGCTCGACTGGAAGGATGCCTGAATCAGACCTTGTCCCATGCCTACCTCCGTGCCAAGAATGATGGAACCTATGGACCTGAGGACAACTACGGAAAGGGGTATGGCAAGCAGGGTGTGGTTCCTGAGGAGGATCCTGGGCTGGTAGCAGAAGTGTCAAAGGCAGTTGCGAAGATGAGGGGAGACCGTTGGCCACGCAAGCAACAGGGATCGACTTCGGCTGGTAGTGGTGATGGTCCTCAAGACCCAGGGAAAGCAAAGGCTAAGGCTCCAAATCCTGCGAAGGTGGCTGCTCAGAACCCACAGATGAAGGTTGCCCCCAAGCCGAATACGAAGGCGGTTGAAGCTGCTATGAAGGGACCGCCACCACCAAAGGTTCCAGGCATTTGGGTGAGTGGGGATGCCAATGCAGGTTCGATTGATATTGTTGAACCGGGACTTCAACCTGTGCGTTCTCAAGGAGTTGTGGCGACGGATCTTGGTGAGCCTTTGGAAGCATCCCCGAAAGCTGGTGCAATGACTGATGGTTCGAAGCGTCGTATTGTGGATGATGCTGGAAGAGGTGCTGGTGTGGTCTTGGAAGAGGGTTCTGATGGGGAGTTTGAACTGTGCTCGAGTCCGACAATCCCGGAGAGCCCGAACTTCATGCCGATGTCTTTTGCCTGGGATCGCACTTGGAAGTCCACAGCAATTGATTACTCTCGAGGAGATCATTTCGTGACTTTGCCAAGTGGATGCAGCTCCTACCCAGACTGAGGCAAGACGGTGTTGAAGCTTCCGAAATTCAAGGCTGAAAAGCAGACCTACCATGACTTTGCCCACAGCGCCATCAACGGCAACGCGACCAAGTTGAAATACATCAAGTGGATTCTGGACCACTACGGAAGTCAGTACACAGGGGTTGATGCTCTCCAAGGACCTGATTTCGCTGGATATCTTCGATTTTTGCGATTCCCGCAAATGTTTCGTGGCACCCCAGAATTCCAGCGGGAGTATGGTCGAGTTCAGAACTGGGATTGAAGATTGTGGCAACATGGATGACTGCACTGGAAGTTTCGGGACTGGATCTTTGCGCTGGGATATACAATGGATGGTATTCTGCAATGGCCGAATGATGTGGGATGCTGGTACAATGGATGGTATTCTACGGTGGCCGGATGTGGGATGCGAATGCAATACAATTCTGGGTGCTATGGTCTGGAACTATGGATGGTGTGGTCAAGTTGCAATGGTGCGGATGGGCGGATGGTTTTCTATGTACAGTGCAAGTTTGATGCAAAAGGGGGTATGAAATTTCCTGGATGTGCCTCAAACTTGCTGCTCTTGGATTTTCTGCTGAAACGGTTGTGTATGTTGTGTAATGGTGTAAAGATTCCTCTGGAAACGGTCTACGGATGATGGGATTGACAGAACTTGTGGATTGCGGATTTGTGTCTTGATGACAACTGGATTTTGCGAGTTTTGCCTGCGTTCGAGTGACCTTGAGGATTCTGGATTTGATTTTCTACAGTGGGAACTTCTTTACAAAGATGCGATGGCTATGATGGATTTCACAAACTATTTGCTGCTTTGGTGACTGGATGGCTGGATATCGTAATGACGGATGGCTACAGTGACCTGCGGTTGACTTCGTTGTTGAACGGAATGTTTTTTTTACTTCAATTTCAACTTCAAAAGGAATTTGAAGTTTCATGGAAGTTTGTGAACTCCAAGGATTTCTTTGAACGAAGTTCTTCACCTTAGGAAAGGTTTTGTGGATGATGTTTTGAAGAAATGTCGCGACTGCGATATTTTGGCTTTAGCAGAGAAGCCGTGACAAGTCAAAGAGCTGTGAAGCACAGACCTAATCACAGCTACGTACAGTCAAAACAACACGTGTCTTTGTGTGTGTGTTGGAAAAGGACCGCATTTTTGAACCAGCTGTGTCGAGCAGGGGATTCACAACACGTTGCGCGAGTTTTTGTTTGGGGCTTGAGTTCGTGTTTTGGTGAGCTACGCTCAATCTAGGCCGACCCTTGTAGGTGAGAGGGTCTCTAGATTTTTACAACTAATGTAGCGAACTCTGCACGTGCTTACAGCTTCAAAAAACAATAAGTAGAATCCACAAACGAAATATTAGCGCAGAGGTCCGTAGATTGGTTTTATGCTGTGTTGTCAGACCATCCATCTTCTCAATTCCGTTCAAAGCTTTGTTCTCCACCGAGAATCGTATGTGGACATCCAGGCTCTAAATGATTTTCATGGCGTTTACTGACTCTTTAGATTGTGTTGAATGTCTGCCTGTCCCAACTTGCTTTATGGATTTTTTTTCCGGGTAGTGCCTATTACGCGCGAAATGCAGGCCATTATATGTCCAGAAAGGCTGCAGAAGAGATCAGAAGATCATCAATTAAAGAATAAGATGACCGTTCATCTTGACAAACAACCAAGGAAGCGGCGAACCACCACAACCTGCAACCAAACCCAAACCAAACCAAACAAACACCACCGACCAGCAACCGAAACCAGAACCAAGGTCATCTTACCATCACTCTTTCTATCTGTACTTAAGCTGAAACGGGCAATACTCCGCACTCACGCATCTCAGAAGTCAAACAGCTGGCCATCATCTTCTCGATTCGTTCATAGTAGATCCCATTAGCTGCCACAATAATTTTTTCTTCCTGTCTGCTTGCCTGCTTGGATGCTTGCTTGCTTGCCTGCTGGCTTGCTTCCTTCTTGCCTGCTTGTCTAATTGCATCACGCCAGCAAATAACCTTCCGAAGGAGCTGTCAAAAAGATTCCATATCTGCAGCTTCGTACAAAGCAAGAAAGACGACCTGTGAGCGTCTAGATCACACACTTGAGTTCTACAATTGCAGTTTTACTCATATTTTCTCTGGAAAAGAGCCACCTATCGGAACACATTGCCCAAGAAAGGTAGCCAAAGGTCACTCATGCGAAGCATCGACAGCGAGAAAAAGACCAAGTGCGGCAATGCTGGCAAGTGCGCACAGTATTGCGTCAAGCACCGTGCCAGAAGGACGAGTGGCAAACGCAGAGTGAAAAGCGAAACGCTTCATGGCATAGAGCTTGTCGAGCTGCCGCCCAGGACTGAGAAGAAAGCTGTTTGCCAACTTATCAAAAATACCTTCTGACTGCAAGACGACGCTGGGATGGCGAAGTGGGTAAATTCAGAACCACCTCCAAAAGAACCAACCAGCCAATCTCTAGCATGAGCATTGATCTTCTCGCTTCGGTTGCTTCCACGCTTCTCTGCTTCGAAGCTTCTTGTTACATTCGAAGCAATGTCTTAATAGGCTAGTTCTGCAATGCGATGCACTTTTGGTTTTTCAGCCTCATCTTTGATGATCTTGCTTGGATCAATTTCGCGATCGTACTCTGATTTTCGTTGGTCGAATTTGAAAAGTTTTTGTTTCAGTCCTACTGTAAGGCTCGTTCATGCACTCTCATTGATTGGGATCATTGAGTTTTTATTTTGTGTTTGCCTTTGACCGCTGTCACCAGTGCATAAGCGGCGTCCTCGCAGAAAAAAAATCTTTTGAAGGTGGTTTTTTGGAGCTTGTTGTTGCTTGGTTCTTCCTCCTCTTGTTTGGTGATCATGGTCAATGGCTTCTTCTTTCAATTCGCGGTGTGACCGACAACCCTACGCAAAAAAAATTGAAAATGATTTCGATGATCCATGATGAAGATGAAGATGAGGATGATGATCATGATGATGATGATGATGAGGATGATGATGATGATGGTGATGATGATGATGATGGTGATGATGATGATGATGAGGATGAAGATGAGAATGATGTGACCGCTGCCACAGTGCACAAGCGGCCCCCTCGCAGAAAAAAAATGTGGATGAAGATGAGGATGATGATGAGGATGAGGATGATGGTGATGATGATGATGATGATGACGATGATAATGATGATGATGATGTTGAGGATGAGGATGAGGATGCGGATGATGATGATAGGAGGATGATGATGATGGTGATGATGATGATGATCGTGATGATGATGATGATGATGATGGTGATGATGATGATGATCGTGATGATGATGATGATGATGAGGGTGATGATGATGATGGTGGTGATGGTGATGGTGATGGGCATGATGATGATGATGACTGTGATGATGATTCTGACGGTGATGATGATCATGATGATGATGAGGATGATGAGGATGATGATGATGATGATAATCCATGATGATTCGTGATGATCCGTGATGATCCATGATGACCCGCGATGATCCATGATGATCCATGATGATCCATGATGACCCATGTTGGTTTTCGATGATCCATGATGATCGATGGTGATCATTGATGATCAATGATGGGCAATGATGGTCAACGATGATGAATCATCATCGAGGTTGACCAATGAGGATGAATGATGGTCAAAATGGGTTGGATGATATTGAATTATCATCCACGATGGTCCATGATGTTTTTTCATGAGGATCAATAATGGTCAATGTTTGTCATTCATCACCAATGTATACCAATGATGATGAATCTTGACCAATGATGATCCGTGATGATCAATGATGGTGCATGATGATCAATGATGATCAATGATGGTCAACGATGATCAGTCACAATCGATGTTGACCAATGAGGATGAATAATGGTCAAGAAGCATCAATGATGTTGAACTTTGATCCATGATGATACAAGGTGACCATTTTTCTTTGAGGATCAATGATGATCAATGATTGCCAACCACCGCCAATGTTTGCCAACGATGGGGAATCTTTACCAATGATGATCCATGATTGTCCATGATGATGCACGATGGCCAATGATGATCCAATGATGGTCAATGATGACAAAGGATGATTTTTCAAATTCCTTTCATGGCGATTGTCGATAGTTGATGATAAATTAACACATCTCATGGCAAAATGATGGTACATGATGAATGGTGATGGCAACGCTTTTGATTCATCATGCCTCGTGCTGGTTGTAGGTTGATCCATATTGATGATAGTGATGATGACGATGATGACGATGATGATGATGAGGATGATGATGACGATAAGATGATCGTAAGATGATGATGGTGGTGGTGGTGGTTGTGGTGATGATGTTTTTCATGTGATGACAAGTGTTGTAACGCAAAAGCAACGATGGACCGGGTTTATTTGTGATGTTTTGCCATTTTGATTCTTTCTGGTTTTTGGCGTCGTTACTAGTTGGAACCTTCATGTTTTGATTTTTCCCAGCAGCAATACTTTGCCCAGACTAGCTCTAAATTAGGCTCGAAGAAGATGTTTCAATTTGGTTGGAATGAAAAGTGCTGGGGGCAAGAAGGGTCACAGATGAGTCATGTGCCATGTTGAGATTCAGACATGTTTGGTGTGGAAAACCATTTCTCTTTCCGCAGGATGGGTATCGTCAACCGATGAAAAATGTCAATTTGGCAGGTCAGGACAACCGTCAGCAAATCCGATAGGAGGTTCATGGGCTTCACGCATGCTCCGCTTGCAATTTGTATTTCCGCTGGTGATGAGGTTTGAAATTTGTTTTGTAGCGGAGTGAAATACGATTTTTTTCTGTCGTTAATTTGCGATTGGCCCGGGCGATGTTCCTTACAGCCAGCAGTGGCGTGTAAGAAATGATGACAATGGTTTTTGGGTTTCCAATGCTTTGATTGAACATGTTGTTCAAGATGCAAAAAAAATTGGAAGGTGGACAGGATTGCGAAATCTTGGAAAAGCGTTGAGGCCAAAGGACAAAACGAAAACCAATTAATTTTTGTCCCGGGGTTATGATTTTAGGGTTGCGAATGACTAACCTCTAAGGTCGCGACTGATGGATTTCCATGGAAAGCCGTAGGGTCGCAAATCATGAGTTGTCAGGCCCGCTAATGATGGCTGACCCTCTCATTGGTGTTGGTTGCTTTGTTCAGGTATGTAAACATGCTGTTGTTGTCGACTTGTTGGGGGTTTGTGTGCTGTGTCATGCCTTCGACGGTTGTCGCAAAGATCATGCAACAAGCCAAATGATAAACAAACGAAGAAACAAACAAACGAACAAACCAAGATATAAACAAACAAAGAAACACAGAAAGAAGAAGCAATGACGCCAAGAAACAAAGGAAGAAAGAAACAAAGGAAGAAAGAAACAAAGAAACAAAACAACAAAGCAAGAGAGCAACAAATCATCAAAGAAACAAAGCAACAAAGAAACGAAGCGACGAAAAAAGAAACAAAACCACAAAGAAGCAAAGTAACGCAGCAACAAAGCAAGAGAGCAACAAAGCTTCCAAGAAACAAAGCAGCACAGAAACGAAGCGACGAAAAAAGAAACCAAGGCAACAAAAAACAAAGAAACAAAAAACAAAGACAGACAAAACAAAGAAACAAAGAAGCGAACAAACAAAGAATTAAAGAAACAAAGAAGCGAAGAAACATAGAAACAAGGAAAAGAAACAACGAAACAAAGTTACGAAGAAACAAAGAAACAAAGCAACAAAGAAACAAAGAAACAAAGAACCAAAGAAACAAAGAAAAAAACAAACCAACAAACCAACAAACCAACAAACCAACAAACCAACAAACCAACAAACAAAGAAAAAAGGAAGGAGTCAAACAAACCAAATAACAAACAAAGATACAAAGAAACAAACCAACGGACAAACAAACGAATGAACAAACGAACAAACAAACAATCCAACAAACAAGCAAGCAAGCAACCAACAAACCAACCAATCAACAAGCCAACAAACCAGGAAACCAACAGACCAACCAACAAACGAACCAAACAAACAATCAAACAAACAAACAAACAAACAAAGAACCAATTAAACAAACCAAACAAACCAAACAAACCGAACAAACCAAACCAACCGAACAAACCGAAAAAAAAAGGCAAACCAAACAAAGAAACACAAACCGAACCAAAAAAAGCAAACAAAGAAAAACAAACCAAACAAAAAAAAAACAAAAAAACACAAACCAAACAAAAAAACACAAACCAAACAAACAAAGCAAATCAATCAATCAAACAAACAAACAACCAGACAAACAAACAAACAAGCAAACAAACAAACGGCAAGCAAACAAACAAGCAAACACACGAAACCCAACGCAACCCAACCCAACCCAACCCAAACTAAACTAGACCAAACCAAATCAAAACAAAACAAAACGAAACAAACCAAAACAAACTAAACCAAAACAAAACAAAAAAAACAAAGTGAAACGAAGCGAAGCGAAACGAAGAGTAAACCAAGCCAAAACAAACAATCAAACAAAGAAAAAAACATGTGTGTTTTGCAGGGGTATATCGTGCAGAATTGTTGTGGGGTTTTTGTTGTGTTTGGTGAATTTGCGACATTAAAAACTGCACAAAGTGCAGCAACTACGTACCATGGTGATATTCATTTCCAGTGTGCTTGTTGGAAACCCAAGTCGAAACCGCATCAGCGTTTTTCTATGTCCCGCTCCACAGCTGGTCAAAAATCCTTGATGCTAATGGTCACCTCCAGCTCACGCTGTGGCAATGGGATTTTAAAATAGTAGGAAATCCATACCAATAGTTCCCGTAAATTGTATTTTTCATGTTCAAACTGATGGTGGCTTACGTACGTGGATTTAAAATTTCCGCGAGTGAAAACACATTCACAGGAAATTTTATTCATTATGGTTGTTACTATTAATAGCCACCACGAACCGCTATTGACCATTGGCACTGAATGTTATAGCCACCATACCACCTGGCAAAAACATCATGCAGTTAAGACGCGGACTTTGGTTCTACAATCGGGTGCCACCGTCGCCATTTGCAGTGCAACTTCCGAGTTGCGAGATTCGGCCTCCAGGGGATATTTGCAGTGTTGTGAAGTACAGGATTTGAAATTTTTATGATTGGGCACCCAGTGATATATTTTATTTGTTCAATTTTTTGTTTGTTATTTGGATGGGTCCGTTCAGCATCAATATCATACACAATCATCCACCGTTTTGTTTTTCAGATCATACTCTGTATGTGCTTGAGTTGCAGTAGTCCGTTTGATTTGGGATGGGCCATGGCGATGGTCCTATGGCACTTTCATGGGAAGTTCCTTGAGAGCCTTGGTTTGACAAATCCATGGAATGGCACAAACATGGTTAAACTGGTTGTGACAAAGTGACAACGAAGTGCCAAACTGGTTGATGTGTCCACGTGTATGCCTGGGTTTGGGAACAATGGAAAATGTTCATATAACACCAGGCAGTGGCTTTCCGGAAGATGGTCATCATTGAATGGTCGCCAGCTAGAGTCACAAACTTCCGTCTTGTTTCGATGGTTTTGAAACTTCCTCTCAATTTGTAAGACGATGCAAATCACCGAATACACAATTCTGCTGTACGTGATCCAAACTTGGCCAAAAAAAACTGATGTTTAGCTTTTGTTGGCCTAGTTTCATCTTGAATTTGAGGCGGGTTTTGTTCAAGATGTTCAGAGTTGAAAAAGATCGATGCGAAGGGTGCACACCTCAGTGGCTGGAGGAAGTCTTGGAAAGAAGGGATTTGACCTTGATAAAAGAGAAACATCAAGCTCGGGGGATCCTTCAAAGCTGTCTGTTTCACGATCGTTTTTGGCAGAGACAGGATGGAATTGAAAATGCAAAAGGGTTCGGATTCTTTTTGCCGGTCTTGAAACTTGATGAAACACATTTTTTTCCCTATGAAGTGCGGCCAAGACATCAAACAGTTTTGCTTTGAACGCTTGGAAGGTGCTGGAATCCGGCCAGAAGACTTGGAGGTCATTGGTGGGACAAGTAAACGATAAAATGGAAAAGCAACAAATAATGCACATACACACACAGATATATTTATATATATTTAAATAGATAAATAAATAAATATATATATATATATATAAATAAATAAATAAATAAATGAATAAATGAATAAACAAATGAATAAAAAATAGATAAATGAATAAATGAACAAATAGATATAGATAAATAAATGGATAGATAAATAAAGAATTTAAAAATATAAATAAACACAAAAAACAATAGAAAATAAATAACTAAATAAATCAATAAATAAATATTTAGATAAATAGATAAATAGATAGATGGATAGATAGATAGATAAATAGATAAATAACAAACAAATAAATGAATGAATAAATAAATAGATAAATAAATAAATTGATGAATAGATAAATAAGTAAATCAATGAATTAGTAGATAAAAAGTGAACAAATAAATCAATCCATAAATACGTATTTAAGCAAACATACATAAATACATGTCCGTGTATGTATTGATAGTGGAATGTCCCAGTCATTTTGGTTGTTTTCTGAATGACCACATCATGTAAGCAAAATTGAAGACTTGCTCTCTTCAAATTGACACTACCTGTAGCAAATTCATTGCTGCCATACCAATCAACACATCAAACATACGGTGGCAGCATCAACACTGCAACCAGGACGAAGTGGAACCAGCAGGTTCTGAAGATGGCAGGCAGGACAAGCGGCTAACTGGTTTCTGGGGGTTGCTGCAGCACAAGGCTTTCACATGCTCTCTTTTTTCTGCTTTCGGCGAATCACATGCTAAGTGTGCCTGTCGTTGAAGTTTCCACGCTTGCATTTGTCAGGTCCGAAGCAGATTTACAGTCTGAGGCCCGGCAGAGGGTTCTTGGGTGATGTCACATGAGGAAGCATGCCCTAGAACAATGAACCTTGCAGTGGAAGTTGAATTACCCTTACATTAATTAAGTGGGAAGGAACACTTCGCTGGCTTGACCGTGAACAGTTCATCCCGTTGAGAATGAAATGGTTTTGTTTGTACCCATCTAGTTCTGTTCTTCGAAGTTTCCTCTTACAGAAATCATACTTGACATCATAGAGCTATCCATTTATACTGACATTTTTCCTGACACCACGCTTGGAAGGTCTGAAGATGTCACTGTGGATGCAAAATGTTGGCCCAGCTGTCAGGGAGATCTGCCCGGGGGCAGGTGGGCGAGTCGCCTGAGGAAATCAAAGAGGCAAGCGCTGCATCCGGGGGGGCCCCAAGGTGGTGCCCAAGCGCATTGAATGGTTCTGTTGCGCACTAAGTTGAGAAAGTCAGGCACGTAGTGGACATGTTAGTGGAAACGTTAGTGGATACAGAAGGATTGATGGAGCTCTGAATTGACGGGTGCATCAAAATGGAAGTCAATGAACACAGCGATGTTGCAATCACTTTGAAGACAGAATCATATTGAAGCGCTAGAGCAAGGATGAAGGCTTCAATGCCTCTTCGAAAACCCATGAACTGAGGAAGTTTGGGTGATGAGAAAGGGAAACAACCTTGTGCAATATGAGCTCTTTCTATGAAGCGATCAGGACCCTCTTTACTTCTATAAGCTTCATTTGGCTGTTATGACCTGCCAGAACCAAGCACTTCAAGCAAACAAATCAATTGGCCCATCTCATCCACATGGTAGGTCTATAGATCTCTATAGTCTGTAGCTATTGACACGGGTACTGTAGGTCTATACATGCTACAGATATTGAAATCGTCTATAGCTATGGCTATGGAAACATCTCAGTTCTGCTCAGGGCGTCCAGAGACTCTTGGAAGAGACTGGAAGGAGCCGCAGTGCGCTGCTGGGACGGTTGAATTCATGAGCTTGGTGAGTCGCTTGGATGGTGGGGATTTGATTTTTAACATTCAGTCCATGATGTTTAGTGCATCTTTTTTTGTTGCTTGGATGATTTTGAAATTTAGAGGTTGATGGTGTGAATCTATCATGAGCGGAAGGTCTGAGGCTCAGGATCTATCTTGATTCACACAAGCAGTGAGACATGCCACCCTAGATCCAAAAGACATCCAGAGATGCTTTCTGAAATCTTGGCAGAGTCTTGTTCTCCCAAGATGTGGAAATGCACTGCTCTGTCTCTAGCTACCTCTATATTCACAGCTGATCAACAATGTTCACATGCTTTCCCAAACGGTATGTTGACCGGTGTTGCTTCATCATATCCATGTCTGTCAGAGGACACTTGAGAGAGGCAGGTGGGTGTTTTTGGAGAATGTGTTTCAGCAGATACTTTTTCACCCCACGAGACACTGCTCAGAAAAACATGGCTTTGGTTTAGCAAAGATTTAGATCCAAGGAATACAACAGAAGTAAGTCTGCATACACAATTCCCAAGCTGCTACAGTTCAGATTTCTTGTAAAGACTGAGGTGGATCACTGGCTGAGCCGTTTCGAATGTTGTTTTTGCGTCTTATTCTGCATGATTAGCTGGTTGGTGGTTCTAATCATTTTTTATTTTGCCTATTATCTATCAACAACTGGTTGGTTGAAACCAGGAGACTGTGCACCTGAGAAACGTTGGGGGCTGTGCACTTTTTTTGACTGTAGATCTGCTCTCCGGTAGGCCGTACATTAGCCATGAAGGAGGCCATTGGCGCTGTCACTTGGAGGCACTTTAAGCAATCCGAACAAGTCCCGAGTTTCCACGAGTTTTTGCGAACGGGATCAGTTGGACTTGGACAGTCTCCACACCATTCAGAGTTGCCACTTTGCGCCCCAGGCCAAGCAACATGGTGTAGCGAAAGATGTGATCAAAGAGGTTGGTGGTCCAGCCTCCGAGCTGGGGCGGTTGAGATGCCGAAAATGATGATTTAGACCCAGCCTGAATCAGTCGCTCAGTCAGCTGTGCAGTGAATGCGGTGATTTTTGGGTTGAGAGATGGTGGACTGAAGAGGAAGAAATCGGTGTTTTGATGAACTTTCTGTATGGGATTGCTGTCTGGAGCATTCTTTTCATGCAAGCACTCACTACGAAAAAATACAATAAAACAGTAAAAAAGACCGGATCAGTTGGCATTTGCTTGTGAAGTGGCACCTGCGGATTGGCATGGAATGCCTTCTTGATGCCTCAATGACTATACTCCTTCACTGGCGATAATCCCATGGTATGCCCCCAGACGTTGTGGATTTGAGCATTCGTCGGGATCCCAAATGAATCGTGGAGCTGTGGAGGCTGAGCGGCGCTTAGAGCATCACCAATTGGGGCAGAAACGGCAGGAGTCCGAAGTGAAGGCAGCCGGGGGGTACAGGTACAGCACATAGTGATGGCACCTTTTCTTGACTTGGATGATGCACAGCCATGGCGGTAGTAATTGCAGTGTTGGTGGGAAAGCCAGTCGAAGATGGAGCCAGAAGGAGCTAGGTAAAAAGCTTGGCGCTGGTGGAGGATGCAAGCAAGTAGGATGGCTTTGGATAGAGCTGCTGAAATTGAAGATACTTTGTTTTCAAGCCACTAATTGGGTGTTTCTCAAAATAGGGGACCCCCAAATCATCCAATAGTAATCATTTAGTAGTAATAAACCAACCATTTTTGGGGCTCCCTATTCTGAGAAACCACCAATTCAAGTATTCTATGTATTATACAACACCTTTTACAGACTAGAGATTGCATGACTGACAAGCTCTTTCCAGGACAATTTACAGCACCGTCTTGGGTGGTGAAGTTCCAGCTGGTGAAAGGGTGGTACAAACACTTGCCTGGTTGTAATTTGCTGCACCGACCTCCAGGTGTCGAAATGGCTTCTTTCCACATCACAAGATCTGCAGCAATGCGAAAGGTGCCATTGCACCGTGTTGTGAAGACAAGTGTTGCACCATCGCTTTCGCTGGACCATGAACTATCACTATGACCAACTATGATGAACATTGATGCTGTAGTTACTATAGCTGTTGCCCACCATGATTGCTGAATTGCAGTGTTGAGTGATGAAAATCTTGGGCTGAAGCGTTCCCAGGGCGACTAGGGTTGGCGGCGCCTTCGCCCTTTGCCAGGCTTCTGGAGGAAGCTGTGCGAAATCAATGCGATGAGGAGGCCACCAGAGATTCAGGGCACTGCTGCTTTTAGAGGTGTGCCACTACTGTGCTTCATCTATGGATGTACAACTGATATTTGTAGATTTGGTTTTGAAATGTTTTGAACAACTGATCTCATTCATGATCAGGAAGCTCTGAATCTCAGCAGAATCACTTGATGCCCAAGGCATATTGCAAGTATATGGTCCATTGCCGGTTGCCCACGATTGACATCTGCAGATTCAAGCGAAGTTGCAAAAGCGCCTGGCAGAGTTGAAGATCACAAGGTGGAACCCGAGTGTCTGATCAAAACTCCAGAGTCATCACGGGTTTTGTATGTTCTTGTCGAACATGATAGCAGGAGATCAAGGATTCTTTGCTCAAGCTCAAGCAGGTCTATTTCTCGTTGAATCCTTTCTTATCACCATGAGCGTAGGAATGTTTTTGTCGTTTTTTCTTGTTTGAATACTTCAAGAAATTGTGCTGAATTTTGCAACCAATCGGCGCTTGATGTTGGCTGTCAGGCCCCTGGAAAGTGATGAGGCTCTTCAGGTTGCTGGCTGAACAGCGCCGAGGGGCTGCTCTCTCTAGAAACTTCACATCATCTCTATCCGTTTCTATCCATTTCTCGGAGTTTGATGTGATTTTGGTTCATTTTCAATGTCATTTCCTGTGATTTCAGCTGTTTCTGGGAACAACAAATCTGGGTAGCCGCTGAACTCCATGGTCTTCAGAATTTTCTGCAGAAATCTTTGACACCGGGACTTGGAAGTGAGGCTAGAAACTACGTCGTTGAGAGTTGCAGGGACTTTGTGCGTTGCGCAACACACAAAGGCACGAAGCAACATCTGGTGCTTGGGGGAAGATTGATGCAAGGTTGCAACGCAAATTTAGACCTGTTCTGAGTTTCAACACTGCAAGGCGACCATGCCATGCATTCGCCGCTCATAAGATTTTCGCGAGTCGAGGATGAGCCCCGCCTTCTCCCAGCGAATCTGGAGATGGCTGTGGCAGACATGAGTCATGCAATTGACTGCATAGGTAGAACAGTGAGTCTCGCCTTCGGTTGGCTTTTCAGGTTCTTGGATCTCCCAAACCTCAGTGAAGTAGGGGAATGGGAGGTGTTCTTAGCCTTGGCCGTGATCACATCAATAAACGAGAAAGGTTCTCCAAGCGGCTTCCCTTAGAGCAGCTAAACAGGCCCTGCATTCTGAGTTGCCAGGTCGTTCAACTCTCTTCCTGAACCTGGATGAAGGGTGGGGAAGGGGTGGGATGTCAAGACTGTGTCAAGACTGATTGGAGGTCTCTTAGTAGGAGAAGCCCAGTGGGAAGCCGAGAGGGAAGCCTAGAGGGAAGCCTAGAGGGAAGTAGATTGAGTCTTTTCCGCAGCAAAAGAATCTGCCACGTTGCACACCTCGGCAGGAACAAGTGCACTGCCACTCTGCACTTGAACCCTCCACTTCAAGTTCTGTCCCTTAAGGCAAGAGGGATGGCTGGTGTTGAATTCTCAAACACAATTTGTGCAGTCAAATTCAGATGGTTTAGCATTGTCCTGTGCGCAGGGTGAGTGCTTGATTTCTCAGCTGTGCCTTCCCTAGTTGTCATTATACAAGCGCTGCGCTTGGCGACTAGGTCCGCCCTTATCCCCCGATGGTGTCACGTGGGCCAGGCATCAAGCCTTGGTTTTAGGGCCCATGTTCGGCCCATGTTCAGTGGGCTGATGTTAGCTCCACGTCTTGTCGCTTCGATGTTGGCCCATGGGCCCACCTTGAGACCATTTTCAGTCAATCTTGGCAAAAAGTAACTTTTCAACCAACAAGATTGATTGAATGCAGACCAAGATTTAGACTTTTGCAATATTCATTCCATGTTCAGACATGTTCAGAACAAGGCAATTCAGGTATGGCAAAAGTGTAAACAAGTCAAGCTCTCCCGCGGTAAAGTTATACCACAGATTGTTTCCTGCACCTTCCACTGTTCAGGCATTTTGCAACGTATCTTTTGAAATGCGAGGCTTGTGCAACCATCCTGGTCTCCAATGGTCTCCCTGGATTCTTGAAAACAGCTCAACGGTTTTCCTCCTTGTCTCTGACTATGCCATCATCATGTTCTTGGTTGAAATCTTTGCACCGAAAGCAGGAGGAAGAGGAGGAAGGAGCAGGAGGGAGGAGGAAGAGGAGTAGGGGTCAATCCTTCAGTCTTTGCCCAGCATGTTGTCGTGTTTTGAACCAGATTCACCATGATTGAAATGGTTGACATGTTGAGACATGTTGAGACATGTTGAGACATGTTGAGAGTGTACAGAATCACTGCCACTAGATCCTTGATTCAACGCAAGCACGAATCACCAGGTTGAAGACACCGACGATGGAAGCCTTCAGCAACATTTCCAGGAACCATGCAGCCTTGCTTGCGGGTTAAGGTGAACTGCTGATGTAGAGAAGGAGCTTCAAAGCATGTTCAACCACTGACTAATTGTGCGCTGCACCTTTCCCAACAGGATTCCACAAAACATTGTGTGCTGCACTCTTTTGGAAGTATTGGCTCAGTATTGGCTCAGTACTGCTCGCTTCAGCGGCGTGTGATCGCCGCGATGGCAAATCTACTGCTCTTGACCGCGTTCTTCGCCAAGGTCACTGCAATTGACAATGGCCTCGGACGAACTCCACCACTGGGGTGGCGATCCTGGAATCTGTATGGACCAAATGTGAATCAAAGCTTGATGCAGCACATCATGGACGGCATGGTGTCAAGGAAGCGTCAAGTGGATGGAGTTCCCACATCCCTGTGTGACCTGGGATATTGTGATGTGGGACTCGATGACAATTGGCAGGATTGCAAAGGTGGAAAGCAGTACTCCTACCATGACGACGCTGGGATTCCTATCATCAACAGGGAGCGCTTCCCTGATATGATTGCGATGACATCGTATGCCCACAAGTTGCTGTTCTCAATCGGTGGAAGCTTTTGCACAGGTACTGCTTTTTTTGGGTTGCAGGAGTCCGGTTTTGATTTGGCGATTAAGTGCTTCCGGCAAGTTCTGAATTAACGGCTTTGGAAACGTATTGCAAGAAACCTACTAATACTACTACCTAATACCAATACTAAAACCTAATATGCCTGCTGTTTCCGGAGGAATCAGGGAGAGGTCTCAGGTTCGCTGGAGGTAGTGATGCTGTTGTCGTTTTTTGTTCCCAGCACCTGGGACTTGCTGCTGGGGGCGAGGTGGGAGCCGAAGTGAGACAAGGAAGCGATTGCAACATCCTCCAGCCCCAAATCATGACCAAGGCAAATAAAGGGACTAGGTATCTCAAGTTATCCCGAAGGAGGATATATACCTCCTTGTCTTCCCAAGTCAGGATACACACAGAGAAGCGCCCAAGGGACGAAACCAAGCAGACACGACTCACATCAAGGTGGATGAGGAGGGCAGAATTCAGAGCGACAAAAAGGGAGACGACCCCAAAGCGCGGACAATTCAACGATATCAACCAGAAGGCCAATATGGCGATGGGTCAATAGTAACCGACCAATAATGGGGGATAATAAGCAGTAATAGTAGGGAAAACAATGGTTAATGATAGGGGAACTAGGGGTACAGGATTTTGACCCACTGCCCTGTGTAAGACCAAGAGAGACAAACAGTAGGAAGGGAATGATTTGAGACAGCTACGAGGCAGACGCACAATTAGAGACAGCCAAAGGAAGGTGAGAGGCTCATGAAGTGAAAGGGACTCCAAGAAGGGAAGCAGCCAGAGACAAGAAGCCGTAGGCACACCCTTCTAAAGCTACATTAAAACCATAGCAGTTATGTTTGAGAAAGGAAATATGTAGACAAACTGCAAGAAGGCAGGAATATGGACATTAAACAAGGCATCAGCAAAGTAGTGAGATATGTAGTAAGACAAGCTGAAGGCAATCCGAATGGTGCAGACCTTCAGCCCCTTCCTTCAGGGACCGAAGGGTGAGCTTTGAGAACAGGTTGGCTTGAGGAAAGCTCTGCATCAAACACGAGCGAGGATCCAAGGAAGGGGACCATATGAAACATGGGCGGGGACACATAAACGCACACGTTTTCAGCCACAGAGAGAAATCTGATGTTTTTCTTTCTTACTCTTAGCCATTGTGTGCTGGTGTTTGTTGTGTTGGTGATCCAGCGATAGGATCTACTTGCCCACTTCAGTCCGACAATTTTCTGTCAGCATTTCTCTCGCTGGTGCGGCACCAGGTTGAATTTGACGTCGGGGTGGTACTTAAACAATTGCATTTGCTCGGAGAATGCGGCCACAGATGCAATGTGGCTTGTCAAATGAAGACGCATGAATCGATGTTGAGATTGGCACTGCCACACTCCTACTGAGACTTTTTGACGCATAGTTGCTCACTTTTCTTTCTCAAGAACGACTTGCATCCAGCAGTCTTGCTGCCAGATGCTATCTGCATGAAACGCGAGCAACTTCCTGTTGTACAGAGTTTGGGCAATTGTATGCACTTGTGCACTAGTCATCTTTTGCCTTCCGCCATCTTCCCCCACACTTCTTTCCGAAGTGCTTCATTCCAGGTCCCAAGTGTCCCAGCCATGCCACCGGTGGCACGTCTCCAGGTATCAAAGCGACGCAGCAGCTCTCACCGTCTTCGGCTTCGATGCAGTGAAGTTGGATGGTTGCGGAAGACAGACGGACCGCGTTTGGTGCAGCGGGGGATGTTGCTAGGATGTGTTGAGATCATTTGATGAGATCATTTTTGATGAGATGTTGGAAGGTGAGGCTCCAGAACCGAGTCTTTGTTCGACTTGTTTCTCTTATTGTTCATAATGATGTCAAAAGTCATAAACATTATGTAACCTTTTCATTTGCTTGGGACACTTTCTATAAGCAAAATTCAACTCTGTGCAGCACAGTTTCAGCATGTCATGCTTGGTATCATTTTTTTGTCCAATGGGTCAGAATATATGTGGCGATCCAACCAGTTCTTCGTTTCTTCACTAGTGTGATATCTTCTCTCCTCAGGTTGATCATTTGCAAAACACTTGGTGCTTGGAAAGCCAAAATAAGCAGGTTTTGGATTAGAGTCTCATTTGAGCTTCAACCGTTTCAACTTTGCCCAAAGGTTCGCAGGGTTTACTCGTGAAGACTTTCAATGGTTGCATCGTCCGTGTTGACTCGGTTTCCAGTCCATGCGATTGGACTTTCCGCTGTGCTACACCTTTTCCCCTCCAAACTCAGCAACGACAGGATTTGGACAAGTGGGCGAATCTCTTCAACAAGACCGGGCGACCGATTATGATTGAGAACTGCCATTGGGGCGGCACCGTGCCAAATGCGACCTGGTGCCCTTGGAACTTCTTCAGGAACCTCCCCGTGGGAGAGATGAGGAGTTATGTAAAGCTACTTTGTTGGTTTGGTTGCTGACAATGAGTGCGTATTAATAGCATAGTAATACCTTATCAGTGTGCATATTAGTAGTACATGGTAGAATTTCTGAGGTCGCTTTTCAACAATGGTGTGAGACTCCTCATTAGTTTGGCAGTCAAGCTGAAGCGGCTTTGAAAATAGATGCGTTGGCACTGCTTCGGTTTTGACGAAAGGCAGGATCTGGAGAAACGACAGACATTCATGAGAAAGGCACGGAGATGGTGCTTCGATTAAGCTTCACAAAGATCACCATTTTTGAATGGTTGATGGATACCACTGATACTACCATTGACAACTTGATCTTCGTGGAAGAACCCATGCTGCAGCGTGGGAGGTGATGGTATCTCCCAAGCCACAGATCACCTGGTACGTCAAACCCAGGACCTCTGGCGATGTGAGGGCCTCCTATGGCAGCATTGTGGGGAACCTTTTGACCACCGTCGAGTTTGCACAGAAGAACTTGTCTAAGCCTGGCTGCTGGGCATATCCGGACATGCTGGAGGCGTCGTGAGTGCGGGTGCTTCCAGCCCCAGCCATAGACTGAAGTCGTGACTTTCTTTTTTTTGCAGAAGAAACGATTGATTTTGGATTTCTCAAAATACTTAAAGGCCCCAAAAATCCTTGATAATCGAAAAGAAGCTATGGCTGGGGATGATTTGGGGGGTCCCCCCATGACTTGAGAAACACCCAAATTTCTCAATCAATGAAATTGAGAAAACATTTCTCATCCCCAACAAATTTCTCAATAATGTTGGTTTCTGATTGGTGTAACCCCCCCAAAGGAATGAAAATAAATGAAACCAACAGGTAGATACTAATCAGAAACCAACATTAACATCCTAATTTCTCATACCCCGTGGTGACCCCGGTCCCAGCCGCAGGTGGGATGTCCCGGCGGCCCGGCAGAACGGCGGCCGGCAGCAACGGTTGAAGAATCGATGGTTGAGTGGCTGGTTGATGGTTAAGTGAAACTGGCTGGTTGAAGGTGAAGTGGCTGGTTGATGGTTGACTGAAATGTCAACTAGCTGGAAACTAGCTGGTTGATGGTTGAGTGAAATGTGAAAAAATAGGGATAATGACCATTCACACTAGCTGGAAACTAGCCAGTTGATGGTTTATAGATGTTAAGAATAGGGTGAAATAATCAACAATCATGGCAAATAATGGGGGATGTACCAACTAACCATCAATTTGATGGGGGATCGCAAGCATCAACAGTAGTTGGAAGAGAATGGTTAATGATGGTCGGGGTACAGGGTGAACTGACCCGCACCCATATTGGAAGAGATGGGGAAGTGATTGGACGATGCTTGGGACAGTTTGAACTTTGAGCATGCTTTGGACAGTTGGGGCAGCTGGAGTTCAGATGGGTTCTAACCAACGAATCTAACCGGGGCCCCACAGAAATCCCCTCCTTCCAGTATTGTGGGAGTCGCGTAGCGCAGCGAGGTTTGACCTTCTTCGAAGCTCGATCTCATTTCAGCGCCTGGGCTATCGTTTCTTCGCCTCTGACCCTGTCGTTGGATGTGACCAACGACAAAATCATGGACGCAGTGTGGGACATCATTGCTAACAAGGCTGGGTCCAATGGTCCCAAGAGCAGCCAGTGTTGGGCATTGGTGACGGAAGTTGCCTTCGTGCAATGAAGCCAAACTTGAAGGGATCACCTTCTCAGCTGTCACAACGGTGGAATAATGTAGCTTGAGTGTATTGCAGGATTCGGGCAAGACTTATGATAGTCAATGCTTGAGAACTCCATGACTCCACATGACACCAAGAAGTGCAAGGTTCCAATCTCCCTGGCTTTTCGACGAGGAACTCCCAGGGTGGCTGGTTGTTTATCCAGATACTTGACCATTCTTGACCTCCATGAACGTCCATGATTTGTGAGTGTATGAGTAATCATTGAAAACCACTTTGAACAACCATCAACCATCATGAACCCCAAATCTTCACTGAAATCTCGTCACGCAGAGCTGTCTCAGAGATGTTGCGATCGCTGCAGGAAATCATTGCAGTGAACCAGGCTTGGGCTGGTCACAGTGGTAGTCCTTTCAAGCAAGCGGAGTCTCATATCCAGCTGGATGACTTCAACATGCAGCTGGGAGACCTCATCATTCCGCACCAGAGCCAGGTGCGCCCTTCACCGGGTCGCGGGTGGCGCGGGTGGTTCTGATGGAACCAGCACTTCTGTGGTGAAAGCTGCCAGGCTTTCCCCTAGGGTCCGTGGGAGGGATGAAGGGGCGTCGAGGGAAGCTGTTTCAGGTACCAAGTTGGCAGTTCTTCTACAAACCCATCGGTGGCGGAAAAATTGTGGTTCTGCTGATGAACCACGACTCCAAGGTGCTGGATGAGCGAGGGTGCGAAATGCATATTGAAGCCTATCCTGAATGCTGGTGAAACCTGAAAAAAACTGACATTGAAACCAATACTGAAACTAAAGTTGAAACTGTTGAAACTAATATTGAGATCATATGGAAAAACGACTTCATCAAGTCACATGTCCATGATTTTCTATGGTGACTCCAACCATGGGCTCACCGACTTTGTGTTGCAGCCGCGGAGGCGCAAGATCTGACCTTGACCTTTTCGGATGTCCCCGGCCTCACCTGCCAGAAGTGCAAGGTGCGCTGTCTGTACGTTGCTTGGAAAGCACGCACGGAGCCATGGAGCATCTGCTGTTGAACCTGCTGATAGATTTACTCTAGTGTGAGTGCGGAGTGCTTGGCTAGATGCAGCCCATACATCAGTCAGACCAGGACCTAATTGAATGCGAGCACAACTTCAATTCAGGGAATCTGAACGGTTAGAAGCTCTGCAGGGCAGGTTTTGTACTTGGGATAGGTTTTTAAATTTTGAAATGAAACTTTTGACTATTTTAGCCTGAGCGGT
>VSDK01026565.1:38769-49188 GCA_009767595.1 Symbiodinium kawagutii
GCTTCCATAACGTCTTTATATTTTTGTGTGTTATGCGCATTTCTAAAAGGCAACTTTGTAAAATTATCAATCCAGTCCTTCTCAAAATCTCCATCCTTCCCGCCTGTGCCTGATATGTATAAAGTGTTACCTGTTCTATAAATGCCCGATGGACTTCTATAAGCATTAGTCAAACCTTGTCTGTCTTCAATCTTGTTTTTATTTTGTATGTTTCTCTCTTCTTTGTATAGTGTGGTATTTTGTCTGTATTTTTCATTCAAGTTCCTTGCGAAATTTTCCATTTTTTATTTAAATCTTCTTGTTTCCTTTCATTGTCTTTTAGGAATTCTTCCTTACCAATTCTCATTAATTCATCTAATGCCAATTTTCCTGTTTTCTTTGCTAACTCTCTCATCTGGTCTCTTGTTAATACTTGTTCAATTCCTTCACCTGCCATAATCCTTTCCACTGCTTCCCGCCCAAACTGACGCGCTATTTGACGTATAGCATTGCCTAAAGCCATTCTTCCAACTCCTGATGCAAAACCAATCATAATTATATTATAAAATAGATTTTCTACATTCAAATATAATAATGAGTAATAAATTAGTATATAAAAAAATCTTCATTGACAGTAAATATCGGAACAATCAATCAAAGTCAAGTGCTGATTTTTCAATTGAATTAAACGAAAGTCTTGAATTACCTGATGACACAAGATTATACGTAACTGATGTTTCAATCCCCGCCGTGTGGAAAACGACAGAGGTAGGCTTCTACGAATATTTGTATGTGATGGTTTTTGATGGTGATACATTGATTAAAAATTTTAGAATTTATTTAGGTAACAAGATATATTTCGCGGAACAGTTATGCTATGATATCAACGAAGGATTAAATAGCAACACATCAGATTTATCAGCGGGTGGTATTTTTGTCTATGCTTACTCATCTGCAACAAGAACGGTAGAATATAAAATAAAAGACGGTTTAAGTTATACAATCAAAATTCCAGTTGATGATGAACTTTCAAATTATGTTAATGGTATTTGGGACAATGTAAGTGCCCCATATGATAATAGGAAACCGGTATCAATAAACTATTTGTTGAGTAATTTTGTTCCTACTAATCCAATAGCTACATGGACAAGTTCATATTTAAATTTAGTTCCCTTCCGTTATATTTTCATTACTTCTAATACTTTATCAGACTATCATTATTCTGCGCCTAATTCTTATTCTTCATCCATTATTAAAAAAGTTCTATGCACCGAACAATTGGGTGGTATCATCAATGATAGTCAAGCTCCACATCACGAGGACTTTATAAATATAGGTGGTAGGAATTTAAAACGTTTAGACTTTAAGATTACTGATGAAACAGGAACAGTCATGAACTTATATGATATACCTGTGCAGTTCGCGTTGCTTTTAAGCACTCCAAATTATTAAGAAAAAGGTATATAAAGGAAAAACTATATTTTAATGATATTATGGTGAATTACCAAAATGGAAAGATTTATAAAATATGGGATATTGCTTATACTAAATGTTATGTTGGTTCTACTTGTGAAAGTTTAAGTAAAAGGTTTTCAAGGCATAAATCTACATATAAGGATTTCAAAGAAAAACACGGTAATTTTGTTAGTGTATTCTTATTGTTTGAAGAATTCGGCGTTGAAAATTGTAAGATTGAACTGATTGAAAACTATGCTTGTAATAGTAAGGGAGAACTGCTTAAACAAGAAGGACATTATCAAAAGGAATGCTTGTGTGTAAATAAGTATATTGCCAGAGGAAACGATGCAACTGAATATAAGCAAACTTATTACATTGACAATAAAGATAAAATCAAAGAATACCAGCATAACTATAACAAAGAGAACAATTATTCAACAAACTACTATCAAGAAAACAAACCAAAAATGAAACAATATGGGAAAGACTATTATTACAGAAAACGAGACAAACTTTTAGAACAAAAAAAGATTTACTACATTAAAAAAAAGGCACAAAATTCATCATAAATTCTTCATATTATCTTTTACTTTTAATATGAAGAATTAATTAAGAAAATATTAAGAAAATTATATATCTTTTTTATATATGTCAGTGAAGGTCATTGATTTAAATGAAGATGTCGCACAATCACACGAAGTCTCAACGAGTGTCAAGCAAGATGAACCAATACCTGAACCAATTGAAGAAGCAAAGGAAGAACCACCTGAACCACTTAATGAAGTAATTGAAGAACAACCAACTGAAGAAACAACACCAGCGCCAGAAGAAATTAAACCAAAACCTAAACCAAGGGCAAAACCAAAAGCAAGTGATATAGTCAAATGTGATAAATGCGACAAGTCTATGAGTTACAAAAACTTACGTTACAGTCACAATTGCGACCCTAAGCCAGTAAAGAAACAAGCAAACCCAAAAGCCAAGACAAAACCAAAAGCAACGCCTAAACCCCCACCGGAAGTTTATTATTCAGATAGTAGCAGTGAAGAAGAAGTAGTCATAAGGAGAAAGAAAGAAAAACCACTGCAACAGACACATCAACCATCAAATCCGTTAACCGATATAACTAATCATTATCAACTATTATATCAGCAAATGATACAAAAGAAACAAGAAAAATACAACAACCTTTGTAAAAACATTTTTGCCCCAAGGGTTAAGAAACGATAATTTCAATTATTAATATAAAATAATTTTCTTTCTTATTTTATATTATATAATGGTTCAAATGAACGGAGGAAATACAATAATCGGAACTGAATTCATCAAGTTAGAAATAACAGGAAGTAGTAATTTAGCAACAAAATACTACATTTAGACGATATGGTGATGATTATTTAGTATTTAATAGTAATCCACTGCCGGTAGCAATACCATTAGTGCAAGTGCCGGATGGTAAAGGGTTTGAAGCAGATAAGATATTTATGAATGAAATTAGAAGTAGGTCATTAAATGCTAATATGAGATTTTACGGTAGTAATAGTGCTGGTAATGATAGAGTTAATTTTATGCAATGGACTAGATTGAATGAGGACATAACATTTTACAGAGATGTTAATATGGATACGGGGGCAGTTTTAGCAGGTGATGTTATAACAAGCAATGCTGTTCATGGCAATGATTGTTTTGCTAATAGATTTAGAGTTAGACATGCAACAGAAGACACTATTTTTGATGGTGCTAATACAACTGAGGATGGTAGAATTACATATATGGTTTATAGACATTCATTAGAAGATTTAAGAATATTGAAAGATGTATTGATTGATGCTGGTTATAAACTTACTTGTGATGAATATGATAGTAGTAATGTTGATGTTTATTTTAAAAGAAATAGTATTGATTACATTCAATTAGGTGGAACATCATTAAGAACAAGATTATTAACTGGTTGTCAATCCGATATTTACGACTCTTTACAGAATTCAGATGTTTCATTTAGACGCAATGGTATTGATTTTTTCTATTTAAGAAATGGTAATGTAGAATTAAATACAAACATTGGATTAAAAACCGATGAAATAGATACAATAGGTAATACTAATTTAGTTATAAAACAGAATGCGGGAACGATATTAACTTATGATAAAGATGATGCTACCTATCCCAATGGAATATTTAAGTTTGATAAAGATGTAAGTATTAATACTGCTAATTATTTACAATGTAATACATTGAAAGCTCATATATTTGATACTCACGATAGTTTAGAACCTAATGATGTTTCATTTAGGTATAATGGAAATACTTATATGTTTTACGACCAGTCGTTAGGAAATTTTCAAGTTAGAACAGATATAGCAAGTAATCAAGATATTACTTGTGTTGCTTTAACAGAAACATCTGATAAAAAATTGAAAGAAGATATTGACGACTTTCATTCAAATTGTAGTGAGATAATTAAAAAAATCAATGTTAAAAAATATAAGTTTAAGGATGATAAGAAAAAGAAAACTAATATCGGTTTCATAGCAGATGAAGTTCAACAAAATACACCGAGTGATATTGAAAATATAGTAAATACTGATAATGATTATTTGAGTATGAATTATGGGCGTATGTGCTGTTTGTTATGGAAAGCAACACAAGAAACTTTAGACAGAGTAGAAACATTAGAAAGTGAAGTAGCGGAATTAAAAGGCAAGGGCAAACCTAAGGCTAAACCTAAAAGCAAAGCAAAAGTAAATAAATAGATGAATAATATTAAGTAAATTAATATTATTAATCTTGTAGTGTTTGTAAGTATTGTTGATGTTTATTGCTTCTTTCATGTCTTGCTTTATGACCATAAGTATAAGTAGAACCACAATTACACAAACATATTTGACCGCATTTTTGTAAAACCGTTTCTTTGTTGTTTTCATACCAAAGTTTGTTTTTATCATCTATCCTTTGTTTGTCCTTTTGATAGTTCATTTGTTTTAGTTTTTTTACGTGTTCTTTATTGTTTTCTTCCCACCTTTTCTTCGCCTCTTTTACTCTCTCCTTATTGTCCCTTGTCCATTCTTCTTTAGTTCTTCCTTCCATCCTTTTATTTACGCAATCTATATCTTGTTGTATTCTTCCCTCTTCTGCTTCTAATTCTTTTTTACTATTACAGGGGTAATCTTTAATCCAAATTATCTTACAATTATCCACCCCAAACTCATCAAATAAGTCAAAGCTCTTTACTTTTAGTTTGCTTGTGTTATTGATATAGCCCTTGTATTGACACCGGTGTTTTGACATCCTATTACTTAAACTTTCAACAGTGCTTCCAATATAACATTTGTTGAAACCCACATCCACTATCTTATAAATCTTTCCTTTCTGGTATTTGTTCTCCATACTTCACTATATATCACTTAATATCACTATTTCTTTAAATCTAAAACTGAAAAATAAAAATCTAAGATATTAATATATGGGTAATTATTTTCATAAAGAAGCTAAAAAAGATAATGAATACATTAATAAAATAAAAGAATATAATGTTAACAGTGATGAAATAAATAATACAATAGAAATTAATAAAATTGTATTAGTTAAATGTTTAAAAGAAATTATTACCGAAATTGAAGAAATACAAAGCAAAGACAGACAACGATTTCATATGATGACACCTAAGTTTGATATGTGTAATTTTTCATTGTTGTAATTTAATAACATTATACTCAAATAATATTATTAAATTATTCTACTTTCATAACACGTTCGAAACGAATATAGAACATTTGGTTTATATCCTTACTGTTAATATTGATGTATAAAAAACTGTATGGTTCTGCCACGGCAAGTTTATACATTTCCAATAAGGATTTTTTATCCACTAATGCGCTGTTTTCTTCAATGAACGCATCCAGTTCAGTTTGATTTTTTAATTTGAAAATATATAGTGAAGAAGCATTCAGTCTGATTATGTTAGCTAAAATTCTGTATTTTTGGGTTGATAAAATGAAACTTACTGCTTGATGTCTTCCACGAGTTGCTAAACCATGAAGCAATTTTGAATGTCTTACAAATTTTGGGTCGTCTGCATGGTCATCCACCACTATTAAAATACTATGAAGTTTTTTAAGCTTATGGTCTTTCATGTATGTAATTACTTTGGTTTGTGTATCTATCACTTGTTGTAACTCTTCTGCATTGTAATGTTGAAAATATATGGCTTCTTTCTTGTCATCAACTTTCATGTCTTTTTTGATGTATTTTTTCACTTCTACAAATGTAGGGTCTGTATGAACACTTGGTGAGAAGATAAAAATACGGGAAAAACAGTCTCTATACACATCCAAAATTAAATTTTGAATTAGCACTGTTTTTCCACCAGTTGAACTTGCAACAATTATGCTTCTGAACGGAATTCTTGGGACATGTGGATATTTGCTTTGTTTATATTCATACTCTGTTATATTTCTTGGCGCTATGATTGGAACTGTTTTGGTCATTATTATTAAAATATTTTAGAAATAAAATATTTTAATAATAAGAATATCATTTTAAATTTCACTATAGTGAAATTTAAAATTCATATCATTATAATAATATATTTAAGAAATAAAATATAAATATATATAATGAAGGAAACATTTTCCGCTTGAATTGGGGTTCGTGGGAAATGGGACAGTCGCTTCATCACGTCATAAGAACGTAGGCACAGTTAATTCGGTGATAGAAGGTGATAGAAAATACTGTCGGCTGAGGAGTTCAACTCCGACGACGTCGGAGTTCAATAACTCAATGAAATTGAGTTGTTTCTGCCACGAATTTGTTTTCAGTTGTTGGCTACATCTACTTTTGAAAAAACACTCGTCTCCCCCGAGTGTGCGCTTTGACCCTATGCCCTGAGTTGCTGATAAGTCACGATATAATTAGATTATATAAAGAGTATCATCTAATTATATTTAATGGATGAGCATTATCTATACATGGATGTAATCAATGATATAGAAAAAAGGGTTGATAATGATGAACAATATCCCATAATCAAAGATAATAAAATCAAAATCTGTTGTAAAACTTCACTTGAACTTTTGAAAATTGCAATTTATAATGTGAAAAAATATATGAATGCCAAAAAGGAAAAGTAAAACCATTTAAAGAGTAGATTTTATCCAAAACGCTTTTTACAAATAAATATCTAATATATAAAATATTTATTTTTTGAAAAATAAATATCTAAATTAATATATATAAAAATGTCTGATATTGAGCAATCTGACAAAACAATTGAAATGATTACCAAACTGAACAAGGTAAACAAAATGACTAAAGGGATTGCAGATACTCTCCAAAAAATTATGGAAAAATTGGATGGGAAGGATGCAAAAACACAAGAAGAAGTCAAAGAGGAAGTGAGCAAAGCCTTTGAAAAAAAAACAGATAGGCAGACCAAAAGGGGATTACGACACCAAACGCAAACAATATTTTGACATGTTAGTAGGGGGGAAAATCAAACAACCTAAAGAAATGACACTCCAGTATTATGGTATTGAAAAGCATGATGATACATATGCTTTGCTTAATTAGACTTATGTTCAAAGTATTTAAAGAAAAAACAGTTATAACAATATATATCAATATGTTTCAAGATGTTTCAGGAAAATCAAGGGTTGATTTTAAGAATGGAAAAATCTATATAGTCAGAAATTGTGTAAATGACTTAACCTACATTGGAAGCACTTGTCAGTCATTGTCTCAAAGAATGGCACAGCATAGAAGAGACACAAAGAACAAAGCACATCAAAATATGAAATTATATTCTTTAATGAACGAAGTAGGAATAGAAAAATTCTACATTGAACTCGTTGAGTATTGTCCTTGTAATACACGCGAAGAACTTTACAGAAGAGAGGGTGAATGCATTAGACAACATAAATCAGAACTGAACAACAAAATTCAAGGCAGAAATGCACAAGAATACCGTAAAGAAAACAGAGAAGAAATATTGGTAAAGAAAAAGGAACACTATAGGCAAAACCAAGAATACTACAAACAAAAAGTAAAGGAATATAAAGAAGAACATAGAGAGCATCTAAAAAATAAAGAAAAAGAACGTTATGAAAACAATAAAGATATGATAAATGAGAAAAGGAGGGAAATATACAACCAAAAGAAAAACGAATTGAACCAAAAAAGAAGAGAAAGACTGAAACACAAAAAAGAAGATGACAGTTTCAGGGATGAATTAAACAAGAAAAGTAGAGAGTGGTATGCCAAAAATAAAGAGAGACGATGCCAAAGAAGAAGGGAATTGAGGCAACTCAAGAAACGGAGCCAACAAACAGAAGAGAAAACACAATCAAACAATAGTGAGACAGTCTATGACGAAAATGTGTAGGAACATATTTCATAATAATATTTCTGAATAAAATATTATTTTGAAATTGGAGGCTGGCAATTTGCCACTTTTAATTGGGAATTTGCCAATTAAAATTGGGAATTGCCCAAAAAGAATTCGGGATTTTCCAATTAAAATTGGGATTTTTCCAATTAAAATTGGGAATTTTCCAATTAAAATTGGGAATTTTCCAATTAAAATTGGGGCTTTGTTAATGACTGCCAATTAAAATTGGGATTTTGCTAATTAAAATTGGGATTTTGGCAATTAAAATTGGGATTTTGGCAATTAAAATTGGGATTTTGGCAATTAAAAATGGGATTTTGACACCCACTGGTGATTTAAAGTAGGTTTTTTCCAAAAAATCTGGATATCCCACACGAAAAATTGGGTTGGATATTGGGGGTGGATATGGAGGAATTCCTCACTTTTTCAATAGCATATCCAAGCTGGATATCCAAGCTGGATTTTGAGGTTGGATATTGCCATATCTGAGGTGGATATCCAATCTGGATATTGGCATTGGATAAAGTCAAAATAAACCTGCACAAACCCACAACAGTATTCAATCCCGCTATTGACTTAACTCAATCCGGCTATTGACTTAACTCAATCCTGCTATTGACTTAACTCAATCCTGCTATTGACTTAACTCAATCCTGCAATTGACTTAACTCAATCCTGCTATTGACTTAACTCAATTTTGGACACATAGAATGATAAAATCAAAAAATAAAAAATAAATTTATCATAAATAAAAATGATAAAATTATTTTTGAACAACAGCATCAATCAAGAGAAAACTTGAATGGTCATATTTTTTGTTTCCATTTTTTGGTTCAGGGTTTTTTTCTAACTCTCTTGCTTTCCTTCTGTTATATTTTTGTCTTCCTTGTTCCTTTGCTCTTTCAGCATATTCAGGGTCTACTTGTTTTCGTCTTTTTTGATAATGGGAAGTGTAGATTGATATTTGTTTTTTGATTTCTTCCAATGTTAGGTCTTCAAGACGTCTTGCAACTTTATCATTATCAGCCATAGTTGATTAATATATATATATATATGTGTTATTTCTTTAAGTGTATATCGTTTAAAGTTAAAATCCTTTTCTGTTACAATTATCTTCAAGTCAAAATGACTTAAAGAATTGTTAACTATAAATATTATATCTACTTTTTTATGACTAAAAAATCTATAGAAAGAAATTTGAAATTTTTAAGGAATTATAGGGATAGAAAAAGGGGAAAGGTTAACACAACAACTCTTGAAAAAATCAATAACGTAATAGAACTTTATCAGGACAGAAAGATTGTTCAAATGGCAACCGCAGAAAATCTTTTGAATGGATTAGTGAAAGGAGATGCTAAGGGAACAAATGCATACGAAAAAGCGGTTGAAAAATATCAGAATGTAGAGCCCATGGGAAAAAGAGAGAATGTAATGAGCGCAGTTGAAAAAGCAAACGAAGGAAGAAGAAAAGCAACCATAAATAGAAAAGGGAAATTGTATTCGGTAAAGTATATCCTTTTTTCAATTGAAAACCGCACGGGAAAGAAACACAGTAGCTTTAATCATAAAAATAGGAGATTTTACCCCCTTACAGTAAATCCAGTAGAGAGAACAGGAAGCGTTAAAAGTCAGAAATGGATTGAAGAAAAGGTAGGAGAAAGAATTATTAGATATGACCCAGATACCAAAAAAGATTTTGCAAAACTAATGACTGTAATGAAAACTGACAAGGAGTTTGAAGAAATGGTTGAGGGTGAATTCTTTTACTACATTGATGCAATTAAAATCATTAAAGCTGAATTGATTGATGAAAGCATTGAAGATTATGATATTTTCGCTGATGAACTCACTGATGCAAAACACAACGTTAGTATTTTCAACAGATATATTCAAACTGAAGTTAATCCAGACTGTTTAAGATTTAAAGATGCAATCGCGACAAAGGGACATGTTAATAATGAGTGTTGGATGAATACACTGTTAGACCATTATTCAGATACATTGTTTAAGCACAAAAGGGGAAGCTTGGCAAGAAACATATGTAGAGAAAAAATTTTGGAATGTATAGGTAAGACGGATGAAGAGTTTAAACAGAGAGGGGCATCAATAAACGAAATGGAAAAGGTATTCAAAGAATTCAAGATTAAAGCCAGACTTTATGACATTGATAGTAATCTGATTTTCAAGCATGACCCCGAAAATTTTAACAGTTGTAGAATTATTACTTTCAACGGTTTAGTTGCAAATAGCCATATCTACACTTTAAATCATGACCTTAAGTCAATCAAAAGAAGAGAGGACGGCGAAGAATACGGTAAGTTAACATTAAGCAACAACTACTACCTAAATGAAAAAAAAGAACCAATGAAATACAAAATGATTAAATCTATTGATGACTTACTGAAGCTAAAAGAAGAAAATGAATACAAACTCATTTTAGAAAACAATGATTTAGACAAGGCACTGTTTGACTTGAAAGAGGCAGGATACACACCACAAGTAAGATATAACGCACACAAGACATCACAAATCATCATGGAATTAACTCATAAGATTTCCGAAAAGAAAACCAAAACTGTAAAATATACAATTGAAAC
>VSDK01026565.1:62527-130916 GCA_009767595.1 Symbiodinium kawagutii
GCATTAATCAGGAATGCTCTGATGGGACGTCCTACACGTACAAAGCCCGTACAGTTAACTGGAAGACTCACGACTCTTGGCAAAGGGATTGGGAGGTATGAAGGGTTTAGGTTGATATTTGGGATGGTTGGTTGATGAACTGACATTCTGGGGATGGCTTTCAACCACCAACTAAATAGATATAATCTTTGGGAATTGAGGGGAATCATGTAGACCACGCTACCTGTTTCTGGCGATGGGTAGCGACGTGCTTGGTTCCATGATTGCATCAAACCTCAAAGTCTGCAGAGGGAACCCTTCATTTGGGTGCGTCAAACCATCAGAATATAGAAACATAACCCCTGGTATACCTCGCTCGGGGATGTGCGGGTGTTTGCATCCCTGTTTCAAAAAGTGGGCGCACCGATATACGTTCTTTTCGATTCTTTTCCATTCAATCATCAGCGATCAATCAGCTCTAGTATCGACAGTGCGATGATCATGTACTGCTGGCTAGCTGGGTATTAATGCGATCAATCAACTCTAGATCAATCAACTCTAGTATTCAACTCTAGTATTCACAAGCTTGGGGATACAAGAGTGACTAGCTGGCTACCTTTTGGTCATTGGGGCCTTGCCTGAGCTCAGGACGCGATCCGGACAGATTCCAGTTCTCTTCTAGCAGCAGATGGCTTGCCAGGAGCTGTGATTGTCCATACCTGTAGGACTTTCACCAGCAGAAGTTGTCATGGAAATCTACCTTTTTTTGTAAATGAACGACCAATCCAGTGCAAGTAGTTGCAAGTAGCTGTGCCAGTGAAGCCAGCTGCAAGTGTAACCTACTCAGAAGCATCTCCATCACACCAAATTGAGGAAATGTGCACATAGACAACTTCCAATGTTCAATGAACAATAGAAGTTTGAACCATGGTAAACATAGACGTGACATAATGATATGAATATTTGAGCATAGAATTAACATGCTAACATAAATAAACACTCCAATCATGTCTATGAGCAATAATGTTAACATTGAACATGTTAAATGCACATACACTTCTTGATATCTTCCAAACTTGCTGCAAGGATGGTACAAAGCCACAGCAGAGAGCACCTGCAATGCCACTTGCGCAGCGGCTGGCTTGTTGTGTTCGACGGACAGCTCTCTTTTGAGCACCGCAGGGAAGATTAAGGTGTGTCAGGGGCGGTGTTGCGATTGGTTCTCGTACTCTGCCTCCGGCTGTCTTTGTTCCTTCTCCTTTTGTCCTTTCTTAGTCAGTAGCATTTGCGTAGTGTATTGCATCGTGGCTTCTTTATTCCAGTCCTTCTCCTATTCAGTGGAATCCTCACCCGTCCTGTTGTGTTCTGTCTTCTCAACAATCCTCAGATGCCAGGGGTTTTCGTAGAATAGGGGTGCCCACAAACATCCATCAAAAGTCATTCATAGTCAGAAACCAAACAATTTTGGGGGTACCCTATTCTGAGAAACCACGATGTGAAGGTTCCTTTGAAGCCGCTCAATCGCCTGCCTGCAGGTCGCAATGGGCGAACTTGACGAAACGTGCTCGACGGTTGAGGACGGAAAGTGAGTTTGGAAGTTGATAGCGCGGAGGATGAGAGTCACCAATGAAGACCAGAATGGTTTTGACAGTTGTGACTAGCAGCTATGGTAAGGGTCAATAAGTGTGGTGAATGGTTCGGACCTATGGTAACGGCGGTCAAGAAATGGCACTCCATCTTGAGGAGCCGCAGAACGGCACCAAAGCTGGCAGCTTCAGAAAGGATGACAAGGGCACTATCTGCAGTCCTGCAAATGAGAAGACTCCGCTGAATTGCATGGCAGAGTCTCCCGAGGGTGTCACGCGCATTTGCTTTTGCAAGGGCACAGAGGATGTCTATAAACTTGCACCCAGAGGTGCTGGGTTTCGGGGGATGTGTGTAGAAAACGTGGTCGTGACGTTTGGGATTCCAGATCCAGCTTTCCGAGGGCCCCACATAAGATGGGAGTTGTGGAGACCTTCCTTTTGTTGTGCTCTTCGTTAGCCAGACACGCACAGATATATGAGATATGACGACAATTGACAGGCCATATATGTGTGAAAAATAGACAGTGATATATTGATATGTTTATGTGTATTTATGTGTCTTCTATATCTGTGGCATGCTTACAGCAATTTCATCTACATATGCATGCATGGCTGCTGCTGCTGATGTCGATGACGATGACGATGACGATGACAACGAGGATGACAACAACGATGACGATGAAGAAGAAGATGATGATTATGATGATGATGATGATGATGAGGAGGAGGATGATGATGGTGATGGTGATGGTGATGATGATGGAAGAGTCTCCCCGTTGACTCTTGACGAATGTCAGGCAGCAACGTGTGTCCAGATCAATACCGCGCCATTGAGTCCTCGAAGGATTGTGAAGAAGCAGCAAAAGCTGGGATGCAGGGTCTCCCTCCTCCAAGTGCGTGGGAGAAGAACGATCCCAACAATCAAGGAGTGACATGAACGAAGTTTCGGTATCATGGCACCATGACTATGAACATAAATTCCAGATGTGTTTACTTTACACCAGCCACCACCACCCGTTGCAGGATCTCCTTCGAGTTGTTTCAAAGACTTGGAAACGGGGAAAGTGCGCTTCAACTCAATCTCCATGCGGGGCTATGAAGAGTTGGATGGATGGCAAACTGCAGATCATCGGAAGATCTGCAAGAAGGCTTTCAGCACCTTGGACAGCCTTTCAGCATAGCCTGGACTATGGTCAAGCTTCAGAGTGCGCAGATTCCACAAGTGTCAATGTTACGATTCATGATATCGGTCAAGGAGATTGTCAGGGATTGTGAGGGGTTCATGGTAGGGATTCTGGTTCTAAGCCAGGGTTAACTTGTGGTTTGAAGCCAGCGATGATTCATGGCTTGTAGATGTTTGTAGCGGCTTCATGCCCACAACTTGGCGCCGGGGCTTGGCCGCAGGCCCGTACTAACTGAGGTGGTCCAGAGGCCGAACCCTCGTGCAAGTTCACGGCCTTGGAGGATGAGGTCGGGATGAAGATACAGTGCCGACCACCACCAGTCTGCAGCATCATTCAACAGCTGATTATCATCATCAGCCATCATAAATGATCAGGAAATATGATGGTAACAATCATCAAGCCTGTGCTCAATGATTGGTTGGTTCACCCTTTTCCTGCAAGTTTTGTTTGTTCAGGGAAGCATTCTATAAGAGCGTTCATGTGTTCTCGATCTCAGAATTTCACCGGCTTTATAAAGTTGAGGCCCTGACTTTGAGTCGTTCCTGGGTTGTTGATCCCCAATCTGAACGTATGCACACTTTTGCTTGCTTGACTACCCAGCATGGGGAAGACGTGAGACCCAGCATGGCGCCAGGTCTTTTTGGGTGGTGTTTCCTATGACAAGGCAAAGGATGGTAGCAGTGCCATCACCTTCATGCCACCCGGGGTCTTCCAAATGGAGACGAAGATGCCCTTTGGGATCACACAGATCAAGCTCATCAGTGACAAGAATACGACTTGCAAAATCAAGGGCAAGAACTACAAATTGTATCTTGGAATCTTCAGATTTCCCTGAAAGTTGGAGAGTCGTAAAGTTTCTTCGGAGTCAATCGGGCTGGTTGCTTCCACGAGAGATATCCACCATTTCACTGAGACTGTTCTTGATGTTGCTTTTGTATGGGATGATGATACTTGAAGGTTGGTGCCTCAAGTTGTGTAAGTGTGGTGAACACTTGCTCCATTTGCTCGTCTTGACAGCTTCAGAATGGTAGCCTTGATGTGGTAGGTGACGTCTTTGAGAAGTGGGCAGCGATGGCAGCCATGCAATGTTGACACCGAGGTACGGAAACCTGGGAATCTTTTCCTTGAGACTCAAAGACCGAAATCTGCAGGCAGCCGATGGCAGCCGATGGCAGCCGATGGCAGCAGATGGCAGCAGATGGCAGGGGCAGCGGATGGCAACTTCGCTCACTCAAAAAGCGTGCAGAATTTTCATCAGCATTTGGTTCACGAGCTTGTACGCGTGTCCGTGGGGTTGAATTTCCATCCCTTTTTGTGTTTGTTGAGCATTTAGCATCACCCACGTAAGATATATGTGCAATACGTTCATAGGGTACACAGGTTGTCATGGGGATTGTCATTTGGCTGTGGGTCAAACAAAACCCCGAACGCCTGGTGCACCATCATCAATCATTACGTTCCCATATATGTATTCACCATTATTTTTGGTTGTTATTATCCCCCATTGTTGATGGTTAATATCAGCCCACAGCCATTTTTGAACGTTCGACTCTGCTACATTCGGCTAGCTTCTTGATCCATGTTGCAGCGAATTGCCAAGCCTGGGAGGCCATGGATACCATTGAATGCAATCAGAACGTCATGGCGGTCGGCTTCAAGAACGTCTCTGCAGAGCAGGAAGCATCCAATGTAGCTTGGCCTTGGTGGTAGCACAGGCGATTACCTTGGAAGCTGTCAAGATTTTTAGGTTCAGCGCTAGTTTTGGGGGCCCCAAAGCTATGGATGGTTTATGACTAGAAATGGTTAGGAAAAATGGCAGGTGTTGTTTTTTTCGAACTCTTGTTTTTGTGAGACGGCAAGATTGCACGGAGGGTTGCCACCGTGCCTAGAGAGGGCCCATATTGGCCGTCAGAAGAAGCAGGCAAAAGTGGATCCTGCAGATAGACATTCGGTTTTAGGCAAAGATCGTCAGGAGTGACATGTCTCGTCGTGTTTCACTTTGTGCCTACCTTTGCGGGAGTCCAATTTCCATTTCTTTTGTATCGATTGCGAAACCCTGCATTTGGCGTCGTCCACCGCTTGGAATTGCTTCTTGTACTTTTGAAGCTTCATGCGTCCAAACATCCTTACCAATGGACGATAGTCATTATTAAAACCATCTTTATTAATGACCATGGCCGATAGCCATTATTGATATTATTGTTACCATCATTATTAATAACCAATGGCAAGCTACCAGATATCTTTTAGCGTCGAAGATTCTGTGCACGCACATCACGCAGCGTCCAAGGAGCCCCGCCTCAATCTACTGGGTGCCACTGCGTGCCATGCTGCCAACATGCGTGGTGTAGGAGGCAGGGATTGGAAGGGAAGCGATCGGAAAGGAACATTGAATTCTTTGAACACTCTTAACCATCTATTTATTCACCAAACACTAATAATCCTTCTCAACCACCTTAAGCCCTTGCTAATCATTAGGATCCATTAGGTAGCTATCACTTAACCACCATGGTTTATTACCAAACTCACTGCAGGTCTGGTGCTGGACAACGTGTTGCACCTGGAGCCGGGCTTTGTGTTTGTGAAGACCTTGGCCAAGAACGAGCTCGCACACGTGGCCACCATTTCCGAAGAGGCGCGGTGCGTCCGTGGTCTGGGAGACATCTGGGAGACATGGATACACAACTTGCGGTGCTTGAGAGGTGAGCTGTCAGCTTAAACCTGGCCTTAGTAGATGTATTGAAGTGGAAGATGATGGTTGAAACCTTGGTGATTGCAGTGATTGGTGCGGGAGACATGGATCCTTCGGTGGTTGCGGTGCGAAGCCTAGAGTTTTGGGCGTTGGGATGTTGAAACCACGCAATGATACGCATTGTGCATGTTGTGTGGACAAACGTCCCATGGTTTTAGCAGGATACTTGTAATTCCAGAGCCAAGAAAGCAATTTCTACTCCCAGTGGTGTTTGCTGAAGACCCCGGAAAAAGTCACTGCACCCATCTCCAATTTAATCTTCGATGTCAAATTTGAGATGCATCATACACTGTGCATCAATAATTTTTGCTACACTTCTGATGCACAGTGTATGCTTCGGACTGTCGCCCCGGCCGGAGGAATTCGACACTCTGGTGGAGCCCTACAACAAATATCCAGTGGTGAAGCGAATTTGCCCCTCATGCGCAGCCAGTCATACAGAATCTCGGGATTTGAAGTTGCAGGATGTGTAGGTGTGGACAGCTACATCAACACAGATAAGACTTGACATGTAATCTTGGAGCTCTTCACGGGGGACCCAGAATCCAACTCCACGTTGTTCTGAGGTGCAGGGTTTCCCTTGGTTTCTTGCATCCGTCAGCCATGAGCCGATCACAGGGTGATCCTTGGATCACCATTGGCACCGGCTCTCAGGAAATCGTGTACCGGCGCTACACCCCGCTGAGCGGTTTCTCGCTCTACGAGTCGCATCTTGACCAACGAACGACTTGCAGTGCTTAGCATCAACCATTGCTTCCCTTATTATTGTTGGTCATTATCCCCCATTATTGGTTGGTTGATATTGACCCATAGCGATATTCATTTCCTTTCCATGCTGGTCATCCAGGGTGCAAGGCCGCCTGATCCCTTGTCTCGCAAGGATGGCATGCTCGTGGGGTGAAGATACGAAAAATGTGGAGGGTAAAGACTTCAAGCTCTTCAGCAATTTGAACGATGCTTTCGGGGACAGAGGGAGCGTGGTCCTGGAAGGTTCTGAGATGCAGAGAGATGAAATCATCTCGCATGTTTGATGATGGTACCCTCGACCATCCACAAGACGTTTCCTCTCTCTCTTTTCTTGGAATCGGATCTTTTCTATTTGATTTATTTGGTTGCCACTATCTATGGACACAACTCTTTTGCATCGTTGTAGTTTCTCTTCTGTTGATACGGAGCTTACTGGAAGAAGCGATGGTGAGACAACAGGGTCCGAGCGAAGAAAGCCATGGACCGACCAATTCAGCCCTGCCGTCAGGACACCAAGAAATGGTCCTTTTGTAGCTTCAACAGCACCAGGCCAGTGGCGAGCAGCCATGGGGACCCTGCGTTAGCCACTGCTGTGCGTGACCTTTTAATGGAAAAAAGGCAGTCTTGGAAATTGTATTTGATGACCTCAAGACCAATTGCATATGACGACCTGACCTACCTACTACGATCATCTACCATTTGTTTCAACATGTTTCAACACTTGGATGCTAATCGAAGGGATTTAAAGAAAGAGATCAAGTCACTGTGATCCAATCGACTGCGTTTTCATGCGTGGGCCAGGGGCTTCCCTGGTGAATGTGGCCCTTCAAACTTGCTGAGCGACCAGTGGAACAGCATTCCAGTGAATGCAGGCGCAGCAACGAGCGCCTGAGGGGTCACAAGTTGTCACAAGGGCAAGTTTGACTCACAGATTTCGACAGATTCTCCTGGCATCTCATGGCTAATCTGGCCATTTACCTTGCAAAGTACAGAAACTATTCTCCGAATCTTGGAACAACTGCTGTTTGTCAAACATGTCAGGCAGTTCGAGCGGCAAGTGCACCGTTGATGGGGGTGCCGCGGTTGCAGCGAGAGTTTATGTGTTCAACCCGAGAAACAGTTGCTTTCAATCAAGTGAGTTCGGTTGCGCTGAGAGTTCTGAGTTCAGAGATCTCTTTCTTTGTGGATTCTCTTAAGGTGGCCGAGCAGTAAGCTTCTACAATTTCTTGCCAATTGTTCCGCAAAAGTTCAGGCGGCCTTGGGAAGGGCTCTTCCCACTTTTCGTGTATGACTTGACTCAGGAAGTTAGATACATGGTGTTGAATGCTGCCACTGGTTCCCTGTAAGCCTGTATAAGAATGCTTTGGCTGGCACATTCTGGTATGGAATTGCCAAGCTTATGCAGCGAGGGGCGTTTCACCAGCTTGGGCGCTGCTGCTAGGCTTGGCCTCGCAGTGGATCAAGATGGGAAAGTCACCAGCCTCAGTGAAGCTGACTTCAATCGACGTTTTCAGCAAAGCAGGCTGGGCACGAGATCCATGACAATCTGTGTCGCATCCTGGCGGTGACACTTGGCGCGCGAGTTCGTGCATTTGGGATGTCTTCACTGCGCGAGGTATCACATCATCTTGCGAAAGTGCCAGAGCTGTAGAAAGAGCCACAGGTCCATTGTCTGCAGATCAACGATGCTTGCAATCCTCCATAGCACCGGCCAGCTTGCCCTTTTGCAGTCTAGAGCCTCATGATGACATCTGCCCCGAAATGGGTCCCAAAATGAAGTCTTGGTGCGGGTTTTAGATTGCCAAGTGGAGTGACTTCAGTCAAAATTTCAAACCATCTACCTAGCCGCCATAGACAAGATTATCAACAAAACCAAGAATCAACAGAATATCATTAAAGATCCTTTCTTGGGATCTTTATCGCCCAGCTGATGAATTTGTAAGGCAGAACTGCTGATTTCGATTGTCACTCGTGAGGTTCATCTTCTATCGCCGGCTCACGAATACTGACACCTATGAGCCCTTCAAGTCTCTGGCCTGTGACTGGCAGGCTGAGACGAAAGATGATTTGAACAGCGGCATGGATTCATCGCGATGGCTTTTATGGTGATTTTTTCTGCTTCATGGTGATTTATAGTGGCCAATAATAGCCAATGAAAGGGGATAATAACTATAACCAACAATAATGGTTAAACACTGATTTCTAAGCCCTACAAGGCACCTTTTGACCATGATGCCATGGTGGTGATAGCTTCCAATGCCGTTTTCAACGCATCGTCAGTCCACCGCGGACAACATCTTCATGGTGGATTTCAAGCTCTACAGCGATCTGCAGGAGACTTGATGGATTTGTTGCGCATGTTGGAAGTTTGGCTCCGTGAAAAACGACAAGAGCTGGGTATGGCCCAGGTGATTGTAGTGGAGTGTGATGTTCAATCTGTATGGTTGTGAGGTAACTGGAACAGAGTTGGGAAGCTTGTGGAACTGCAGGATGCACTGGCCGACAACAATCCCTGGGACTTTTGTGGCTTGGATGGCGGGAGAATGCTGGGGTGGGTTTGGGTGTCTGTGTGGGCCCAAGATAACAAGAAGTGGACGGCAGTGCCTTTTTGCTGGAATGCAAGAAGCCAAGCTCCCCTCGCGATAGTGGGGCAAGAAGATGTCAACACCAGAGATGTAGGGCAAGCAACTTGCCATTCCAAAAGCATCAATCTGTTGATGTTCGGGACAAGACAGGGTTGCTTGAAGCACACGCGTTGGGAAATGTGTTGAGGGGTGCATTTCCCTGTGCTAGGCAGCGGCTTTCCTGGCACCTGCGGCACGGAAGGGAAGGCACTTTCTGGGATGGGATCAATGATCAAGCCATGATTTCAATGTTGTTGGAATGCAAGTCTGAGAGAGGATCCACCTTGACTACCATGACTGGACAAGATCATCACCGCCACTACAATCTTCATCATTTTCTTCTTCATGCCAAATTCCCAGCTGGTTGATTCCATAGCTTGATTTTTCGCAAGGCTCAGACAGGGCAAGCCAACTTCATTCCAGTGTCCGACTGCGTCAACGAAACTGACAACGCAACTGGCAAGGTGACGCTGAAAAACGGGACTGGAGGGAGATGAGACGTGAAAGCTGCTGCAGGTAGTTTGGTGAAGATGGCAATGTACATGGTCTTGGTGAAGTTGTTGGTAGTTATTGGTGAAGTCAGTTGGTAGTTATTGGTTATGCTTATTGATTATTGGTAGTTTGGTAATTATTGTTTTGGTGAAGTGGGTGTTTCCCTCAATCAGTATGTTGGGTCTTCAAGAGAACGGGTAATTCTGGCTACCCATGTGGGTAGCTTCCACCATCATTCCCACCAACAACCATCAAATCATCTCTGTTCATAGGTGACGATGTCTCTGAACGCCGCCTTGGTGTTTCCTTCGCACCTGTGACATCCCTTCTGACTCTTGAGGCCGTGACCTTCGAGCTCTTGGAAGATGAAGAGATGGAAGTGGAAGAGCTTCAAGCAGAGGCCATGAAGAGCTTCAATATGCTTCAAATGCGGAGCGAAAAAAGTGATGAAGATTTCTCAAAGTGATGAAGATTTCATCAGATTTCATGACATTTCGATTTCAAGGCCTTCATCTGGTCATCATCTCCTGAATTTCATCGATTTCAAGGCCTTCATCTCAGCCTGGTGTCGTCGTGTCGCCAGGCCGATGAAGAGACGGAGGAGATCAAAGATGCGGTGCTTCCCTCCGGCGCCGTTGCGGCTGAGGGCCTGGTGGCCTGGTTCAGGCAGGGGACGGGCACCCTGGAGATCGGTTGCCATGGAGATCCATGGATGGCTCGATGGGTCATGAGGTGAGTCACGATATCGTCCATGGATGGACATCCCGCCCTGGATGTGCCACAGGGGCCCTGGACTAGCTATGGACTACCTACAGCTGCTTGCAGCTAGTGACGCAAGGTGACTGTCAGACTTCTCTCATTTATTTCTGGTTCAGCATCATGATCATACATGAACGGCGGGCTGTTGACAAGCAGATTCCAACTCCTGGAAGTCCTGAATCAACTAGTGGCCAAACCGCACCTGATGCTGACGTTCAACTCTTGCAGGAGTGAAGATGCAGGTCCAACTTGGAAGAGTTCCGTTGGAACTTACAAGGCCATGGATGGGCAATGCAGTTGGAGGAGCTAGAGTCAATCTTTGTGCAACAAACATGGATTTTCTTGAAAGTTTGAGATTTTCTTGCATCAAGGCAGAAGTGAATAGTGGTTTGGTGCGTACGGGCACGCGACACTACGGAGCCGAGATGAAACACATCTACGGTGACAGCGACTTGGAAGTACGGGTCAACCGGGCCAGGAATCGTCTCAATTCCGAAACGACTACCCTCTGGGAAACTTACCTGGAAGTTCAATATCATCGTTCTCAACAAGTACACCAGCATGAATAAACAGTGGATTTTCCACGCACCCAGGTGACTTTGCCAGAGAGCAAGCGTCATCAAGCATTATCATCAATCATCAGACAACCAAGCATGATCCAACCAACCATGCACCAACCATCATTATCAACCATCAGACAATCATCATCATGCCATCATTGATTTCACCGTTGGTCGCATCATCGACCGTCCGAGTTCCAAGGCAAAGCCAGCTTGGGATTTGGCGACATCCTGCCCAACACCTTCACGAGCCCTGGCAGAGAACTACCAAACTCAACGATGGGTAGGTTACATCCGTAGGTTCAGTTCGCATCCCAACCCTTGGACTGTGGATGGTTGCTGGGCCTTAGTTTGCCCCAGCCATAGGCTTCTAAACGAGTGAAGAAAGAGGGACCTCTCCTGCTACCAACTAGCACCAACTCCCACCAACTGCTACCCAACTCCTACCAACTGCTACCCAACTCCCACCAACTGCAACCCAACTACTACCAACTACCCACTGCGAGAAAGAAGGACCTCTCCTGCCGTGAGGATTTGCTCCTTAAGCGCCTACACAGGCATTGCGCAGGGCAAAATCCTGCGCGGTGAGCCACTTGGCCTTGGCACGGTGATGCCTGATGGATTCGTAAGTTGTGAATCAACGGTTGTTAATGACCACAAATCACTCAGATATGATTATGCTACTACTGATATGTAATTACTTGTATATATTATGTATAGTGGTTGTTAGCAACTATCGATAACATTGGTTCATTAATCAATGATACTTGTGAATTTGTTATGATGGAGACTGGATAATGGCTCTTTAACGCATCGTAGACAGTGTTTGCCTGATGTTTTTGATTGTCTCGGGGGACATTTGCAGTCAACCCTTACCCGTGATTCATACTCACAGCCAGTTTTATGTGACTTGCTGTGAACTGAGCCGAACGAAGCCCGCGAAGTCAGCTGATTGCCCAGCATGGTGTTACGGTAGCAGCTGGCCCTTGCGGCACTTGCGAAAACTTCCCCAGGGACTGGTGGCACGGCCATGCGAATGGCATGGCGGGCAGTGTCTTCTATGGGAAGTGGGTCCGCAACGAGGAGAGCCTCAATGCAACTCGAAGTTGGATCGTGGCCTGGTGAAAGATCGTAGCCGATGGGACAGATGCTGCGCCACAAGGTCTAGGATTTCTCTGTGGATGTTTTGAGGCCAGAATTTCGGAAGTGCTCATAGTTCTTGGTTTGAAAATTGATTTTCTTGATGGGAGCTAGAGGTGTTGATGTGAAAAGCGTGTTGTGCTGAGGCTCTTTGTGCCTCCAACCAGCTTGAATATGTTTTCCTGGATGGTCCGGGATCCAAGCGTACACAGTGAGTAGATGGCACACTCTGCGGGTCCCAAGTCTCCCGAACATGGCTGCTTTCTCAACAAGATCTTGACAGATTTGAGCACTGTCAAATCCCAAGTAACTGGTTTCGCTGCTGGTTAAGCTGTGCGTTCAACATGCATCATTTGCCTTCTGGAAAGCTTCTGATTTTGGGATGGCCCCCTTGCATCAATGCCAAAACCGCAGGTGCGCAGCGCTCTGCCAAATTTGCCGGAGCAGGTGGACATGCTCTGGTAGGAATCAACGATGGGCCAGAGAAGGAGATCAGTGCAGCATCTGAGAGTCATGAAAGTGTGCGGAGTCGCTGATGCTACATCAAGCTGCAACCATTTTTTTGGAAATAGGATGAAATCAATGAACACTTGATGAACATTTGATGAATCGAATCTGTTTTTGTGGTCTGAAGAGCACCAGGAGCATTCTGACTGGGCCGTGGCGGAAGTCATCACTTGGGATCGGGTCCTGACGCGAATCTTGGCAGAGTTCAATGGTTGTATGCACGTGTTTTTTGTGGTTTGTTAACGAGCATGTTCAGCTGGTTGGTCTGGGGTTGCTGTTTGAAGATATACTCGTAGGTGTTGAGGTGTTTCGGTGTTTCTAAAAATGGGGTTCCTCCTCAAATCATATAATATTCAATATTAATCACTTCTAAATTTACAGTGATAAACCAACCAATTTTTGGTTCCTTATTTTGAGAAAACACCATAGATACCTATCTTAGGCAGGCACCCCAGCTGTTCAGGAGACATGTGCCGAGTTCTAAGGCACAGAGATGGTAGAGGCCCAGAACTACCTCAGAGCCAAGGCCAAGGTTTGTCAAGCGGAGCAAGCGGCTCAGCCCTTTGGTTGCAACAGCAGACAGGTTTTGTCGGTAGGCAGAGTATGGGGGGCTTCTGGCAATCGCTGAAACAAGGGGTGAGCTCAGCCAGTGCAGATGTCATTGTCACGTGTGCGTTTTCATAGTCTTCTATCAAATGTTGTAGTGAACCTAGTGAACCTTACAATGGCACCCTGGCAACCTTGCTATCGATTTCCCGTTGATCATTACAGCTGCATATCCACTTCCATCCCCAGTCAATTGATTCTATGCAGTTCGCGGCCGTCACCGCTAGTTCGCAGCTTCCGATCAGTATGTGCAGGGCAGAAATGACATACATTGTGGGTTATTTGAAGTTACGTGGTACCCGAAGAGTGACATGGGACGACATGACCGTTACGTTTGATGACACAACGAAAAGAACGCACCAATTCGCTGTTCAGGTGCGACAGTGCCCCTTGCGTGTCCCTGTTTGTGGCTTGGAAAGCAGGGCTGTGAAGTCGTAGATCTGTGTTGGACAACTGGGAGATGTTTGAGAGCCTTGTTGCAAGTGTTTGGCATGGTTTGTTCCATGGTTTGTTGCATGGTTTGTTGCATGGTTTGTTGCACGGTTCGGCCTTGGTTTGAAAGATCAAGTGAATATCACTTGCACTTTATTCTTTGCCCAGAAGGTACACATGTAAACGCGGCACACGCGCAAGCATGCTTTACATGAGCTGACTGTTTGGTGTGAGGCCACAGCCACTCTGGACTCAGGGACTAGCCAAGGGATCTGTAGGGAATCACTATCATTAACCATCACTAAGCATCAGTAGTAACCATCATTATGTAAGAATCACAAAGCATATCACACTTATTCAACTGCCTTGGCTGAAGGTTCGTTTTTGTTCTACGGATCATGAAGGATTGCATCAGATCGCATTGGATTCACTAGCATTGTTTAAAACACCATGTCACCGCGATCGGAGCATTGTTTGGGTCTGATTTGCATCTTTTCGCATCATCAACACAAGGTGGTTTCTCAAAATAGGGGTACCCCTAAATCATCCAGTGTATAATCATTTCTAATAATAAACCAACCATTTTTGGGGTCCCCCATTTTGAGAAACCACCACAAAGGCTGGGGAGAACTGCCAAAATTGGGGAGCTGGGGTTCCAAGTGCTGCAATTCTGGGGTGTGAGGTTGGTCCAAACAAGCACAATGTCATGTTCCGCAATGCAGATGGCACGGCCACAGCTGCTTGGATGGCAATGCTATTCCACCGATGAATCGATTGGATGAGAAGGTCCTTCCGTTTGCCAAGGTTTTTGGCATTGATGATGATGATGATGATGATGATGATGATGATGATGATGATTCGGTGATTTCTTAGAATGGAAATACCTGCAAATCATCCAATATTATATAATCGTTCTCAGAAATTTGCCACCCATGTTTGGGCTTCCCACTTTCAAGAAACTTCCATTTGCATGATCTCAGTTTGAAATCCTTCGGAGTCCTTTCGAGGCAATCCACCAGCCGGGGCACTGAGGTCAAAACCTACTTGGGAGCTGAGGTGCCTTGCACTTGCTCAGGCGCGTGAGCCTTGCTCAAGTTTCTTGTGTCAAGAAGTAGAGACTTTGACTTGCAAAAACCTTTGGATCCTACAAGCTTCTGCATGGCATCTCTGGTGCATGTTCGACATATTCTCGACGCCATCCCAAGCCACCAGGGTTTGAGATGGCTTCCCGGTTTCACTCATTTTTCCAGGGTTTCGGCCGCCAGAGCATTCCACAGGAGGTGGAGCGTGTAGGCTGTAAAGATTTCCTTCAGAAATCGCAGCTGTGCAGGTCATTGCCAGGGCTTGGTGGGTTCCTGGCGATGCGATGGTGGACCCTACGGAGGTCTTTACACCATCACTTCTGGCTATGAAGATGATTGGACACCTGAAACCAACCGCGACAGCATTCTCCTCTGCACAGTTGCAAGGCTGGTGGGGGTCGCCACGCGGAGCCCTGTCAGAGAGATCAGCTGATTGGTTTGTGGGGAAAATGTGATGCGATCTCGTACGTGATGAGTTCTTTGAGCTTTGACATGGGCCAGTGATTCCGATTCTCAAGATTTGGCTCCGAAGTTGAAGTTGTGGACCTCTTCCACTGCTTTTGACACTGCTCTTGATTTGTTTCACCAGTGCTTTCACCAGGCCGATCTGGGGCAAGAAAGGAGAGCTGGCGAAGATGGGTCTGGAAGTGGGGAAAGCTCAGGCCATGCTGAAGGACCTGGGAGTTGGTCATGGCAATCAGCTGGGTTAGCTACCCAACCAGTACAAGGGTACCCAAGCATTGCAAGTGGATGAAATGGGATGACGTGGGATGACGTGGGTCCATGACGTGGGATGACACTTTTGCTTTTCGCCAATTTTACGAAAGCCAGCCGTCAGGCTAGGCTGAAGTTGTTTTTTGCGAACGAAGTGAGATTAGGGGTCTGGGGGGCGGTGGGTCCAAAAGGGGTTCAAAATCTCGCCCTAGCCTGGGGAGAAGGGTGTGCCGGGGCATGCTTTTGGAGGGCAATGTACCACTAGGCAATTGGCTGCCGATCCCCTTCGACTCCCCCCTGGTCCGTCCTGGGTGTTGCCTAGACAGAGAAGGAGAAGGAGATAAGAAAAGAAGGGGGAAGAGAAGAGGGGAAAGGAGAGGAGAGGACAAGAAAGGAGGAGTTATCTAGAGGGTCCAAGGCGGAAAAGCTTAAGCAAGCACGGAGAGACAACAACAGGTGGTGGTCAGTTGCATGTTTATAGCATGTGTGTGGAAGCGCAGCATTTGTGGTCAAAGGAGGTGGTTTGGTGAAATAGAAGAAGAGCAGTGCAGATAGGAGAAGCGAGCAGAGAGAGGTGAGGAGAAGATACGCCAGGAGAAGAAAGAAGGGGAGATGAGAGGAGAGGAGAGGAGAGGAGAGGTGAGGAGAAGAGAGGAGAGGTGAGGTGAGGAGAAGAAGAGTATGAGAGGAGGCGAGTCGGGAGAAGGGAGGGGAGGAGGCATGTGACGAGAGCAGGGAACTGGGGAGGGGGACGAAAAGTATGAGAAGAGGCGAGGTGGGAGAGGAGAGGAGACACCAGGAGAAGAAAGGAGGGGAGATGAGAGGAGAGGAGAGGTGAGGTGAGGTGAGGAGGGGAGACATGTGGCGAGAGCAGGGGCACCGGGGAAGGAGAAGAAGAGTATGAGAGGAGGCGAGCAGAAGGAGATAAGAAAAGAAGGGAGAAGAAAGGAGGGGAGATGAGAGGAGAGGAGAGGAAAGGAGAGGTGAGGAGAAGAGAGGAGAGGTGAGGTGAGAAGGGGGAGAGGAGGAGAGGAGGAGAGGAAGAGAGGAGGAGAAGAGGAGAGGAGGAGAGGAGGAGAGGAGAAAATGAGGTGAGGAGGAGAGGAAGGAAAGGAGGAGAGGAGGGAGGAGGAGAGGAGGAGGGGAGGAGAATAGGAGGGGACAAGGGGAAGAGGAGAGGAGAGGAAGGGGGAGAGGAGGAGAGAAGGAGAGGAGGAGAGGAGAAGAGGAGGAGATGAGGGGAGGAGGGCAGGAGGAGATGAGAGGAGGAGAAGAGGATAGGAGAAGAGGATGAGGAGAGGAGGAGAGGAGGAGAGGAGGAGAAGAGGAGGGGACAACGAGAGAGGAGAGGAGGAAGAGAGGAGAGGCGAAGACAGGAAAGAGGACAGGAAGAGAAAACGAAGAAGAGACCAAGAGAAGAGGAGAGGACCAGAGAGGCACGAAAAAGAGGAGGAGGAACGAGAAAAAACAGAGGAGGAGGACCAGAAGAAAGGAAGAGAGGAGAGGAGGAAGAGAGGAGAGGCGAAGACAGGAAAGAGGACACGAAGAGAAAACGAACATGAGACCAAGAGAGGAGGAGAGACCAAAGCAGATTCGCAAAAGAGGAGGGGGAACGAGAAAAAAAGCGAGGAGGAGGAGGAGAGGAAAGAGAAGGAGAGGAAGAGAATGTGAGCGGAGATGCAAAGCAGGGAGAAGAGGACAAGAAAAAGAAAAGATACAAAAAAACAAAAAGAGGAGAAGAAGAGAAGCAAACGAGAAGAGCATGACAAGAGGAGAAAGGAATGAAGAAAAGAAAAAAAGAGAAGAGGACGAGGGAAGGGAGGGGGGAAGAACAGGACAACAAGACAAGAGCAGGATTCCAAAAACAGGAAGAGGAAAAGATGAAGAGAGAAAAGCGGAAGAGAAGAAGAAGAGAGGAGGAGAAGAGGAGAGGAGAAGACGAGGACCAAGCGCAAAAAGAGAAAACAAAAGAACAACAAGGATGGGAAAGACAAAGAGAGTGACATAAAAAGAAACGAACGGGACACGCAAAAGGAAGAAAAAACACAAAAAACGCAGCAAAAAGAAGAAAGATAAACCACAGAGGAGCCAGGAGACAAAGAGAAGAGAGGAGGAAAGAATAGAGGAGATCAGCCTCTTAACCGCTGGCCACTGGCTTTCGTTCCCTCCTTCTCAGGTTCATTGTGGCGGTTTGTTTTCGGTTGTGGCTAAGCAACAGAATCCTACAACATGACGCGCTGCCATGCTTGGGAGTGCTTGGGCAGGACACGTCCTTTACGCTGACAGCCACAGTCCGAAGAGATAGTGGTGGTGGTCCGTTGAAGCTTGGGCAGCACTTTGGCTCTGTGTCCTGTCTTGCAGCTGTTCTCAATCAGATTGGCAAGCATTTGGTCATTTACTCGCGGGGGGGAATCTCCTGCACAAGTCTGTGATCAATTCAGGAGGATGAGTTTTCTATACTTATCTCTACAGTCTCTTGAGATTTTCCAAGCTTCTGTACTTTTCAAGAGTTGTCAATGCCAGGGGATTTTCACCCGCATTAAAGGAAATGGCGGATCCTTTTCAGGGGATTAAACCTCTTCGTGCTCCAATGGTTGATGCCGCTGCCGTGAAAACCACCCATGAACAGCGGTTGGTGGACTCCCAGGGCATAGTCTCCCACGGGTTTTCTTCTGCAGCTAACATAGCTGATCACAAACTGAGGACACTCTTCAGTTCTGGTCATGACTGGGCCCGAGCATTTTCGCAGACGTTGGAATTCGTTGGAACATCTGAAACTGCGGCTGGGGATGCTTTATATATCTTAGTCTCAATCATTCTTAGTCAAGAGCTGCTGATCTCATTTTTGAATGGGGCAACGAACCACCAGCCAGAGATGTGATGGATAGACTTGCGGATCGTTGCTAAACTGACTGGACCACTAAAGGCTCATTGGTGCCAGCAGGCAGTTCTCTCTCTTTTGCCATGACCATCCAAAAAGTGCAGAGCAGGCATTTTTGGCTTTATAAACATAGTACTTCTCGCTTCTCAATTTGTCACGTTGGGGTGACTCACAGACTACTGCGTTGAGCAAAGTTGCAGCTTGATATCAAAGTCACCCATGTACATTCGAACAAAGCGTCAAATGCGAACAGTTCGAAAGGAAACACAGTTTTGGAAATGTTAGCGAGCTCGGTGGAGCATTAGAGATTGGTATTCGGATTGCTTGTTGGTACCTTTGGGAGAAGCCTAGTCCTTTACTCCACGCAGCTCGCAGGACACTTCGGTTCCCTCGGTGGACCTGAGGGTGGTCAGCAACACGGAGCGCGGTTCCAGGGACGGTGGGGAGAACGGAGTCATGTTTTGAGGCTCTTCAGCTCATCAAATCCGAGGGTGTTCGGCTAGGGACAAGAACATGCTTACGTTGCAGCAGCAACAGCAGCAAGAGCAGCAGCAATCACTAGCAAAAGTGGCGAAAAGATGAGCAATGAGATGAACAAGTAGACTGACAAGCGTAATAGATCAAAAAGGGTAGCAACAAGAGCATCAACAAGAGTGTATGTTGCATATGTCTTTCTTGGCAAGTTGATAAACGCAGGCCTTCTACCACAGTGTGATTGTTGATCTAGCCCCCAAACCACCTCGTTATTTAGTCATTTTTAATCATGCATTGCTGGTGTTTGCTAAGTTTGAACCTGTACATGCATGCTGGTCGATACCTGCATGCCCTTGGTTTGCACTTGATTGTTCCTCCCCCGTCCCCCTAGCATTCATTCTTCTTCTAAGCGCTTTTTACCCTTTCTTTTTGAAGTGAGGCTGCAGTCTCGGGAATGAATCCTTTCCAGCTGTTCCATGATCACCTTTGTGTTGTCAAAGTGTACCAAGGGGGAGATACTTGGCTCGAAGATGTGGAATGGATTGATTGCTCCTATGTCAACACTGCTTCCAGATCCTGACATTGCCAGGACCTAACCTTCAGTTTCGCCTTCAGTTGCTTGGAACAGAATCATGAGAGGAGGAGTAAGCCGAGTAAGCCCTGAAGTTTCACTTTGTCAGCACAGGCTCCATCTCCCAACCACAACCATCACCCAACGGGTCCCTTCTTGTCACATCGCAGCGCATCGCGGCGCTCGTCGCCTTCCAAGGTGGGGAGACCTGTGCGACTGCTGTGACCGAAGGAAGCCGAGAGGCTGAGTGGCAGCACGTGGCCTTTGCCTACGATCTCGACCGGTGCCTGGGCTCTTCATTTGTGCCAGTCTGAAGGAGGAACCAAGGGCATGTGAACCATGGCATGTGAACCATGACATGTGAACCACGGTATGTTCATGACAAAGCTGGTGGCAAAATGTGGCAAAATGCTGGCAAATGCTTGTTCGCAAGTGCTTGATGGAATCAAGGAACGAAAGTCGCATCTATATCAATGCCTTGGAGGTCAAACGCTGTCCTTTCCAGCAGCTTGGCGGCGTCCAGCTGGTGAGCTGATGAAAGGCGCTGTGATTCATCAAAGTGTGCATAGGATTGGAATAGGATAGGCTTGCATTCATGGAAACAAGTTTGAAACTAGGAAACCACTCGCCGGTGTTCACTTTGTTGTGGTACGACCTTGTTGGGGGCGCTGCTCCATTTGACCCATGCGGATGCAGCAACGATTCCCGTGGCTGAGATTCGCATACGCCCCGGATGAGTTTGCGTCCTTGATGATTGGTGCCTATAAGGGCAACGCCCGATGGATCGGGGCGATGAAGGACTGGCAGGGAGTGGGATGGTGGCGGATGTGGGACTAGTGCTGAAACCATGGAACCAGGTGCGGGTGAAAGCCCCGTACCACGTTGTTGAAGATCCCATAAATCAAGAATTCGGAGTTCTTCTTGGGAGCTTCCAGGCATTTTTTGGCACAAGGGACCTCAGGGTCAGGTCAAGTCTCATGGTTTTCTCGTGAATTGTGGCAGGGTTGCTGCTAATTGCAGCTTCAGCTGCCGAGGGGGTCCAGTCCAGCGCTTTAGGATGTGGCGATCTATGCAGAGACGCTGAGTACTGCGCTGATTGGGCGGCTTGCAGGTGAGTTGGCAGTTCCTAAGGCCGGCTGAGACAACGGGGAGAGTGGCCCAGCGTGGTCCGCCCAGAGGAGAGAACATGACAAGCGCGACAAATTCCGATCAGGAAATTCAGGAAGTAGCATGTTGAAGAGCTCTCCGCACAGAGTTGAACGGCCTGCAGTCCCTGAGAATTCATGATTCACAATCACAATGATTGATAGTTGAGATGGCTGAGAAAGGATCATTAGTTCATGCCTTCAGGTCATCGATAGCCTGAGTACTCGTGACTTGAATTTGTCTTCAATGTTGACCGTGTGTGGAATCCAGGCAATGGTATGGTTCTCCTACATGGATGGCTGGAATCAGCAGAGTTACGTTGAAGCCGTGAGTTTCTGTGTGAAGCGGCACATGAAGTGCCCTGGTGGCATATGGGGGTTTCTCAGAATAGGGGTACCCCCAAATGATCCTTGCTTAACCATTTAGAGTAATCATTAACGCATTAACCAACTAGTTTTGGGGTGCCGCTATCCCCATATCAGCTAAGGATTATTGAGAAAGAGATTGTGTGTTTTTTCCGATGTTTTCTGTAAAGATTTTGTCATGTTGGACGTATAAACTTGTGGATTTTGTCCGTGGAATCTCACCCTGTGCGACTTCGAAATGGCCAGGTCCTTCAAATGAAAGAACTCATCACCAGGTCCTTCAACAGCAGCTGAGGCTTGCGCGTTTTGAGGATTATTGCATTTTGAAGGATGGCAACTACTCCATCAATCCTCATGTGGCTCCAGGTGACCAATGGGCTCCATTTGCAGGCGTGTTGATGTGTCAGGGTGATCCGATGGTGATTGGTGATCTTTTCGAGTGGTACAGCTGTTAACAAACCCTTCAAACAATGGTGAATCATCTATGGTAAAACTGAGAGTTGATTCATTTTTTTCATAGGAAACTGCCCCTCAAACAGCACGACTTCCTGAAGGCCTCATCGCAGCCCAGCCCCTGGCGACCATGCCCCTGAGGTGCTGAAGAAAATAGTTGGGTGCAGATTGGCAACGGATTCAGTACCTTGAGACCCAGCGAGACTTGTAAGACCTATTTGGAGAGCTTCGGCCAGAGACCCAAATGGGGCATGGATGGCAAAGCCTACAGATACAAGTCTTTCCTGGCGTGCAAGGACGGGGTTCTGCGGGGAGAACAGAATCTTCCAAACAATCCGGCAATTTGTTTCAGTTTTTTATTGAACAAATCGGGTTGTTTTCCTTTTAGCTCTTCCCCCGAAAAATGCAGATCTAGACATTTCTTCACAGATCTGCCCCGGAAGTGTCAAGTTAAGCATTCTATTTTTTTCCTCCTACCACTGCAACTCCGCAGAGATCGACCCCCTTTCAGGCTCCATATGGCTTTATCATGCATCCATCGGATAGGGGCTTGGGCAAGTGTGCCGGAGATTCCCTTCCTGCATCGGATAAAGCGAGGTGCGAGTCTTCTTGCACCTTGGACTTAAGTTAGGCCGTCTTTCCTGATCAAACCAAGGGTCTTTCATAAGTTTTGAGAAGTGTTTCTTAGTACAAACATGCAACCAATCAGTCCTTGGGTCCTTTGGTCTTTGATTTTATCTGTTTGACATTGCTTCTCTTGGGTCGTGCACTTGGACCCCCCCCCCCACCTTTTGGTCCTGACAGGCAGAATGAACTGCATCAAGCTCCAGGAATGTCGTTTCGCTAGCTGGACTGAATCTGCCGATGGTGATGCCACCTGTAGTCTCTTTTCCAGTTGTAGCGGTTGGTCCGAATCTGAAACTTCCATCACCTGGATGAAGAAACCGTTGGGGTGAAACCCTTGCGGTGACTGAAGCGCCGATACTGATTCACCATGAATCAATGGTCAGCCATGGAGGGAAAGAACAAAAACATCGAAAGCGCACAGGTTTAGAAAGTCTCACTGGCCGCCAAAATTGATCCAAGAGGATCAACTCGAACATCGGCAAGAAAAGGAAAGTGTGAGACCCGAGAGGTAGCTTGATCAAGGAGAGTGGAAGTGGGGACGAATTCAGTCCTGCGGTTCAGGGCAGTAGTTGCATGATGTTAATATGGCTAATAAATGATATTGTATGGGCCTCATGTGCATTGATTGCCTGCTGTTGCATACAGCTGCGAGAGCCTTCACTGAGATTTGCTGGAGGCGCTCCGCGTGCTCAGTTCTATGGCCAAGGTGGCGGAAGAAGATCTTTATTCTCAGGACGTTTGGGCCACTGCCATCCCGATTGTTTTAGTGCCTTTACAGCTGAACTCCTGGATTTTGAGTGCAAATCTTGTTGAAAAGGGCTGTTACTCCATTGTACTCTACTTCTGGATCAGTCCCTGGTGGTGGTTTGAACTAGATGGGATGCTGAAACTTGGGGAGAGAGTGGATCATAATATTCAAGGTATTCTGGATGGCTTATACCCACTAACTTAGGTTTTTAGTGTTTTTGGTATATGATTGATTTACCATATAACCACTAAAAATATATTTTTAGCAAGGGATCTACAAGCCACCAAGTATTGCTGGTGTTGCTATGCTGATGATTATCAATTTGACCGCGATGGCCACGCTGGAGAGCTTTGATGTTGACTTTCACGATATGTACTACAGCGGGATACACTAGGTAGGATTAGCGACTTGACGATGGTGATCGTGAGGGCAGTGGTGATACGTGATGATGACAAGGATGATGACGATGACGATGATGACGACGACGACGACGACGATGATGATGATGATGATGATGATGACGACGACGACAATGATGATGGTGGTGATGATGATGAGGCCAAAGTCAGCCGCGGGACTCCCATCATGTTTGTGTTGATTGGTTGCAAAAATTCAGACGGTTTCAACTGGTTCCAGATCTCGCTTCTGCAAAACCAGCGACGCCAGGAGGAGGATGACTATCCAAGGACTCATCACAGTCGATGAGGCAAAGCAGCCCGGCATCGATGCGTGAGTTGCTCGAAGGAATTGGAGTTGTCCTCGCAGGCGGATGCTGCAGATGGACGCTGCAACTAAGCACCGGTGGCGTCCACTTCCGCTCGTGGGTCGTTGTCTCCTCTCAAGGCTATGCGTTGCGCCTCAGCTCCTTTGCCCTGATGGCAATGGCCAAGAACTTCGCGCGCCTTCGTGCAGATCAAGGTCACTTCGAGCAGATCTGCGAAGGCTTCACCAAGTGCTTGGAAGAGATCCGTGAGATGAGGCGTCCTAGAGCCGACGTGGCACGCGGACACATAACTAAAAAGACAACAAATGGGGGCAATTGGGACGCGGAAGAAGGGGTTGAGTGAGTGGTTGCTGGCAGAGCAGCCCTCCCTAGTGAAGCCCAGCTTTCTGCTGCTCAGCGATGTGCAGCCAGGGCAAGGCAGCCGCAAGATGAACAATAAAGAACTGAGCGAATTAGGAACTTCGTGGTCACATGTCTTCGAGGCAAGTGTCTGCACTCAGTGTTGGCCACCAAAGGCAGGAAGGCTGGCTCTGTCCATCCCCTTGGCCCAGAACGCAGCTGGTATCGGCAGAGAAGACGACGACACGTCGGATTCCAACAGCGGATGAAGGCAGAGAAAGAGGGTTGAGATGCGCAGTGAGGCCATTGAGCAAAGAGGAAGACACAAAGGAAGACCGACTGGGTGCCTTGGAGCTGCAAGGCCTAGAGATTTGCGAGGAGATGAACCCATGACACCCAACCCAGAAGAATCTCTCAGCAAGAGGAGCAGATGTGCACCAGGGCCCTTGCGATCGCATGCGATCGCCAGCGGCTTCATCTCCATTGCTGCCTGGTGAGGCTCTACAGGTCCAGGTCAAGATGCAGTGCTTCTGTCAGGGGCGGCAATGCTGAAGATCCGAGCCTGAAGGCAATGAAGCGAACGACAACCTTTGCTCAGCTGGAAAAGACAGCATGGAATACCTTGCAGTAACATGTCTCAAAAGCGTTTAGCAATGAGATATACCTTGTCTTTCAGAGTCTATCATGCCAAAATATGCCAAACATCTGTTTTGGACGCGGGTTGGAGTGTGGAAGTGATAATTTTGAACCACTTCCTATCTGGAGAGTACATCAAAGATCATCAAAGTACTTTTGGGTTCAAGGGCAGCAAAAGCCAAGAGTGTACTCTATCAAGATCTGTGCATTTACGCATTTTTTCAATACCGGAGGACCGAACGATAGAACGGGCTCATTCTAGGTGTTTGTGACGATCCCGTCATTCGAACTCAGTCGGTTGAAATGTTTGAAAAAAGCACACCATTCTAACTTCCAGTAGTCTAGTATGGATACTCGTTCCGAAGAGTTCACTTTCTCTGAAAGCAGTTGCTTTTCCTCGGTCTCACATTGCGACAGAGTTCCAGAAACTCCCGCCCCCCCGTGCGTCAGTTTTGACGTTCGCCTGGTTCAAGCGCACATTAATCACCTGGTCTATGCAGACATCCCCATGTTTGACTGCTGCATTGTTGTCAAAGAGTGCAGAAAGCAGCTACCGTCAACCAGAGAGCACAATGAAGTCTTTGCGAGTCATACTAGGCTGTGCTGAACAGTGCAGCCAACCAGCCCACCTCTAACAGATTCTGACAGACTCAAAGATCTTTAAGCCTGCTGTCATTCAAAAAGGAAACCATAAAACACTCGCTTGTCACAGCTAGGGTGATCTGCGGCGAAGCGTGGCGATTCTGCTGAAGCCTCAAGAATTCAGGTAAGCGAGCTTGCCAGAATATTGGGGGATGTTAACACTTCGACAACGCACAAAGCCGGAATTTCTGGATGACAAGGAGCTATCAGGAAATAAGTGTTTGACAACATGTCCGGATGCTACTTGATAATATAGATATACACATATCATAGATATGAAATACATATATAATTTCATAATAGATTAATAGGAACACATGTGTGTGCGTGTTTTGCCAAAGTCTTGTGAAGGATGACAGCCTATGACAGCTCGAATCAGCTGTCAGCGATTCGCTGTGCCAAGGCGTCATGACCTTCTGGGAACAGGGCGTCGATGGGCGTCAGGCCACCATGTCCATCTTTGGGGGGTGGATATGGGTGAAGTGATCGACATCTTTAAGGGGTGGATCTGGGTTAACTGGTTGGCTTATCATCGACTTCTCGCATCAGACTGAACGATGTTTGAGGGAAAATCATTTCGCTTGTGGCATAGTGGGCAGGATCCTTCCAAAACGGGATACCCAGATCTTTGTATTTGACTTTGTTTGCATGCCGCAGACACGTGTTGTGGCAGTGCATGTCCTCAGCTCTAGTGGAGTTATGTGTCTTGCGCACTGTCATACGCCCTTTCAGTTTCTGGCTTTGAAGACTACTTCTATCAGCCAGATGCACAATTCCATGTTTGAATTCTGCTCAAGCTAGTCCGTAGAGTGTCTTGGGGAAGAACATCTTATTTGTGTGGAAGCGCTTGCACGTGAACACGCGCTTCAATACAGCCGCCGCAGCCCTTGCAGTGTCTTTTTGTTGCACCGCCGCACTCGTGGTCACCGGCAAATGCACAGCATCCCATGGGTTTTTGTGGTTTTTTAAGGCACCATAAGGCACCTAATCCCATGGGATCCCATGGGTTTTGATCGTTGGTTGTTCGGCTCCACCAGGTGGTGATTGATGCTGGTGCGGCCATCCGCCTCAAGCGTCTGGAGCGATTTGGTGGCCAGCTTTTGACCACCAGTGGGGTCTATGCAGAGGTGCGCTGCAGATGGAGATCCGCTGCCAGATGTCCAGCTTAGCCACAAGTTTGTTCCGTGTAACCGTACTGGTTACTGGTTGGGTTTTTTTCTATCTGTTGGGTTCATACTTCATCCAAGGGCCAATCCTATATATGAAGCATTTGTGGTAATAAGATGTAATAAGCCATCCAGTTTTTGGGTCCCCAAACTGGCTGAAGAAACCTCCATGGATTCCCAGACTGGCACTGCCACTGGCACCTTGAGACTTGCTACCGCTGAAACTGCCAGGTGAAGGATGAGAACGCTCGGGCAATGTTGAAGACGCTGCCCGTAGAGTTGAAGGTGCCACTGGCATTGACGCTTTGGTGATCGAGGTTTTTGTTTTGATATGCTCTTGTGATGTGATTATTATCTTTAGGTCTTTTACTATGTCTTTGATGTTTTTTCATATGTTTTATTGTGTTTTAATTGAAAGCCTATCTTATTTGGTGGAAAGCAGCTACACCGGGTGTCTGCGGGTTCGCTTGACCACCACTTTCGGAGGCACAGATTCGTTCCAAGGCATCCAGTTCTGCAGTTCCGTTTGTTCCGAAGGCTCTCAGTTAGAGGTTCTGCAGGTTCCAAGTGGAGGTTCCAAATTGACATTCAGGTTTTTTATGTTTTTGTTTTTGATATGTCGAAATCCAAGTGGAAGTTCCGAGGTTTTTCTATGTCAAAATCCAAGTGGAAGTCCCGTTTGGAGCTTCCCTTGAAAATTCCGAAGGGTCCACTTCTTCGCTCACTGAGCTGCAATCAGCATCGACTTTTTCATGCTGCATTTCACGCAGTGTTCTGCTGGCGCTGGGCACATGTAGGAGGTAGTTGACTGTTGCTGTTCGACCCTTGTGGCGGTGACACCCAGATCAGGGTGCCCTATGGAGAGATTGATGGTCATTGACGCCGTAGCGCAATCGAATCTGGTCATGGTTATCATTCTTGTTTTTGTCACAGGTATTACTACATCACTACAAATTGATGATGTACGTTTCTTGTTCGATCAGTTTACCCCAAGTGCTTCACATCGTTTGCAGCTAATCCAATGGTGCTGTTGGCCCGTTCCATTTGATGGCCAGTGGTAGGTCCAAGAGCCCCGCGCAGAGGACGCGCGCCGAAAGAGGTAGTTGCATTTGAGATCAAGGGGTTGGAATGGTTGATGATGGTTGAACACCATGGGATTTTCTGTTGTTAACTGGTTCATATCCATTGATTCTCATCATTTTCTGAGTTTGGGCACCCTTTATCCATGTTTTCAGTTGTTCAACAGTCAATCACTTGATGTTGAATCCAAGGTTGTTTCGGAGATGGGCTGGCCATCACTTCGAAGTCCCAGGGAAGTCCAAGGCTTTGAAGGCCTCAGATCTCCTTCCAACTGCCTTAGATCTACTGGGAGCGATGTGCCTGCGCCGCGTTTTGGTTCGAAACTTCCCAGCCTTTGTGCTTTGCCGTCCTTCACCACGCTGGCCGTTGAGGTGAGGGCGACCGCGAGCCATCTCTCATCATGGTTTACAAGGTAACTTTGAAGTTATTATGAGCTACTACTATTGACCATGAGTAGTCATATCTCGAGGTTAAGGTTTAGTCATTTTTACTATGTATACTCGGTTTACCAGGTTTATCATTGAGACCAGAGTCCAAGAATATTATCCAAACACTACTCATCATTTTTCCAAGGCCTACTAGCTGTGACATCGCTGTTGCAGGCCCGTGGCGGATGACAAGAGGTGGTCCGGGACAAAGCAAGCGTTGCACTTGGTGGTCTACCCATGGTCTACCCATGTTCCACGGTTTCCGCATTGTTTACCCATAGTCTGCCAGTGACCTGTCAAAGCTTTGCCAATACCAATGGCCGTTTGCGTTTTGTGTGTGTCTTCACAAGACAAGGCTAAACCAGGGGACCTGTTGACTCGTATAGAATTCGTGAAGAGATGATGAACTGCCGGGACTTGTCTTCAGCTGTACACATGTTCCCAGGAAACAACAATAAGGCCCAGCCGTTTGTTGTACTTCTCATGGCTCAGGATGGCCATGTTTGCGAGTTACATGAGAAGTACAGTTGAAGCCAAACTTCTCATTACACTTTTTCTCCTACGACCAGGTTTGCGAGTTTAGCCATGTAGAAACCTCATGTTCTCTTTCGGCTCCCCCAAGAAGGCTGTGGTTCCCCGGTTCCCAGCCCTGAGCCTCCACGCTGTGGAGCTGAGAGGGCAAGCAGGGGCGCGTCAAGCAGTTTGAAGGATTAGACTGACGAAAGCAACATCAATGTGGCTGTGGGTCAAAACCCTTAGTCCCCCTGGTTCCCGTATCGTCAACCATTGTTTTCCCTGTGAAATTCTTGGTGATTATTCCCATTAGTTGGTTGGTTAATATTGACCCATAATGTAGGCTATGGCGCTTATTCCAGATGTTGAGCCAAGGTCAAGCTACCCGTGGTGATGCTGCAATGAAGCCAAAAGCCGTCGGATTGGTTGGCATGGAGCCCAGCGTGGCCAGAAATTCTTGCCTGGCAACGGTGTCAGGGTCACGGCGATCCCATTGGCATGTTTCTGTTACCTAAGCAGGGCCAACAACTCCGTTTTCATTGACTACTGTAGTTGCCATCGAGAAGTAGCAGTTAGACTACAGGTTTGTTTTGTTTCCATTTTGCTGCTTGCATGGTTTTAGATGTTTTGGGGTGTTCTGGGTTTGGGTATGGAATTTTGGTGCAAGGTACACCCATGAATGTGATAGGGACTCCAAGCACAGGAATGTATCACAAGAAGACTTTTATCTCGGGGCAAGCCTTGACATAACTGTTGAACAGTTGGATGGTGACTTTCAACATGTAACTTGTCTCCGACTGAAAATTACGGGTGTCAGGTCCATTCTTGCTAATGCAGCTACTACTCATTTTCAGTTGTATTCCCCCATCGTATGGTCGTTTCTCAAAAATGGGCACTCAAAAAATGGTTGGTTTATTACTAGAAATGACTCTTATTGGATGATTTGGGTGGGTCCCATCTTGAGACCCCCGTATGACAGGTATGCGGCACTTGTTAGAACACTGGTTTGGAAGATTTTGATGTGGTCGGTTTGGAGCCAACATGACTCATCGTGCTCAGCTTCCGCCTACCAGTGTGGCATTGACCAAGGAGATGGAGCAAATTCTAACCAGGTGAGAGTACACAAGGCCGCAGCAAGGGTTAGACTTCTGATATCTTCTGATGATCTTGGATCCTGCAATGAGACAGATGCCACAGAGGATACTCGTTGCACTCGTTCCACTTGTGGCTGCAGTAGTTAAAGAACATTTGCTGCATTTCTGGTCCTCAAATGTTTATCTCTGCACCATAGTCACCTTTTCCACAAATAGACCAGATAGACCAGTGATCGGTGGATTCAAAACAGGGTACGAAAACAGTCAAATTGAAATTGCCTCAGCCAGTCCATTGAATTGACCCAGGTGATTTTTTGAAATCAATATCGATTTAATGGCTGATACTCGTCCGATATATACTTTTTGATCATAAATGCACTGTACTCTTGCTGATCGGTACCTGCTGCAACCGTTGGGGCGACGGCCGTTGCCACAGCCCGTGACGCCGGGCCCGGGGTAGCCATGGGGACATCTGAATCTGTGCCTGTGCACAGCCTTTTTGGAGGTCCCAGCACGGTCAAGTCCCTCGACGATTCTGTTGGGATGGTGGGTTGAATCCTGTGACCGCCTGTGACATTCCTTCGAAAATTGTGAACAACTGTTTGATTGGATCTGATTTTGGTAGCTGGATGCCTTGTGGGATGATTTGGAGGTGCGCGGAGCCGAGGTTGGCGGCAACGGTACTTTTTCACATGCCTTCGGCTGCCAAAATGCGGGGTGCCGTCCCAGCCTCAAGCGGGGGTCACAGACGTGCCGGATTGCTCAGGGCGAGATGCACTAATATACATGTAACTCAGTACTGCAAGCTTTATAAATGCCCACTGTGGAGTTCGGATGTGATGTTCAACTTCCTGAGATTCCATGCGTTGCCATGTGTTGCCATGCCAAGTGTATTGCCGTGATGACACATGGCTATGGGTCAAAAGCCTTCGTCCCCCTGGTTCCCCCATCATTAACCAGCTCGTTTTCCCTATAGCTTTGGTGGTGATTATGCTCCATTAGTTGGTTGACCTATGATTTGGTTGGTTACTATAAATTATAAGCCATTATTCAGGGTCAATATTGACCCAACTCGCCACATGGAGCGCTGAAAGCCGCCGTTGCTTTCAGGAACCTTTTGACGCCTTCCACACTTCGATCGTTCTGGGCGAGGCCCCTGGTTGCATCGGGGCTCGTCTTCCCATGCCATCCCGGATCTCAGGCATATGGCTATGGGTCAAGCTGTTAACCAACCAATTTCATGGGGGAAATGACCAACAATAATAAGGCAAACAATGGTTAATGATAGGGGAACCAGGGGTACGGGGTTTTGACCCACGGCCATAAAAGTGTTCTCATAATCCCAAACACACACACACAGAGCACACACACACACACATATCACACATGCACAATGTACGTACACATGAACAACCGTGACAGGAATTTATGTTCAGCTGGTAAGTCTTGACGAACAGCCTCTGAGAAGCTTGACACATTTCACACCATTGGAGCACGACTGAACGACTGCATCCGACTGCTTTCCTCAGATTCTCAGCACCGGAGGTGGAGTATGCCTTTAGTGGTCAAGGGATTCGGGCGACTTGGCTTGGCAATGCTTGGCATTTTGCTGAGTCGTCGGTGATGTAAAAGTTCGCCCCGGTGGAGTTTGTTCCTCTGAGGCCACGCGACCCTTGGTGTCGCATGCCATGCTGAATCGAAAGACTGAAGTGATGCTTGGTCTGAAAACATCCGGACTGATTTGTGAGTAGTTTTTAAAAGTCTTGAACATAATCTTGATGAGTTGAAAGAAATACACTGATACATGATGATACATGCTTGCTTGTTTTTGCATCCTCTTTTTTACACGTAGTGTACGCGTTGTCGAGCACTCAAAGAGTGCTTGAGAGGCCCAGAGGGACTAAGAAACCTTCACTTTTTGGCACTTGCTGGTTCTTTTCAAGGTTGCATTATAAATTATACACGAAAGCTAGAGGTAGCTGGTGGAGTTTTCCCTTGGCGTGAATGGGCCCCCTAGGCTCACCCCCACCCACGTGCGAAAACGTCCCTACCGCATCTTCATTTTGTCCGACTCTTTTTTGCACCGTTTGTTCATAACAAGAAGCTGCGGTACAAGGAAACATGTCCATATAGCGGTTGTTACACGAACACATGCCTCAGAATTCTTTCCTGGAAAAGGTGTAGGACAGAGACACTGATTTCTGCCCAGTGCTTAGGATTTCGAACTGAAGATACATCCATTGCATGTGCTCACATTTCTTCCCGATACCCTTCCTTCTTCAGAACCAACCGAAGGTTCCATGCTTAGCTTCCGGCCACCTCCCCCTAGGTCCTCAAAGTTCAAAGCTCCGTTCACAGTTCGAACGGTTGAAAAATGTCGAACATGGAATGCCCAATCGAATGACTTGTCGCATCCAGAACTCCAGGATGAAGGAAAGGGTTTGTGGCTCTGGCTGAGGAGCCTCCTGGGCCATACAAACTTCTCGGCATCGCAGGCGAAAGATGATGGAAAGCTGTGCAGCTGTGCAAACACTCTCTGTATAGCTCTGTATTTTCAGAAAAAGCATCATTCGACTCCAAAACTGGTGGTTTCCCGTAGTTTCCCTATTAACAATTTCTATCAACAGCTAGATGGGGATCGTAGGTAGCATCGTGGAACCATGGCTATCAACATGCAGAAGCCGTGATGCTGGACGACCCTTCAGATGTTGAACTTCCTGAACCAGTTCTTCCAACCTGGGACTTATGACACTTGGCAGCCATGATGCGAACGTCGGTGAAGGTCTAGAGATGGTATCCAGAGAGCGGTAAAGGAGTTCACGGTGGGTAGTTAATGGTGCTTAATGATCGCTAAGGAATAAAACGCAACAAGTTGAGTTCAAACAAGGTATGACAAGTTGAGGAGTTGAGTTGCTGTAGGTCTTGTATAGTGTCCTGGAAGCCCCACTCGGTCAATGGTGGTCAGGACTTGATCTGCAAGAATTGCAATAGCTTCTCAGATTGCGTCGGATGGCTCAGCCTCAGCATGTGCCCATTTAGAGCAGCTTCAGATCCAGTTTCTTCTCCCTTTTTTTTCGGGGCTTCAAGCCTTTTGCCTGGCGGTGATCATCCCAATGTCAATCTATGAAATTTGTGCAAGCTTGGCTCAACGCAGAGGAAGCTTTTTCCAAGCACTTGCCATCCTTTGTATCCTTTGAGACGCCTTTTGAACAAACCATGTATCTACTGGACACTTCTTAAATCAATTGCACACCTCAGAGCTCACCAAGCCTTCTCGCCTTCTTCTGGTGCAGCCGAACTTGCGCAGGATTATATTATATATATATATGCACAGCTCATTCTTTCATTTTTTACGAACCAAATGTGACAGGATCATCTTGACAATCGTTATGAACACATCCATTGTAGCCTGGAGTTTGGCTGCTACGTACTTGTTTTCTCAATACACCCTTGGCAACCTCGCAAAAGACCTGCATGAGGGAAAACTCTTTTCACAATGGTTTTGCACTTAGGTGTCTCCAAGCACTGGATATATCTGAAACGCAGCAGTATGAAGGATAAACGTGTAGTCATGCCGGAGTAAAAACTCGCACAAACAGTACAAGACCAAAGACATCAGCATCAACGAAGTGTCAATTCGAAGGAAAGTGAGTCACTGTAATTGACAGTGAATCAAAGGAAGAATGTGGGTATGTATGGAACACAAAAAGACTGCTTACCCGGTTTGCTTGTAGACTCGGGGAAACGCACTTCAACCCAGAATTGGTCATTATTTGACCTTTACCTAACCATGATCATTGCATTGACCTTACGATCAACCATGATTAATACTATCATGATAATGATTATTATTCTGCCACCATAGTGATACTCATAATTATCATTACCAACCCATTATCATTACCTAACCATTATCTTATCGTTCCTTTACCTTTACCTAACCATTATCATTGCATTTCTTCAGTCACCATGACCAATCCATCCTCGTGCGACCGCTGCCGAGGCTCTCTACCTCTTGTTGGGCCAGCGCCTGGAGGTGCCGGCCACCCCGGGGGAGGAAGATGAGTTGCCGAAGATTTGGTATGAGCAATGACTAGTCAATGACTAGTTACTGACTATGACTTGCTATTGGCTAGTGACTAGTTGATGATTTGTTGATTTGTTGATTTGTTGATGTTGTTGCTGGAGACTTGGGAACTCTTGCTGGTTCTTACTTGCGAACACTTTTTCTAGTTCAGATTTAATGATTGATCCACCACTTATTCCAGTGATGAATCACCGGCGATGGACTATTGGCCATGAATCAACCTTGTTCACCAGCTGACAAACAAGTTTGCTGTTAATGATCAGCTATGATTGTCATCCTTCACGCATGATCATCGTGGCTCCCTTTTGAACATATGGTGTGGGTTTTGGATCCACATTCTGTTCATTTGGAAGCCTCGTATATGTTCTGCAGCTTGACTCCTTCATGTTTGAAGTTCTAGAATTCCAAGGTATTGACATGGTGATTCCTAAAACACATATCCTTTTTTCCCTCTCTCTCTCTCGGCCATCATTTTGACCCATCCATGGACACCTTACCACCCTGGGCACTCCAACGAGCAACCTCCCGCGGCAGAGGCGAAGTACTCCCGAATGGAAAGAACTGGAAAAGCAGGGCAGCGTCTTGGACTAAAAGATGATGATGAATGAGGTTGCAGGATGTTCGGAAGGCATAGGTATGCGGTATGTGTGTGTGTGTGAAGGAACATCTTGCATTTTTTTTTTGCCCCTCCACTGATGCGTTGCTGCATTATGTGCCCGTGGACCAACTCTGGTTTAGACTGTAGACCGTTGACTGGCCTGATCATTGTGCAGGAAAAGGATCGGCTTGATGTCAGCGCTGCGTTTGATCGGTGCCTAGACTGCGTTTTAAGATGTTTTAAAAGAGACATGAGACGAGGTCCAACTGGCAAGGAATGGAGTGAACTTTGGACCCAGGCATCCCCCGAAATGTTTCTTTCGGTATGCAAATCAACCATTTGTCCATCTGTCCATCATTGATGATAGGTACGCATTGAGGTGCAGCCATGCCGTCACTAACCAATACAAATGCAACATTCAGAGTGAAATGTTGGGACCACGGGCCCAAATTATGATTCGCTGATTTACAAGAAAAATGGAGCTTTGAGACCGATAGGGAACAAGTACTGCTACGCAAAGATGAAAAGGACTTTGGGAAGAGAGTGGAAAGCGTTTGAATCCCTGCAAGGGAACGGAACCGTAGAGCCATAGATCCTATCTCAGTCCCTATCCAGCGATGACTTGTTTCTGAGGCATGAACTACAAAGCCAACCCTGCATCGCAAAACTTTCAGGCGTGGAGACGCACGCTTTGCATAGCTGCGACTGATGCTGCTGGTTTTTGTGGCTAATTGTGGACACAAGGGATTGAACATTGGGAAAAGTGAATGGATTCGGAGCTGCTCTGCTTGGTAAGGTAGATGAGGTTCTCGCCAAGACGGACATCTACATGAGAGGAACTGGTTCCAGAGGTCAGAACTACAAGCTGCAGGACCCAAGCTTTCAGATCTTCCAGAGATCAGAGACCCCATTGAATCCTATAAGGAAGGTCCAGATTTTTCAGATTGAGATACTTTTTTTTTCACATCTTTTCAACTCGTGTTTAAAAAGATGGATGCAAATTTGGCGGCACAGTATGCAGTCCGCATTGTTGCCTGAGACTGCCCGAAGGAGATGAGTCAATATGATGGCGGCACGCCTCGTGTTTGCTGCTGCTGATGGCACGACCGACAGCAGTTGGCTGCCTCGATGCGGACCCACAAGGGGTCCGAGCAACAAATATAGCAGTCTCTTGAAGAGAGACATGGGCATGACTCGTATGGCTCGCGTGTGGGATCTCTTTCCGGTCGAGACTTCTCAATTCATTGGTATCCAGTACCTTAATACCCAACTACATCAGTGATGATCAAGTGAATTTTGTCGGACTCCTTAGGCAGGTGAAGAGAATGTAAAGGGGGAATCCCATTGCCTCAGTATTTCAGCGAGTGCTTGCCCACAGCGGTGCTGAAAGGCTTGATGGAGAAGCAAAATGGTCACCTACCACAGCCGTCACAGCTATTCTGAGGCTGCACAATTTCCAAGGCCCCCCAAAGCTCTTTGAGGGAAGCAAAGAGGTAGACATGTGAAATCAAAGGCAGCGTTAGAAGGCCACAGCTTGCCATCAGTCCTGAAGCCTAGAGATTTGGTCCCGAACCTGTCTAGTGACCTGGTCCCAGCTGTGATGCACAAGTAGAAGGATTAAGAGGCAGGGTGACGCTGGATCACAAGCGTAAGTCGAGGGTAAAAAAATAGATGGGGGTTGGCATAGTTCGGGGGCTGCTAAACCTTGCAAGTTTACAGATGTTCTGAGACGTAGTCGCTGTCATTGCATTCTGTCTTGAAAAATCATGTAACATGTGGCATGAATATGGCAGGATCGCACATCAAGAATCCTTAAGCATAGGTGCTTTGAGCATGGCACACCATGGGTACATCCAAGGCGCACAGCAATGGTGACTGTAGGTCATCACCTCTCTCTTCTCAGCGCCGCAAAGCGGCCGTGAGAAACGCCCCTGCGCGAAAAACTTGGGATTGGTGACTGTAAGAGGCAACTGCTTATGTTGAAACAATGATAAAAGTAATGACAACAATAATAAAAGTGATAGAAGGAGAAAGCATCCATGAGTAAGTCAACGTTCATATACCTATGATCACTTGTGTATATCAACGCTTCTAGCAATGAAGATGCATTTTTCGTGTAGCATCTTGTAGAACGGGAGATCTCGGAAGCGCCAGGGATGGGATCCCGGAACCGGCCTGCGAGACGCCGGGGCTGATGGCCGTTGCTCCAGGTCATCAACCGAAAACTGACAGATGCAGCAGGAAAAGGCGAGGTCTTCCGCAGATTGGGACAACAACTGGCTGGTTGGGAGGGTGGCTGGAGCCAGGGGTAGCTGGCTCCTTGGGTCTGACCATGAGACCCACGATCTTTTCTCTTCGAAACTGTCCGCCGTTGATTCAACGACTTGATGGTGAGTCATGCACGAGAAGGATCGATGGAAGAAGGACAGAATCCCCAATGTAGCGCTGATTCTCATGTCAGGTGGTCGAGAAGTGTGTGGACCTCAGCTAGTTGGTCAAGGTTTGTGAAGGATTCCCATGAGATGCAGTGACATTTGAGGCTGGAAGTGGTACGAGCGGAGCTCGATCACATGCCGGGACACCTCAGTTTGAACTTCAACCGCTTGTGAAGCATTGAGTGTCCATGGAATTTTACAACAAGACTGGACAGTCAGTCAGTATATAAAGAAGTGAATACGTGTTGTTGCCAGTTTTGCGGGAGTGAATCGTCATACCTCGTAGGGACTACGGCGGATTAGATAGTGATGTGTTTGTTGATGTGTTTTTGTGAGGTTTTGTGGACTATTTGGAAATATCAGTTGCTTGGGTTATCAACCAATGGGTGCACAACCAATGGGGGCACAACCAATGGGTGCACAACCAATAGGGGCGTAACCAACAGTTAACGGGTACAACCAACGAATGAAACCATCGAATAAACTGAGATCCAACTAGCAGCTGAACATGCACCGGTATGACAATGAATCGGCATCACCAGAAAAACTAATTAGAAACCAACTAACTACTAACCAACTATCCAACTAAAATGGAACTAATTAGAAACCAACTAACTATTAACCATCCAACTAAAATGGAACCTAAGCAACGAACTACCACACTGTGTTTTCCAGCGGCCGCCAGGGATCCTGGCCCAGGAACGGTGTGAACCTGGCCACGGCCCTTCATCGTATAGCCCGCAGCTGCGTGGAAAACGAGGTGTCTCGGACCTTTTTAACTCTCAGACGCCATGTCGGCAGCTTACATGAGAAGCCCATGGTGGTTTCTCAAATGGGGGTAATGCTTACCCAGGATGAAGCTAAATTGCAGGTTGATTCATTGGAGGAGTTACCATCTTAATGGGAAACCAAGGCTTTTGGGGGATAGCTCCTATTAATCAACCCAAGGGTTTATCAATCCTGGGTAGACGTTATCCCAAACATGGTTGGTTAATTCTGGTTAATTGCGAAATGGTTTGTAACGGATGATTAGGGGGTCCCCCGAGTTTGAGAAACCAACATATTCAGGACGGGGTAAATGGATGTAAATGGCTGCAGCCTGTTCTTTGTATTTCTGTCCTACTTGAGGAGCTTGATTGATTTGTGGTCTTGAGAAACACTTGAATCCAAAATTATTATTCCACAGTGCAATCTTGGAGCCTCAGCCATAGGAATCCCATAGGAATCCCATTGCAATCCCACAGAGGAATGCCAGAGGAATGCCATAGGAATCCCATGGGAATCCCATAGGAACCCCATAGGAATCTGCCTCAGCTAAGTAGCGGATGGCAGTCGTCCCATGTCCAAAGTCACCAGGCAGAGCATGCAGCCAGCAGCCAGCTGGCAGCCCGGACCATAGCGGGAGTTTGCTTGGCTTGGGACATTGATCAAACAAATGGCGAGAGATTTCAGACACCAAGTGAATCCCTGGATGTTCACAATGTCTTGTTCACACCGGTGTGACTTGCAACCCTCATGAAGCCATCATGAAGCACTATGTTCACAATCCCTATCACCATCATCCCCAGCACCTCGTACATCATCAGCATCACCTTCAACATCACCAGCATCATCACCCATCACTCATCAGAAATGTTTATCCCCTTATGATTGTCGGTTTGTCCACCGCGACCAGGCCATACAAGAGGTCCTCTCTCACCCAGCCTTTCCGGTGCGCAGGGTTCAGTTCAGGGGGATCAGCGGGTGCCGCACCGTGGTGACTCAGCGAGCTTAAGAATGATTGATCACACACCTGGTTTTAATCATCAGTAAAATCATTTATCATGCTGTTCATCCCTGTTACCACAATTTTTCTTTGGCCTTTGAAGATTCAGAACCAGCTGAGTTGAGCTAAGCCATCGGCTTTTGTGGATAAGCACCTGCCACCTGCGGTGTCCCACACAGTTCAGAAGCCAATGATTTTCCTGGTGGAAATGCTGCACGTGTTTTACTGTGCTCCGAATCATTCAATTTTTATTTGCTTGCTTGCTTGCTTGCTTGCTTGTTTGCTTGCTTGCTTGGTTGGTTGTTTCTTTGTTTGTTTCTTTCTTTCTTTGTTTGTTTGGTTGTTTGCTTGCTTGCTTGTTTGTTTGTTTGCTTGCTTGTTTGTTTGCTTGCTTGCTTGCTTGCTTGCTTGTTTGTTTGTTGGCTTGCTTGTTTGTTTGCTTGTCTCCCTGTCCGGTCCTATCTATCAAATTGTACAGCTCATTTCGTCAATTTTGTTGATCCAATAAACTGAATACTGTACCCATTTGTTTTACGAAGCTGTCGACAAGTTAGTGGCATTTAGCTGATGACCCAACTGCTAAACGAATTAAGAATCTAAGTGGACCCAATAAACGAACCAATGAACTGGCCTAAAAAAGAAAGTGACTAGCCAAAAACTGGCCGAGGAAAATGAGTGACTATCCAACCCACTCAACCAGTAGCTCAACTAGCTGTTTCCTTTATTGTTTGTTACTCCTCACAAGAGTGTTTCTCAAAATCGGGGGTACCCTAGTAATCATCCTTTATTAACCAGTGGTAGGAATGAACCAACCATAACTTTGGAGGTTCCCAATATCAAGAACCCACCACTAGGAACCTCTTTTCGTTGCCAAGGCTCTGCTAGCAGCTATCGAGCGCAGCAGCAAAGAATCACTCGTCGGCGGCCGGGAGGTCTGGTGCTGGGAACATGTTTCTCGTTGAAGCTGGTTGAAGCTCGTTGCAAGTTGACATTCGCAATGAAAGAACGTGTTTGTGGGTTATGCTCTCTCTTTCTCTCTTGTTGCCTGCTTTATTTTAGACTCTCTTTTTCGCCAAGTTCTTCAGCTTTGCTATAGCGATCTTACTTCTCAATGAACACGATTCTCAATGAACACCATGTGAATCTGCGCAATGGGTTCTAAGCCAAAATTGCCTCCGCAGCGTTGCCTGCTAGACTCTTGTCTTCCAAACTTTTGTCTCCTGTTTTCCATTTCGTTTGCTGTCCTGCGATTTTCAGTGTCTGAAGAATGACATAGCTGTCCCTGCCATGGGCCCTCAAGCCGCCTCAACAATTTTTGATCTGCAAAGCACATGACAAGACCCAGAGTTTGCCCACTTGATTCGGACGTCTGTGGAGCCTCCAGTCACTCCTTACTCAGATGGTGATTTCTCAAAATAGGGGACCCCTCAAACCATCCAAATTGATCATTTAGAGTCATAAACCATCTATTTTTGGGAATTCGCCATTTGAAGAATCCCCCAGATCTCTGCGAATTTGAAGAGAACCAGTGTAATGTAAAAAGATGAAAAAGGATCAAAGGATCTACCTTTTTGCTCGGCACCACAGGTGCGCGCTGCAGATAATGCGACGAGTTTATGCTGGTACCCCCTACTTAGCTAAGTTGGTGAACCTCACTGGGGTAACTACTGGTTATGGTACATAGAACTAGCTGGTTAAATGGCAAATCTTAACGGGGTACCACTCTGTAAAAAAAACGATGCCTCTTTGGACTTTCTTCCTTTCTTGATGTCCTTGCACTTCCAAGTCGGACAGGCAGAGGAGATCTACATGCCCGCGCAGTCAGCAACTCAGTACAGGTCCAGCTTTGAACTTCCGCAAAATAGCCTGTGAGGCTATTTTGGACCTTGGCCACTAAAACCCACCATCATTGCTATCACGATTGACTTCCAATAAACCTCTATTGGATGATCACATATCAATTAGCCCCTGTGACTCACCAATCAACCAGACAGTAGATCCGGCTGTTCAAAACCTCCCCATGATGGTAAAACTGGAAGTTAAATGTGGATCCAACAGTGCTCACTTGCTGGACACCTATAGGTTGCCGCCTCACCTACTGAGTCTGCCGCCTCGCCTCATAGGTTGCCAGTTACACCGTTCAGGTGCGCAAGCATCGTTGCCTGGAGTTTAGCATGGCTGAACTTGCGACAGTCGAAGCTGTTCAATCTTTTAGGGGAGGTGAGGATGGTGAGGGAAGGGGCAAGGGGAGGTGATGTGGCGGTTGATTTAATGAATAGCCAGATATGCTGTTGGAGACCTGGCCGGAGATCAGCAGTTGGGTGGGACGGCGGAATGCTTGGGATGACTCCCCATGGTCGCAGGGGACTGGATCAAGCCTGGAGCATAGTTTTGAGCCCTTGTAGTGGATGACTCGAACCGAACAGGGAGGATGACCATTTCCGTGAGACAGTACGATGAGCCGCAAGCATTTGGCAAGCATCAGCCGTTGGCCATCGAAAGGGTAACGTGGTCAATAATTATTGGTGAGCAACAACGGTAATTAACAATGGTGGAGAAAGGTTGAACAGGTTCATGACCATTGTTTTCAACCACTTCCCTGTGCAGTGGGGGACTTTCCAATGCACCTGGCTTAAACAATAGTGGTAGCTAAGATGGTTAACAATTCACAATGGTAATTCACAATGGCGAAGAATCATGCGGACGGCTTCCAATTGTTTTCATCAAGCTCCTTCCCTGTGCAGTTGGCAGCTCCACGCTTGGCTGAGTCGCAAGCTAAGGGTGGTGAACTGCATGCCGTAGCAGTCTGGCAGGTTTCAATTTGCCAAAAGCTACAGATGTTGCTTTCTTCCGAGCTTCAGCAGTTCAGAGAAATGCAGAGCGTCGCTCAAGAATTTTTGCTCCCCTGAATATCTAGATGGTTATGAACATTATACCTCCTACAGGTTTGCAAATTGAAATAGATTTACTTGTATGTGCATTTATGCGCGTGTGTGGTGTGTAGAACTATTTCTTTAGATGTGTATGTGCAGACATATGTATGCGTGCGCGCGCGCGAGTGCGCAAGTATATCGGACTGGTTGCCATGCCCAAATTTCACATGTGAAATTTATTTTCTTTATTGGCATGGTGATGGCTCGTGTTTTGAAGTGGATTCGACCAGATTTGACGAGATTTTTCCATGGTCATTGAGGTTTAAACCATACGAAGTCACCAACCTTCTCTGGGCGTTCGCCAAACTGGAAGAGTGGAATGTGAAGCTGTTCAGGCAATGCTCGCCGCTTCAGTGGTATGCGAGCTGGTTTGATCGGACATCACCCCCCCCCCTGGGCCTCACTGTAAAGATTACTTAATCCGATTAGGCGATTACAGCCAGATTACTGAACTGAATCAGTGAGACGACATGAGATTGACCAACATTGAAGCCAGAAGACGGCACGAGTGCTGTGGCAGTCAGTTGAAGATGTCGAAGCTTCATTGAACAAATCCGGGTCGATGAATGTCCATGCCTTGCTCCAGTTCCATTGCTGCGCGATTGCGCGAGCGGCAAAAGTGGGAGTTTAAGGCTGGGGCGACCACCATGGGCTGGACCTAGTGACATGTTCAACATCAATGGATGTTGACTTGTTGCGGTGGACTATCAGCCTAGTGACAAAAATTGATTTTGCAAACTTTCAAGGCTGGTTGATAGATCATCTACGGCAATTGTATGTCAATCCATTGATTTTGAAAGCTTGGAAAACTCATTGTGTCAACTTTTTTGACTTGTTGAGTGAGCACATGTGAGAATTTCATCAGGCCCAGTGCCTTTCAGTGGCGGCCTGGCCGGAGTCCAATTTTGGGAATGCAAAATTCGAAGCAGGTGCCATGCAACTGACGTGAAAGGACTGCGCAGTGAGATTTCTTGAGGTCATTTACCACAATGAAATGGCGAGATGAATCTCTGTTCATGAGCATGGCCGAGGACGGGTTCCATCACAACGAATTTTTCCATGTCATGATGTCATGTAGGGTGGCTTCTCAAAATAGGGAACCCCCAAATATGGTTGGTTTACTACATTAAATGGTTAAAAATGGATGATTTGGGGGTACCACTATTTTGAGAAACCACCATATGTATCAATACAAATCATGTGCTACACTTGCCACATCGAAGATGTCAGATATGTGCCTTTGGGCCATGACTGCTGCAACCTGAGTGATCTTCATTCTACCCACAGCGCTGTCAGGAGTTGTCAGGCCAGGCGGCACTTTTGAAACCTCAGGACTGAACACTGGGTCTGAAAAAATCATTGCTGTGATAAACCCCAATTGTTAGTAATTGATCATAGTTTGATATTGTTTATGAATAACTGAATAACCAAATAATAGTTGATCAACCAACCGTTGATCAACTACTCGTCAAGCAATCCCTACTGATTTGTTGCATGTTGTGTCGCAGGGGTTTTGGCGTCGACAGATCTTGAGATTGGCCCAACGCTTGGCCCAAGTGCTTCGCTGTCCATCGGCTGAGCGGGATCGATTGGGATGGCAGTCCACGAGCTGATCCCAAGCTGATCCCAACTTCCCAGCAGGAAATCAGCAACACACTGTGGGCCTTCGGGAAGCAGAAGATTGCGCACAAGGAGCTGTTTGAGGTGGGGCAAGTGGGGCAAGTTGTCATTGTGTTTGTTGATGATGATGACGATGACGACGATGATAATGTTGATGATGATGGTGATGGTCATCCTTTAAGGGATGGGCAGCGGGAGTCAGAAAGTTGTGTCGTGAAAGTACGAGCCATGGCAAGGATCAAGATATTTCGATCTGACAAACAGAGTGGACATGGAGTATCAAGAGACATTGGGAGATGGGCATAGGAGAGGCCTTGTTTTAACATGTGGCTGTGGGTGAAAACCCCGTACCCCCGGTTCCTCCATCATTAACCATTGTTTTCCTTATTGTTGGTTAGTATCCCCCATTATTGGTTGGTTAATATGAATCCATGGCCATGTAGGTTGAAGGGGTCAAAGGTGTACGAATTCACAGCTTTGTGCCCTCGACTACTCGCTGACAGGCGTTGGGATGGTCTGCATTCGAACTGGTGTGGCAAGCGAGATTTAGACCAAAGGAGCGGCTGATCGGGAAAGAAGTTCAGAGGGAGGTTGGATTTTGTATCGACTGACCAACAGTTGCATATCGCCATGAGCTGTGATAGCTACTCCCCTTGCGGATGAGTTGAATGTTTCCACCACCAGGCTGTGCAAAGGCTATGCTTCAAGGTTTGAATCGAGGCAAAATCTATCTCCGCGTCTGCTCCTTCTAGATTGAACCACTAAGATGGCATGTTCTTCCCTGAAGCTAGGAGCTGACGAATTGTTTGTATGCCTTTTCACGAGTTGGCGCGGTTCCCAGAAGCTTCAGCTGAAAAGATATGCAGTGCCCATCAGTCCAGGAGTGGTCGCATTGCATGGCATACCTGCGACCGACAGACTGCTGATCATTGATGGCCACCCCCATGATTTCATGTGCTTTGCAAGAGAAGGGTTGGACCTGCCTAGATGCCAAAGGCTCTTTGATGATTTCTGATGTTTGCAGCACGAGGAATCAGCCATCCAAATCTCTTCAAGAACGCGATGAGCATGGTGATCAGAAGGCCTTTGTTAGAGCAAAGCATCGAGGATCCAGCCCTTTGTGGGAAAGATTCAGAACCTTTCAGTGCAAATATCATATGCCACCCTGAACCAGAAATAGGCTCATTCCGAATGCTCCACGATGCTCCACAATGCAAGTGCAACATTTAGATTTACAGTGATTTACATGTTTTTTCGTTCTTTTCGACAGAAGACATGTCAATGCAATGACAGCAGGAACGGATGACAGGCCGAGGCGTTCAGGTTCCAGGCTCCCAATTTCCACTGCACCGTGTCAGGTCCCATGACTTCAGCCCCAGAGAGATCACATTAGTCCTCCGTGCGTGCGCTGACTTGATGGGGTTCAAGCTACTGGTGTGATCTCCATGGCGCAAGCGCAAGAATTTTTCATAGCGGAGCTGGTGGAGCTGAATGCTGGGGGAACCACCGGAATGTTTGATGGGGAAAAGATGGTCAAGTCTTTTCAGTGAGCTGGTGATCCACCAGTAGCGATGATTGTCTACTGAGATTTTCAGGTTGCACTAGCACTGAATTACTGTTCTCAGCCCATTCTCGCAACACCACTCACCATGGATTTGCGAATCCCATGGGATCAACATCGCGAATATCCACCAGTCATATCGATCGCTAAGCACGGGACTCATGGAACTCATCACCTGGAGACCGCTCAGCTGGGGCGAGGTATTCCCGGTTGGAGTCCGAGCATTGCTGGGAGTTGGCCTCCAAGGTTCTAAGCGCCCGATGCCCAGCACAGCTCAGGGTGGATTGGTCCACGGTGCTCGGCTGGGCGTTGGACCTCAGGTTGTGGCCTGCCGAGTCGATTCCTTCAAGCCGCAGGTCGCCGCAGACCCACCCAGTGGAACTGGCTGGTTTTGGAAGGCTTAAAGACAGGGAATGTTGGAATCTCGTGAATCATAGGGGAGAACGGGATAACTAACAAGAATGATGGTCAAACAACTATTGTAAGGTGGTTTCTTAAAAATGGGAAGTGAAAAATTATGGTTGGTTTTTATTGTAACTGGTTAAAATCATGGATGATTTGGGTTAGCCGTATTTTGAGAAAGCGCCGGCAAGCTCATCCTGATAGTGACACATAGAAGTAGTATCAATGTAGCAATTCCTCTCACAGATTCATCGATGGCAAAGCTGTGACGAGAGGAGCTCTGTTCCATCTTGGGTGCTTCCCTTTGGTGTCCTTGCCTCAGCTTCGACCCGGGTCGGTTCCACCCGGAGGGGTCGGGACTGGTGCTCGAGCTGCGTCTCTTCTCAGGTGGTGCTCCATGGCGATCGGCGGGTGCTCGTGAACAGATGTTGGAGGCAGCCTTGGGTGGATCTTGGAGATGCTGGAGATGCACCATGTAGCAACGAGCACCCCAAGAGTTGGCCGAGTCTTGCCACCTTCATCAACCTTCCATTTTCTCAATGAAGCTGCTAGCCTAAGTCACGACCTTTTCAGCTCTGAGGTTTTGAGCAAAGTCGAAGAGTCTGACCTGGCGAAGACCGCAGAAGCAAGGCGACCAAGGTGAACCAGCGTCGGTTCCGAAACGATGATTGGCTGACGTATATTGGCAGGTTGGCTGCCCATGTCAAGGAAGGGCCTACTTGAGTTGACAAGTTCTCCAAAATGCTATTTTATAGAGGTTCGATTCCTTATTTTGACTTCTCAAATCGTTCCCATGCTTCGAAACTAGAGGACGAGGGGGCAACATTGCAACCCATGCATTCCGGGAAACAGGAGGCGTGATAGGCCATAGTGAAACAATAATTTTGATAAATCTTCCATGAAATATTCATGGAAACATTGCATCGCGGAAGTTCGTGGGACACAATGCAGACTCATGGATTGGAACACCATTCGCAACATGCGCCGTGACAGCCTTCCACCGCCGAGGTGCGGCAAGTGGTGGCCGAGGCAGCGACTTTTCCGGATGCCAAGAATCATTTTGCGTTGATCATGAATCCTTATGGTTGAGGGTCAAGATGAAGCATCAATTTGAAGGGGGGGTGATACCCAACAATTTCATGGGAAAACAATGGTTACACCAGGGGTACCAAAGCTACGAAGAGGTACAGGGTCATTCCGTGACTAAGCGTCATTTCACCATTTCACAATCATATAAGCATACATAACCATCATCAACCATTGTCAACTTGATCAATCATTAGTTTCAACAATGAACTATTGCTAAATCAACTTCATTGACCTTTTCAACTATTCACCATGAAGTCTATGAACTCATGAGCAAAAGCGCTGTGTTTGGCTGATCCTTTTACCGAGCCCATACCGTAGTAGGCAGCTGTCACAGATTTTCGCAACGAAAATTGTGTGATGCTGCCAGGTGCGGGAGAAGCTGAACCAGTCAGAGCCTCAATGGTTTCGTTTCAGTTCATGGATGTTAGTTGCTGGTTAATGATGGTTAAAGGTTAATGATGTTGATTTTATGGATGTTAATGATGGTTAATTGCTGGTCAATGGATGTTGATGATGGTTAATGGCTAAAATGAAACGGATGTTAATGATGGTTAATGGTCAATGGTTAATGGTCAATGGTTAATGGTCAATGGTTAATGGTCAATGGTTAATGGTCAATGGTTAATGGTCAATGGTTAATGGAGTCAATTACTGGTTAATTACTGGTTAATGATAGTGGCTAATGGTAAAAATGGTGGTCAGTGGATGTTAGTTCATCTAATGGTCAAACATTGAAGTAGATCAAACGATGCTTGGTCATGCTAGTTAGCAACCAATGAATGATTACTTCTGAATAAATGGTAGTAAATTACCAATTATTAATCATGGTCAATGACAATTTATTGACTAAAATTAGCGATGTTAGTTCAGTTGATGGTCAATATATGGCAGTGGGTCAAAACCCCGTACCCCTGGTTCCCCTATCATCAACCATTGTTTTCCCTATTATTGTTGGTGAAAATCCTCCATTGGTTGGTTGATTAATATTGACCCATAACCATTTGATGGTCAATATATCTTCATAAATGCTAATGGTCATGGCCTCGGTCGACAAACACGATGCGTTTTGAGGCGATCCCTTGAGAAAGGTGCGCGGTTGTCCTTCAGTCCGGGCCCTGGCGACCCGTGGGCAGGGCATCAGTGATAGCAATTGCAAGGCCTTGCTGCTACGGGGGAAGTCAGACATCGAAGTGTTTAACACTGCTCCAGTTGTCAGAGCACCCAGGTTCAGAACTGGAGACCAGCTCAGGCACGGTGTCCTCACCACTGATCCGAAGATCGTACGGTGTCGGAAGGTGTACTATGACTGGCTATGTCAGCTGAAAGAGTGAGCCTTGAAGTTTGGAAGGATCAAAGTCCACGAAGTTGAAATCAGCCCAAACTGGCATGACATTCCGAGAGTAAAACTGGTCATGCAGTAGGTTGAACCAGGGATTTGGACCAGGAACATCCATGGACATCTCGTATGTGTGCCTTGAAAGGGTGTGGATGTTACACATTTCAGTTTCGAGACTTCGAGATTTGCAAGTATCAGTGTGATTCTTCGGACGTTTGAGTCGCTCTGTCATTCATGACCGAAGTCAATTCCCACGTTACCTGATCATGATATGTACCCATGTGCTCAATAATCTTTAGGCGCTACCTGGGTTCCCGCAGCCGTCGCGGAGGTGATGAGTGGTATGAAGAAAAGCTGTGGAATCCCTGGAATTCCAAAGTCAAACAGAAGGCAGGGGCCCTGGCAGGGGCCCCGGCAGGGGCAGGGAAAGGTGACCTCTGGGAGTGTTCGTTTTGGACTTGGAACATTGGAGACTCTGTTGGTTCTGTTGTGGAGCCAAGACGGGCACCGGGAAGGTTGGTCGAGCGAGCTCTGGCAGTATCCAAAGTGCGGCATCTCAGATGGTCGAAACATAAAGAAAGGCACATGTGTGGGGTCCTCACCATGCTGCAGATTCATTGCTGCCATCAGTGCGACTTCTTGACAATCAGGTGCCTGCTCTTGTTTGGAGTTACATGTTCCGGGCTTTCGTGAAATTGACGACAACTTGTATGTGTGCTCTTGATTAGATGAAGTACAAATTCCAAACAGTGTAGAAGAGAAATTCTCTTGAAGCTATAAATTAATAAAGTTATAAAGAGATGGAATTAGACAGTCAAATTCCATAAAGCTATAAAGCCCAGGTGGACAGCTTGACAGATGGCTCAGACAGACAGTTCAACTAGTGTGGCACTAGGGGCATTCCCAAACACATCAGCCTGCGCTTCAAAGCGGCCCATGGGTCAAACCCAGAAGTTGTGAGTTTCAGGTAGCAAAGCCATGGCGCAGGAGCCTAGGCAGATGTGGTCGCTGTTGAGCGAGTTCTGACCCGGGGTTTTGGCACTTACCTTGTGCTTGCAAAGGGGACGTAAGTTGAATGTGTCGTCTGCAATTTCACCTTCCAACGCACAAGAGGCATTTGAGAAGGTAACTAGGTGTCTCACGCTTGTTCAATTGTGATTTAGCCAAGTTCCAAGCCGGCGGCACATTCTAAGTGTTTTGTTGGTTGTCATTTTCTTGCCTGCTTGTTTTTCTGTTTAGTTGGCCCATTTTGCTGTTTATTGTAGTTGTTTCTTTTAACTTGTTTCTTTTCAATAGTTTGTTCTAACATTTTTGATTTCACTGCTCCTCACTGGTTTTGTTAGCATTTCCGGTTCCATTTTTTTTCTCTCTCTATCTCTCTTTTCATTTGTTATTGTCTCTTTTTTCTCTTTTTAGTCTCTTTAATTTTTATTTTTGTTCTTCTCTTTCTCTCTCGATCTCGCTCTCTCTCTCTCTCTCTCTCTCCCTCTCTCTGTCTCTGCCTTTCCTCTTTCTATCTTTCTCCCTTTTTCTCTCTTTCTCCCCCTCTCTATCTCTGTCGCTTGGTTGTGTGCCTTTTTTCCTCCTGTTGTGTGTTTGTTGCTTTCCGTGTATTTCTTTGCCAACAGCAACAAAATAAGCGACTTCAACAACCCTACATCCCTCAAGATTGAACGAACGCCTCAGCAAAAGACACCAACGCGCCATAAACAAGATTCAGGAGCACGGCGACACCGCCAATTGGAACACCGATAGCAATGGTGGTAGCAACAGTTCGTTAATATAACCAGCATGAACTCCACTCTTGAGATGCCTTGTGCCCTCCCCCCAGCGAAACCCTCTCGAGCACTTCTTTCCAGCTTGACACTGCCTACAGAATGTGGCCAGCAAGCAGAGAAGCTGGCAACATAACAGCATCAACTACACTACAGTCACGTAACGACACCAGACTATGATATTGCTGAGAATATATGCTGATAAGACGTATGATCACAACAATAGTAATAGCAAAAATAACGACAACCACAACACAAATAACATGAACAACAAGAACAAGAACAAGAAGATCAGCATCAACTACCACTCCCCCGCCACCACCGCCACCGCCGCCACCACCAGCAGCAGCAGCATCATCATCATCACCACCACGACCACCACTGCTACCACCACCACCACCACCACCACCACCACCAACAACAACAACAACAACAACAACAACAACAGCAGCAACAGCAACAGCAACAGCAACAGCAACAACAACAACAACAACAACAACAACAACAACAACAACAACAAAGGCAGCATCCGCAATAACCAAAAGGAGCCAAAGTCCTCAATGTCTTTGTTGTTTTTGTTACTGTTTGTAGTCTTTGTTGCTGTTTGTTGATTTGTGTTGCTTTTTGTTGCTGTTTGTTGTTGTTTTTTGTTGTTTGTTTTTGTCTTGTTTGCTGCTTTTGGTGTTTTTGTTGCTTTTAGTTTTTTTTGTCTTTGTTGTATTTGGGTATTGGTTGTTCGTTGTTGTTTGTTTGCTTTCTTGCTTGCTTGCGTGCGTGGGTGCTTGCTTGGTCAGTCGGTCGGTTGGTTGGTTAGTTGGTGATGCTTCGATTCTTATGACCATGCTACGGCTATTGAATTTGTCCTTGATTCAAACATGCTTCATGTATCTTCATCTTGTCACTTCTGCGTTTGTTCCAATTTACTAATGTTGTTGCTGGTTGTTTCATGATGCTGCTGGTGTTATTGTCTTGGAATCATTTATGTTACGGCTGGTGTTTTCGTTGGCCGCAGTGGTGGTTTCTTGCATGTGAAATACTGAATCCTGAATCCCATGTTGTTTTTTGCTTTGTTCTTGGTCTTAGTGATGATTGTTTTCTGTTTGTTCTTTGTCCTTTTGTAGCATTGTTTTTCAGAAGAGCTTTTGTGCACAACACTGCTACAAAACAATCTGTCTGTACACTGATTAGTTCAGTTCTGTGGCAAGGCGGGTGGAGATTCTTCCGAACAATGTCCTACCGCGCCCTGAGCTCAAGGGGGTAGCGAATCTGAGGCCAGCTTGCTTGCTGCAATCGTTGGTTTGAACTGACTTCAAAATCATCTTTCTTTGTACCAAAGTCACCACCACACATCAGCTAGACCTCTGCTAGTACGTGTCACAATGCTGAGAACCACAAGCTCCAGCAGCGGGATACGAACTTCCACAACTTTGGCAGGCCAGCCTGAAGAGAGGAACCGCCAACAATCTAAGCAATGCATTTAATGTCATGTTTTATATGTGTATATGATGTCTTGAAATGTGCACAAGTATGGAGACATATGCGTAAACATGCATGACATTATGAATCTACCATATTTTGATTCAAATGTTTCAAAGTTTCAGTCCTCTCGGAATCTGTGATTGGCCACAGCGAAAGCTTTTGACAAAAAATCACTTCCAAACGACTGCGCAACAACAACAACAACAACAACAACAACAACAACAACAACAACAACAACAACAACAAGATCATCATCATCATCATCATCATCATCATCATCATCATCATCATCATCATCATCATCATCATCATTCTTCCCTAAGAATATTGTTTGTTATCCCCTATCATTCGCCATTAATGCATCACAAAAAAGTGATTTACAGGACTGTGTTAAGCTTCCGTCAGCATTTGCCAGGCGACCCCCTGGACACTGGAAAGACCACCAGGTGAGACGTGGGGAGTCTGTGGTGACAATGCACATTTTGTTGCACTCAAATCTCGCGTTCGATGACCCTGTAGCGCGCTTGGAATCAACTCCACTAGTAGTGATGGATCAAATTCGCAGGATTCTTTTGGTCAAGACGAATTCAAGAAATGCAGACCTACTTAGTTACGTCCCAGACACACAAGAGTAGCATATTAAATGATTACATTCAATCAACCATCCATTTTGCATCAATGTTCCATCAGATGTCCATCAACAAACAATTATGTAATCATCAAATAACAAGGAACTAACCATCAACCATTAGCAGTGATTATCCAACGGTTGATAATCGTTGATAATGATTGATAACGGTTGATGCTGGTTGATCATGGTTGACAATGGTTGATAGTGGTTGATAATGATCAGTGATGGTCGATAATGGTAATTATCAATTATCACCAATCGTCATCAACCACAATCAATCACTGTGAAACATGGTCAACCATTGTCAACATGCCTACCCACTATGCACCATCATCAATCACGATGAACCATCATAATCAGTATCAACCGCTATTTGCTATCACTATTCATTATCATCATTTTTTTACTATTACTGTTACTATGACTATTACTATTCCTATCATTCTTTTTATCATTAACCGTTCTCAACCACGATCAACCATTATCAACCATTCTCAACCGGTATTAACCTGCTCGAGCCTAGGACTGAACATCCCGACACCCATCCAGGCAGAGCTGTTCGGTGGCGCACGGTGGATTTCTGCGGTGACGTGGTGAGGTTTCCCATCGGTCGGCTATGGGTCAAGCCATTGGGGGTTTCTCAAGGCATAGGGGACCCCCAAAATCAATGGTTTCTTACTATAAATGATCGATATGAGATGATTTAGGGGTAGCCCTATTTTAAGAAACCACCATATTAGCCAACAAGAAATTAGCAACAACAATAGTGGGAATACAATGGTTTATGATAGTACAGGGTTTTGACCCAAAGCACTTTGTCCATCATCATTGAACAGACTCTCGAAGTAACATCCAACTCTATCATTCTTGGATCCTGCTCCCAGCTAGTCACTTACCATTGCTGGTAAGTCCCTGCAAAAACTCGGTAGATTCCCGGTGTAAAATACAATGGGTACCATTGGTAGACGCTTAGACTTGGTGGATTCCATGGTAAAATGGTCTTGTTTGGACTTGCACCGAAGCATGTCACACTCATCGTCAGGCAGCGCCTCAAGCAGTGCAAACCTCAGGAAATCGAACATCCCAACCATTCCTGAAAGCATATTTTCGGATAGTTAGGCACTTTTCCAGATACCTTGCCCTTGATTTGGGACCTTGGAAACCCATCCTAACTGGAGAGGTGCTTGAGGTGCTTGTCGACTTGAAGTTGTCAATTCACTGAGGCTTCACAACAGATTTTTCCAGATCTGGTGTTGCAGCCTTGGCATGCGCTTAGCACATCTTAGCACATCAAATCGCACCAGACTGGCCATCCAGATCCTGTCGCCCAGCCCATGAGCCGATACATTTTTCGTAAAGCGGTCCTCCAGTTGGTCGAAATGGTTGGCAAAGCAGGACTCAAATGTGCCAAAATCGGGTGACCAATGGGCCCCACCAATCATTTTACAGATGGAAACCATTGGAGTTTCGGGGGGTGCCAAGCACCAGCACGGCGAGTCCGCAGTCGCGCCAGGCCAGTGTCATGCCTCCTCGAGGAGGTGAAGCAGAGAGTGACACTGGCTGACTATGAAGATGAATAATGTTGGTTTCTGATTAGTGTAACCCTCCCTAAAGTAATGAAAATAGGCATGAAACCAACAGGTAGATACTGAACAGAAACCAACATTGGTGAGTTAATAGGTTTGGAACTTAAAATCACCATGATTAGGAATTTACGAGGTTGGGAATTCATTATCATGTTAACAACCACTGTGAAGATGGGTATTGATAATGGCTAGTAAGGGTTCATAATGGTGCATAATTGGTTAATAATGATTAATAGGTTAGGAATGTTTATGATGAATAATGGGCTATAGTTGATACTAACATGGTGATTGGTGGGTAAACAAATGAGCAACCATCAAAACTCCGGCAATTAAAAGCAGTATTCGGCTGCCAGGGCTTGTGAGAAATCTTGAAAACATGAGGTAAGCGATGGGACCTTCCCAAATAGCGATACCCCTTTTGTAATCTCTTGTATTGTTAAAGGTACTAGGAGTGTTTTACTCGCATGCGATACCCCGAGAAAATCATAGCGTCGAAAGGTGCCAAAACTGTGGTAAGCGATAGGACCTTCCCAAATTTGTCCATGGCATTGATTTCGAACCAGAGTTTAGAAGGTCGCACAAATGTTAATGCTACAAAGATGTAATAATGATGATTATTGATATGATGTTTCATGGGTAAATGCCAAATGTTATATATTGCTCAATTCTTTAGATTGGTTTGGCTGTGATGAGCGATATGCTTATTGATGGTCAAGAATGATCAACCGTGAAACAGGCTGATGGATGTCAAAGGAATTAGCATGGTTGCCCAGCACTTGGGTGATTGCGCAATGACAACTGTTTCATTCGGAAAGAAATGGCGGTAATGAGAGAAACACACATTTAGTTTGAGCATGCAGCAATTCAACCAGTGCCATCTTGGTTCAGAGGAGTAATCCCTGACGAGTCTTTTTTTGCGATGGGTCTGTGTCAAAAGAGCTTCAATAGATGAAGAAACAGATGAACGGATAGTTTTAAAATCTATGAACTGGATGGATGAACAAACAGATGAACTCCATAGTTTTGAAGAAATAAGTTTGAAGCCATAGAGGACACCGGAGCTTAGATGGAGGCATATGGGGCCTCCTGTGCCTGTACTGATGGCCTCCAGGCTGTCCCTGGAGTCGAAACGTCCGTGAAGGCTGAGAGCTTGGAGCTCAAGGCCACAGGCAGCGCCTCTGGGGGGGGCTGCGGCTGGGCTGGTGAAACCAGCGGCTGGGCCAGCGCTTGTAGTGACTCGTGAAGATCCTACAGGGATCCAAGGCAGACGTCCAAGACAGGCGTCCAAGACAGGCGTCCAAGAAACGCATCCTGTAGATGTGCATGTTCCATCATGTCAAGGAGCACTTGTATTGCGGTCAGTTGCCCATGATCCCATGCCGATGAGGCATTTTTGTTGTGTTGCAGGCAAAGGGCGACCACAGCCCCTTTGGTTGCGGCATGGCCGGCTGGAGGCCCAGGCAGTGCTCTCATGAGAACGACCACCGTCAAGACACGGCAGGGTGACATGCATCACTGGGATCGGCTGTGGCTTTGCTGGGGGGCGGGAGCACCTTTGGAATCTGTCTACGAAACTCTTACCTGACCTCAAAAAACAATCACTGCATAATCATTCCCAGCACTGCTACACCTCGACGACTGCAACGCGCTCTCTCAACCTCTTAAAACTCCCCATGCCTATCCAACTGCTTGTTCAGCTCGGGGCACGCCCGCCACCCCTCTTCAACAACTCACAGCGGCAAATATTCATTTTTACACTTGCCTTCCTGGATACAATTGCCATCCTTTTGACAACCCCTAGGTCCCCCTGCCACTCCATCCGCTCCATCCGCTCCATCCACTCCATCCACTCCATGCTCTTGTATTTTTGTTGTTTTTCCATGTTTCTTTGCAGACTCGAAATTTTTGTGGAACGAGGTTCAACCAGCGCGTGGTCTTGAGACCACTGGAACCAGGTACACCGCTGCCAGCGCCCGGAAGCACAGCCGCAAAGTCATTCGGTACGACTGCATGACTGGACGCGGTTGAAATCACACGACTCTTGCTTCACATGCCAAGGGGCAGCGAGAGGAGTGTGAGAATGTTTGGTGTCCGCATGTTGAGATCTATATTTTGCGACGCTTTCAATCCTCGAAAACAGCAGCAACAACAACTAGCAATAACAACAATAACAATCGCAATAACAACACTAACAACCATAGTAATAATAACAATAACAGTAAGAATGACAATAACAATAACGATAACGATCACAATAACAACAACATCAAATCCAACAATTACAACAGCAACAACAGCAGCAGCAGCGGCAGCAGCAAAAGCAACAGCTTTAGCAACAGAAGCAGCAACAGCAACAGAAGCAGCAACAGCAACAGAAGCAGCAATAACAGTGACAACAGTCGCATCCGCAGCATTTGCAAAGACAACATTGCCGGAGCGACAACAACAGAGGAGCAAGAGACACCAAAAATAAGAATGCCGAAGTGATGACGACAGCGTTAGAGCGTTTGGCCAATAAGACGATGCGGACTGCAGAGAGTCGTGTCTTGTTGCTTGCGGTCGCATATTGACCTTTTTTGTTGCCTGGATGCCTGCCTGTAGCTTTTCAGGAAAAGCGTTGTTTTGCGTCCATGCCAAGCATTTTTTGTCAAGTATCAAGTCTTGGGATTGTGTTTTTTGATCAAAGAATCTCGGATTTGATGGGCTGCATTTTTTTCAATTTGGATGGTAGTTCAGGAAGAACTTCCTTTGAAACTTAGTGGCAATGCCAGGATGAAATAAAGTGCATCAAATAACGCCATGGGCAAAAGGGCGGGAATCTCCATTGCACATGCAGAACTGGCCATCTCATCTCAATGAAGCACAAAACGACTTTTTTTCCTCCTACTCAAACCCATCGGGTTTTCTTGGACGCCTGCGGCACATCACCATGGAGCAGTTCACGACGAAATGGTCCAACACGTGGCTTGCGCAGACTCGCCTCGCTGCAGAAACTCAGGATTCCTAAGCTCCAGTCTGCGCATGTACTTCAACCCATTGCGGCAGGGTACTCGGTATTCGAGGGGCGTTTCAGGCAGCATCGTAGCTGAACGCCTCCCACCCAGCAAAGGGTTGGCAAGCCCCTATGAGACACGACCAGTTTGTTGGTCCCAGAATTCAGCTGTGGTGGATATGGTGGCGATACACCGACAAAAGATGACAAAAATATTGTGGTGCAATTGTGGTGGCCGTTGGTCAATACTCTGTAGCCCTGTGAGCATCCACCAATTGACCAAAGTAGTCTTTGTTGAGATGTCCACCTACCCACTTGTTGATAGGTTAATATTGACCCATAACATAGCCTGGTGTTTAGCCGCAGGTCTCCTTTTTCATCCTGAATTTCAAGGAGCTGATAAAAATGTGTCACATCTATTGGGAAGCTCACGGAAGTATGTGAAAGTTCTTTACATCGTGAGATATGATGGATGTGTTGATGCATCAATTATCATCAAGTCGGGTTCAGGGACATTTGCCTTCGCACTTTGCCACACGAATCCGCATGAGGCGTTCGCCGGCTCGTTACGACCTCAACCGCAGAGGGGTGATATTCCACAGAGCACTTTCTATTGCACCAGAAGTGATGGTAATTGCTGGCGCAAATCGATGGACCTTCTGCGTCTTCAAAGGAAAGTTAAAAAACATTGGATGACCATTGGATGACCATTGGATGACCATTGGATGACCATTGGATGACCATTGGATGAAGATTGCAGAAGAAGACCACATCTCTGAACCAATGGCTGCAGGCCTCTAGACATGGACGTCTGGTGCGGCCCACGGCTGTGGGGATGTCACGACATCAGTCTCATTAGCCAGCTTTGGCCAGAACTCGTTGGATTCTTCTGCGATGCTGCTCTGGATTTCATGATGTTGCAATCACAACAATTTCCGAACTCAATCCCTCGATACCAACTTTCAGTGTTGCCAAGGCGTGGTAGCAAGTATTATCTTGCATTCCCCTTCTGCCAAAATGGTTGGTGCCTGAGAAACTGCGAGAAGCTGTCTGCAAACAGTGTATTGGTTCCAATATCTACAGAGCATATTACGCTGGTTCAGCTCATTCACAGGACTCATGATCGAGAACTCTAAAAATCAAACTCACAACATTTGCAATATCAAGTCTAGAGTCCTGAAGTCAGAATTGTTGAATGTAGGGTTTGGGAGAGCTGGTGCTTAGTCACTAAATACAATTCTCGGCAAACGCCGTCCAATTCGATTTGTGATGGAGGCAATCTGATGGAGTACGTCATGACTCAAAAGGCCATCAGAATGAAGCCGTCGATTGCAACTGGTGCCATTCATTGACTTTGTCCAGTAGCCTTACACTCTGGTAAACTAACATGGCAATGGAAAATCCACCCATTATTCATAGTTTCCCCAGGGTTTCTCTACAAAATATGGTGATTTTCCATTGCTATGTTAGTGTACTGGAGTGTATCTCAATGAGTTCTCCTTCGTCGCGAAAATCGATGGTGCTTCGGCGAGGCATTGGATGCGCACCTGTCGCGGCGACATGCTGCCATGATCTGCAGAGACGTTTTGATGGCGATCGAGGCGAAGCAGATGCTGCCACCTGTCCATCAAGGGTTGGCGGGCTCGGACCATGGTTGGTGCACCAGGCCGCGTTAGCATGTATCTTGACCAAGCTTCGTTGATCTGGTGTCCAGAGGTCAATAAATCAATTTCATGATTACCCCCTGTTCCTGAATTTCAAGTGTCGTCATCAACAAGAAAAGATAGAAAAGCAACAGCCTGCGAGGGTTGCAGAGATTCATGGATTCTTTTGCTTCAAGCTCTGTGATCAGGTTGAGTGCAGCGTGTTCTGATTCCTTCTGTCCTTGAATGCCAGGACTTATTGGACAGTGGCTTTGGTCAGAACCCACAACAAGTGGTGAGTTGGGGAATCCCAGTTTGCTCTTGGCACTTTGCTTGCGCAAAAGACCAAGGTTCTCTTAAATTATTAGCTGCTGATTGCTACTGCTCCACAAGTGCTTTGTGATCCAAGAAGTCATAGTTTCTGGATGTTGCAAAAGCTCTGTAACTGAAATTTGATAGATTACTCTCCTATCACAAGCATCATGTAAGGTCAACATTAATTTAAGACTGCATTTGTTGCAGAGACTTGTGCGACACACATTCTTGCTATCCGGGAGTCTTCTAGTACAGATGTAAAGCAGGTGAAGACTCTAGCAGGGCTCAACATTTCAATTGAGACCATTGACTATAAGCAAGCAGTGGCAAAGGGTCTTTAGTTTGTACCGACTGATGTTCAAATCTTTGGATTGCATTCGACATCAAATAAAAAGTTGGCCAGGCAGCATAATGCCGACGAAGATCTTCATCGACGGCAATGGGTCACTCAGCAGCCAACATGGGGGGGCAAGTGTTGTTTCTGGATCTGGAGCCCGAGCCAAACGCCCCACACAATTGGCAAGGTTATCATGGTCCAAAATGGAGGGAAGACAACATCTGCATGCTCGTGCGGAAGGGATTCCAACAGAGACTGGGGCTGGTATTCTTCACAACCTTACCACGTTCAGGGTTTCTAGGCTGGAGAGTTCCAGAGATCCGGGCAGAGTTTCCAGGTTCGAACGCTTTGAGTTATCATTCTCTTTGTTTTCGCCGTCCTTGTGCAATAGGTTTGTCCATAAATGATGGTGCCTACTAGCCATCCAATGGTAAGCGTGATTTTCATGTCATAGGGAAACCAGCCGTGACTTGGGGGTTCAATGGATCCATGTTGGGCTACGGTCCTTTGCAAATGAACAGCTGTGATCAAAACAGGAACCGACTGCTACGTGTGAAGAGATATGAAAAATGTGTGGCTTTGCAGAGGCATCCCAACAAACCAACACGTGATGTGGCTGTTTCTCAAAATAGGGGACCCCCAACTCATCCTTTATTAACCATTTAAAGCAATCAACCATCCAGTTTTGGGGTTACCCCCACTTCAAGAAACCACCACGTGATGGACCACGTGTGCCATTGCTGTCCAGGTCCGCCAAAGTCCTGGCTCCGATCAATACTGGACGACCGCAGAGTTGGTGCGCTCCAGAAGAGCGGGGTTGGCCCCCGGATTGGCTTTGTACATACGTGCTAATAGGTACAACATGTGCAAATGTACAATTGTAGATATGTACATACGTACTAATATGTTGGCTGTCCTACAATGAGAGATCCTTGGGCTGACTTTGAGGACGATTGAAAACGTCTCGATGATGTGCACTTGCAAGAAAGCAAATCAAGTTTTAAGCATTTGTTTGCTTAGTCTTCAAACCCACATCTTACATGATATGTCGATGTGCTAGCCCAGGATTCCAGAATCCTTTGCGGCCCAGTATGGGCATGCTGTAGGTGCCTAAGTAAGTTATGGATGAGGCCCACTCCTTGAATTGTGCTTACCTGCACGATAGTGCGTGACCAATCATGTTTCATCCCAAGCCTCGTTTCACCAAGATGTTCTGTTGGCAGTTGCTAACGCTAAAAAAGTGTTCCAGGTTTCTTTTCTGGCACTCTTGCAGTATTGTTTCCGTTGTTTTGCTCTGGGTTCTCTTCGTAGCATGTTCTTCAAATCCGTTGTTTCTCCCAAAACAATTTCACCCATTTTGTTGGAGGACTTTTGCTTCTCACATCTTCTCAGAGATTTGTTCTGAAAAATCTCCGGGATTATATATATATAATCTGAAATATAAGATTATCATACATATGTTTCAGATAATCTTATATGTAATATGAATATATGTTCTCTTATAAATCTTACATGTAATATCTCCATGATTTCTAAACCAAAGCTTCGGGATGAGCCCCGCCGTGATCCAAGTTGCGTTGCGTTGCGAACGATCCGCCGGCCGCAGGCGGAAGATGGCCATGACGATGAAATGGATGTCCCCGGAAGAGGTGCTGCTCCGGGGGTGCAGCTGCTAGGTGGTGCTTGCGGTGGTGGTGGTGGTGCTGGTGGTGGCTCTTGCTGCGGTTGTGTGTGGAGATGTATCTCTGCTATGTCACACTATCAATTTGTGTTTGACAGATGTTTGGTAGATTCTGACATAGAAACAAACGACAAGTGGTTGAAAGTTGAATGGAACAATATGAAAGCTACATCGGACTACATCATGAACCATTTGAACGTCAGTTTCAGGCTTGCAGTGGTTTGGCAACGCAGCACAGCTGGGGAAGACTTGCAGGGAGTGAGGCTGGTCATAGTATTTCATGGGCGTCGTGTTTGTTCTCCTGCGGTGCAACACCGCTGTCGCACCCTGGTGGCAGTCCTGGTCGCCGTCCTGGTCGTTCCGGTCGCGGAGGTGTTCCTAGTGGTTGCTTGTGGTCGTGGTGATGTGGGCGAATTTTTGTCGTGCTGCCACCCTGCCCTCAGCAGTCGCTAATGTAGGTGTTGCTAGGGCGCCACTACCACCCCCATGGTCCAGAGACACGCTGCGCAAACGTTTGTGATGCAAAAAATGGTGGCCGCAGGTGCAGGATGTAGCCACAGATGCTCCTCTATGGTGCGGGGACCCGATATATCCCGTGGCTTTACTTGAAGTGGCATGACCTTAGCCCAACAGTCTTGGAACATGGCTATGGGTCAATATTATCCAACCAAAAATCGGTATAATAACCAACAATAATATGGAAAACAATGGTTAATGATTGTGGAACCAGGGTTACAAGGTTTTGACTCACAGCCACATCTTGGAACTCACGAATCATTGTGCGTTTGTACGGAGGACATCAGTGGAGGTCAGTGGACGTCAGTGGACCGTTCCAGCCAAGGCATTTGATCTCCTACCGTTTGGGCTTGATCCTCTACTGCTTGGGTTCACAGGAGCTGCTTGGGTTGGCTGCCGAGGTGAAGAATTTGTATAGAATCATATATATGATATCTATAGTTATATGACATAGCTATATATGATTATATAATGTAGTTTGATAATGATTATACACAATTACGTACATTATGATCACACTACATGTCATCTTCAAGTTTTGCAAACACATTTGTCAGAATATGTGGGGATGTATTCAGCTTCAGCTGGTGATCCAGATCTCCTCTACGTTGTGGCCCGCGAAAGTGTTGCAGAGATCTTCGAAATGCTTTCGAATACTCACTTTATAGTTTCTTCCTTTAGATAGATCATAGATACAAGATCTCACTTTATAGTTTCTTCCTTTAGATAGATCATAGATACAAGATCTCACTTTATAGTTTCTTCCTTTAGATAGATCATAGATACAAGATCTCACTTTATAGTTTCTTTTTTTAGATAGATACACGATACACACAATAGTTTCTATTTGCACAGCCGCCACAGTTTCGACATGATCTACTTGGTAACAGGTCCATTCGTTCCCCTCACACTGTGAGGATGTTGGCATCGAGGACATGGTTCCTTGCTTTGTCCAGGCCAATGATGAGTGTGGGGCGGTGTGGAGCGTCCAAACTGCTGGTCATGCCATCTATTGGCTTTTGGGTCGTGGCTTTTTATACATTTTTGTTGGGCACCTCGGGATAAATGTCCGTGAGGACCAGTTGGGTTATTTGCGTGTGAATGTGAGGCAACCGCCCCTTCAGACACCCTACTCAACACACCCTACTCAACGTCAATAGATACTGCCGTTGGTACTATGGAATCTTATCGGCTATTGATCCTGCGGTTTAGTAGGGAATTTTGCGGGAAAAGATAGGAGAGGGATAAACGGGGATCGGATTGCTAGGAATCCTCCTCCTACTCCTCCTCATCATCATCATCATCATCATCATCATCATCATCATCATCCTCTTCCTCTTCCTAGTCCACGTGCTCGTGCTCGTGCTCGTCCTAGTCCTGGTCCTGGTCCTCGTCGTTGTCGTCGTCGTCGTCGTCGTCGTCGTCGTCGTTTTCCTGTTCGTGATGCCGAGGATGCTCCCCATCCAAATCAGATTGATATGTCTCAGCCAGGAGCTTGGAACTGCACAGTTGGGGGTTTCGTCGTATGGCATTTGATGCGTAGAACGAAGTGATCTACAAAACGCACCATGCAAGTGAATCAGTGATTCAAGATTTCGTATCAAGAGAAACGGTAAAACCTGAACAGTTTGAAGAATCTGCTCACGCCCGACAAGGACAATGGCCTAGGCCTAGACTGTAGTGCCATGGATATTTAATTTCTCTCCAACCAGTGCAGTTGGTCACAAAGTACAGAACTTGTTGAGACCTCCTCTCGAATGTCCGAGAAAATCACTCATGGTGTGCCGGAATTTTGTGTAGTGATTTTGGCAACCCTCAGCTCCTGCAAGCCCCAGAGTCCGCCAGAGCTCAATGACTGGCCTTGTCATTGCCCAGGTACCAGCAGTCAGGGCTCTTGCGACAGCTTGTGGAAGAATGTTTGATCCTTGGCCATGAGGATGCTTCAGGATCCAGACAAGATGCCTGCAGTTGTTCACCACACCGTTGTGAACCACCTGTGTCTGCGAATCGCTTGCCTGTTGGCTAAGCCCTGCGTGGCTTCGCCCTGAAAATCCTTGAAGCTAGGTATAGACATTTTATGTATGTTGTATTTGTGTACATAATCATGTGCACATACAAGTAGTACCCGCACAAAGCGGGGGCGGAAGTTTTCAAGAAAATAAAAGCCTGTAGGGAAGACATTTGCGCCTGTAGGATTAGAGCGACGACATCATGACCGCAAAATAACTGCCACAACGAAATCACCAAAGCACCACAAGAAAGTCACCAGCGCAACAAAAACAGCGCCAAAAAAACTACCACACAAAAATGTGCCGCGCAAAAAATACGGCCCAAAAAGCGTACCGCACAAAAACGCGCCACACAAAAAACACACCACACAACAAAAATACCACGCAAGAAACACGCCGCACAAAAAACGCACCGTGCGAAAACATGCCACACAAAAACGCACCAAACAAAAACGCACCACACAAAAACGAACCACACAAAAACCTACCAAACAAAAATGCACCACACAAGAACGTACCACGCAAAAACGTACCACACAAAAACGCACCGCACAAAAATGCACCACACAAAAACTTACCAAACAAAAGGTATCACAAGAATAAGGAACCACAACAAAAACATATTACTGCAACACGGTGCCAGCATAACGCCGTACGACAGTGCATTACAAAATGCTACAAGGTACTACAACGTACTACAAGGCATTACAAGGTATTACAAGGCACTACAAGGTACTACAAGGCACTTCAAGGTATTACGAGGCACTACAAGGTACTACAAGGCACTTCAAGGTTTTACAAGGTCACACAATGCCCTTACAAGGTACTACAACGTATTACAAGGTATTACAAGGCACAGGGTTTGGAAGCATTCGTCTCTACAGTGGTTTCAAACAATCAAAATTTACAGAGCCTTGATCGAGCCCAAACTTTTGCACAGTCTGAGTTGCATGTGTTTGTCGGCAGCTGAGCAATGACGGCTGAATCATTTTCAAAGCATACTTCGCATACCGCCTGCTTATGTTTCTCGAATGCCTAATTTGGAAGTGCTCCGGCGCGCCAATTCCCTTCCAGCAACTGACTTGCTAGTCCAAAGACAGCTGATGCTGTTCGGAAAAGTCTTGAGAACCTCCGCAGACCACCCTCTACATGCTTCTGCGATTATTTCTGGCACTTTGCAGCCTGCTACGAACAAGTTTGAAACACGAGCTCGACGGCCAAGACGTGAGTGGGCAACCGCTCGTTTGGCAACGCTCAGTGATGAACACCTTTTGTGCACGTGCGCCGCCCTGGCGTATGATTGAGTGAATGAGTGAGTGAGTGACAATACAACGTACTACAACGTACTACAAGGTATTACAAGGTATTGCAAAGTATTAGAAGGCATTACAACGAATTACAAGGTGCTCCAGTGTATTACAAGGTATTGCAAGGTACTACAACAGTGCTCCAACAGCATTGGTCACAGCCCTGCCATCGCAAAAAACAATCCCAGAACAACTCCAGATGCACCAAACGCCACGCCTGCCGCACAGAGTGACAATCCAACACTTCTCCAACATCACTTGCCACAGCCCTGCCATTGCGGAAAACAATCCCACAACAGCTTCATTCGCCAAATGCCGCGCCTGCCAATCAAAAGTCGCGATCCCGCACTTCTCCAACATCCCCTGCCACGGCCCTACCAATGCGGAAAACAATCCCACAACAGTTGCAGATGTGCCGAAACCAGGCCTGGCACACAAAGTGAAGATGACACCTTTGACACATCCAGTTCTTAGCAGCAGTCGCACGAACCAAGCCCGAAGCAAACCGGAACCAAAGCAAGAACACGTCGAAACAGTCCCATTCGGAAGCTAACTTTTCGACATCTTGCGAAGCATATTCCATGAGAAAGCGCAAGGCTTCATCATCCGTGTACTGCCTAGAATCAATCAAAATCGCATTTCGTGCGGGGCCCCTCACTTCCGACTTCCGCAACTTGCAAGAACATCAACACGCCCAAAGCGCCACGCTTGTCACGCAAAACCAAGATCCAAGGCTTCTCCAACATCCCTTGATGTATTTCATTGGTGACGCAACTGATTGGTGATGTCATTGATTGGTGATGCAATTGGTTGGTGATGTGTTTGGTTGGTGACGTAGTTATAGTTCATTGGTGGTGTATTCGGTCGGTGATGTACTTCACTTGTGATGCAATTGATGAGTGGGGTAGTGGATTGGTGATGCAACGGCTTGGTGATTTAGTTAATTGGTGATACAATGGAGTGGCTATGTAATTGGTTTGTCATGTTATTCACTGGTGATGTTATTGGGTGGTCTTCGATGACATTGAAGTCTGCGAAGAGCCGCTGCGTTGGCTGCAGCCCCAGGGTTACGTAGTTTGGGCCAACATGCCTCGTCCATTGCTCGAGATGATCCATTTGCGGCTCGAGAGCTTCGACCCAGACGGCTTCAACTCTTGCAGCTAATGGAAGCTGCGCAAGCCGACCGGCGGCAGGAACTTGAGGATCGCCGAAGGGTCGACAAGAGAAAGCGTGGCTCATAAATGTATGAAGCCAATTGCGCATGTGCGGGACCGGAAAAGAGTTTGGGCCGATGCCTTCTAAATTGCTTCCTAGGAGATTGCTTTATGGTTGAACAGTCAAGCGCAAACCGCATGAAAACAATGTTCTATCACCGGTTGTATAGTTGGAGCGTGTGGACGAGTTGCTGTTATTGGGACAGAGTAGAGGTTTTGAAGAAGTGCTTTATTAGCTAGAAACTTTTTAAGTGGGCAGTCATGAAAGAATCGATTTGATGGAAACGCTCCGTATCTTGCTGGAGGTTGAAATTCAGATATTCACATTTGAGATTGATTCATTTTTTCGATTGCCCAACGAATTTGAATCTGTGGGGCTTTGCTGCGAAATGTCATTGCCAGAGATTGTATTTCGGCTCAGTTGCTCTGGCTCTAGGCTTGCAATTTTGACAAATTACACAGGATGTTGTCAGCGTGAGGCAAGCGCATTTACCTAACACGGAACAAGTGAATTTCTAAATTCTAGTCGCGAGATCCGCGGTGGCCGAGCTTGTTGTGTCCGAGTCTGCAATCCGAACCAGGGAGCAGAGCAAGGCGCAACGGGGACATGATGTTTCATGCAATTGTGAGCAAGTGACTTCGCATGCCTGCCTTTCAGGATGAAATTTGGTGGCGTATCTTCAAAGAGCTCCCCGCATGGTCCATTGACCGTTCCAAAGGCGGAACTTCTTTCTCGGATGAGGACTTCCCAGCTGCATTTTCTTCGCGTTTTGTCTGAATCATTGTTGTTCTGCAGGATGTCGAACAATGGCAGTCCATTGAGAAAATCGGCTTCGTCGAGCAAGGCCTTCACTCAGGAAGCGTCTGGCTCGGCCGATTCGATGTCCGACACTGAGAATATCGGACAACGGTAATGACTGTGAGAAAAGAGAAGCATTGTTTGGAAGGTCCATGGATTCCTTCATTTGCGGATCAGGGGACTTTACTCTATCTGGGCATCCGGTTTTTGGAGGACCGTCCCGTTCATTGCCCAACGCTTTTGTTTTCCAATCAAGAAACATACTTGACAGGAAGAAGCTTTGAAGGTCATCCCGGATGCCGCTGTCCAGGGGACGCGTTGGGAAGGGCAACCTTACCGCGTTTTACTCTCGGCGCGGTATCTTGGGAAACTTCGGCCGAAGAAATCGCCGTCGGGGCCTGAAAGTGGCTTTTTTGGCCGCGTTCATTGCGTACGTCGTATGATGTATGTTGTTAACATGTTCCTTTTCGAGGCTTGCCAGACATTGGTGGAGGGTACAGCCCGGGGCGTCAAAGTGGAGTAGATGTCCCAGGTATTGCGCTCAGATTCCATGCTGCGTAAACTTTTCATGCGCGCCAAATAGTTGAAATCGCAAAGCGGCGTGGCTTTTTCAACGAATAAGGCACGCTGTAAAACAGCGTACGCAGTGGTGAACGAGCCGGTCTTAGAGTTGCTAAGAGGATTAGAGCAAAGATTTGTCTTCGACGGCGGAAGCACAACAATGCGCCTATTCCCTGGCATGTGTCATTATGACTTTCAAATCATCGCGTGGCGAGAGATCTTTTGACAGGAGGAAAAAAAGGCTGTTGGCCATTGTGGGCCACGAAGCTGACGCAGCACGTAATGAGCTTTAAGCCGACATTTCACTGCTGTTATGTTTGCGCAGCGTTGCGTTGTCGGAACTGAGTAAGTTTTGTCAACCTCAGGAAAGAAAAGCAGTTTTGAAGACGTGTAAAGTTTTTTAAGCTCACGTAGCTGTCATGAAGGAGTCAATTTTATGCAATGGAACAACTCTCCCTATCGTAAAGCTTTTTGCGAAATGCCTGTCAGCTCAACTCCTGCAGCTTGATTCTCAAGCAATCATCTATCTCATCCTCTGCTGAGCAAGCTTTGGGCTCAGCAAGGTGACTTTCACAAAAGAGATGTTTGTAAACAATTTTGTTTGTTACGTGCAGGAATTGCGTTTGTTGTTCGAGGTATGCTTTCTTATGGGCAGAGGCAGGAGCAACAAATTGAAGGTGGTGTCTTATGACGAATATAAGCGCTAGTGAAGAAGATCAAAAGGGACAAGAAAGCCCCGAAGGTCATTGGTCTGAGGAACTTTGCTGCTGAGGAAATTAGGACGGCAGCGGAGGCTGCGCAGCGAGGTAACGTCTACAAGAATCCTTGCGCTAGCTCTGCGGCTTTGGGCGTCTCGGAGAAGCTCGATGACTTCAGGCCGGGTCCGGAGAAAGCGTGCAGCATTTTTCATGAATTCAAAACCTCAAAGTAGCCTTTATGGTGGTTAAGCAGAGACCTGAGCGGGCAGTTTTGCAAACTTCTACATTGCTCTTCATCAGGTCTTTGGATGAGAAGAGCTGCCAATGAGCTAATGTGCTCTCGGGGATGGTGGAAGAGGAAGAAAAAGCACGCTTCGGCCGAGGATTTTCAATATCGTTGCAGTGTTAATAACATGACATCATAATTGCAGCAAATTCTGAAGAAATCAATCATTGAGGCCATTCTTTTTACTGCGGTGTCTTTCATGAAAGGCTTTGTGCAGGCTTGCTGGGTTTTTGTAGCAGAGATTGGAGCCTGTTTGTCGCAAGAGTTCAGAGACTTATGTTTGTAGCCTCGTCAGCTCTTCCATAGATTGTCATTGATCGCTCCGGTGTACTGCCACCCATGGCCGAGCTCGGTGTAAGATTGATGCAATTGATTGGTGATGCAGTTGACTGGTGGTGTCACTATTTGGTGATGTAATGCATATGCGATGTAGTTGATTGGTGATGTGATTGATTGGTGATGTAAGTGGTTGGTGATGTAGTTGGTCGATGATGTAGTTGATTGGTGGTGTAACTGGCTGGTGATGTAGTTGGTTGGTCATGTAGTTGTAGCACATTGGTTATGCAATTGGTTTGTCATATAATTCACTGGTGATGAAATTGACTGGTGATGCAACTGATTGGTGATGGAATTGACTAGCGGTGTAAGTAGTTGGTGATGTACTTCATTGGTGATATCATGCGTTGGCGATGCGGTTGATTGGTGACGTAATTGGTTGATGATGTAAATAGTTGCTGGTGTATTCATTGGTGATGCAAGGCGTCGGCGATGTATTTGATTGGCGGTGTACTTGCTTGGTGATCTAGTTGGTTGGTGATGCAGTCAATTTTACACGTTTCCGCAACATGGAAGTTCGGCGCGCGGGACAAAATAGTTTAGGAATTCCCTTTTAAACCACATGTGTATACACCTCTATCTGCCCTTTTTGTGTTTATCTTGTCCCCTGTTTCATTTAGTTTTTCATCATTCATTCATGTATTCATTCATTAATTAATTACTCTATTCTTGTTGTTTCTTGATATATTTTGGGTATTGATTTTTCATTTATTTATTTATTTGTTTATTTATTTTTGATTCGTTTGTTCATGCATCTATTGATATAACATTAGTTTGTGCAATTACTTTTTCATTCATTCATCAATTTACTTATTCACTCATTTGTTTGTTTATCTATTGACTTACTTATTCATTTTTGTTTCTTTGTTTATTTTTTATTCATTTATGTACTCATTTGTTCGTTTATTGATTTGTTTGTTCTTTGTTTGTTTATTGTTTTTCATCCCCACTTCAAAACCGCTGATTTCTTAAATCCCAAAGCTGAAGGGGTTCGCTCTCCCAGGTTTGCGGCTAGGCAGATGTTACGAGCCCTGGCCCCAGGGTTCCGCTGGTGCTGGTAATGTTTCGGACCGAAAAAATTCGCGCTAAGAACCACCATGGTTGACCATGGTTCGTAGTGGTGAGCTAGTGGCCAACCAACAGATTTTTAGGGAATGCAATGGTTAATGATGTTTACAGTAGTTTCCAGTAGCAGGGGTCTTACTCAAGGATTCTCAACGGTTATAGTTATCAGACATGATTAACCATCATTCAGGGTACCAACAGTGGGGTACCGGGTACCATGTTTGAAGGCAGAATCGTTGACACGGATGCTCATTTGGGACACTGCAACGTGCGCAGCAGGAA
>VSDK01026565.1:130942-142922 GCA_009767595.1 Symbiodinium kawagutii
CAGGAATCTTGGGCCAATTGCCACAGCTAGAAATGTCAATTCAGCAGCTTCACATGAAATTCAAAAGGCACTTTAGACATGAGGCATGGAAATTTGCACCCTCCTCTTGGCATTTTGTCTTCGAGTTTATTCCCATTCATAGAGTATAAAGTCATCAGCTCCCCACTAACCCATGTCATTCGATGCTTTTTGCTATCGGCCCGCTAGTTGCGTTTCCTACCCACACATCCGTATGTTGTTTGCATTTTGATCCATTTCTGTGTGCGAATTTGATCTTCCGTTTGACTCAGTTGGGTTTTGAGAGTTGGCAAAGCCATAATATCACAAGAGCGTCAAAGAGCAGCCGGATGTGCAGAATGGATTAAACTGGTACCGTAAGTTCAAGTTAGACGACTCGCTGGGTGTGAAATCCCGTGTGTAGTCCTTCAATCACACTTCAAAATCGATGACCCTCTCAGTGTGTTTTGGTGTGCCAGATGTATGTTGGTGTGATACCCACTCTGATCTTGATTTTATCGACTTCACACAAAATGGTAGCGCCAGCGCGATTGGCGTTGTCGTTTTGTTTGCCACCATTTCATATTCTCAGGACAGCATTTGTCAGAACACGGGTGCCGTTTCTTGCACAACTACTGCATTAATGACCATGATTGGCAATCCCACAAGAGCAAGCATGAGCAGTCAGCAAAAATGGTCTTTCACAATACTTGGTCAATCAGCCCCAAACCCCACCAAGGCCCACATTGCAGCATAGCAGTGTGCAAGTCAACGTCAACAGCATCAGTCCCACCCCACCCAAGCTCATGTTGCAGCGTAGCATCAAGTGTGGGTGCAAATCAAATTCAACGTCATCAGCCTCACCCCATGGCACACAGACACATGTTGCATCAAAACAGCTGTAAACACACATACGGTTTCACAACCATAGGCTTAAACAAGTAGACAAGCAGACGGAGTATCAAGTCCCACAGCACAAAATGTGAAACCTTGGATTTTTAAGAGGCAGAGACGCGAAGTCAGGCCACCATCGCGGGAGATTTTGATGTCCACGTTGGATGCTATCATCATTGGGTGGGTGGCCTAGCAGCTAGCCAAGACGTCTGGAGGTGTTTGGACAGCTTTGCAATCCATTTGGTGGTTTCTCAAAATAGGGAGCCCAAAACTGGCTGGCTTATTACTACAAATAGTTAATCATGGATGATTTGGGGGTACCCCTATTTTGAGAAACACCCATTTTCTGTAAGCATTTGCCACTTGAGATGTGAAGGAATATCGTCACGCTACATGTAACACCGACTTGCTGTGAGAGCGGACATGCACGTACAAAGACAACATAGAGAAGTCTTGCACGCCTGCACCAACACATCAGGAACTTCAATTCGCCACTCAGGGCAATGACACAAACAGAGATTTTGATATTTGCTTTCTTCATATTTGCTTTCTTCATACTTACGTTTTGGTGAACCCTTCAAATGTGTTGAGACGCCGAGATTGGCTCCGGATGGTTGCTGCTGTTACATACTTGTTGCAGTCATTGTCATCATTGTCATCATTGTCCCCCTGTTTCCCCTATCATTAACCATTAGTTTCCCTATAGTTTGTTGGTTATTAACCACCATTACTGGTGGGTTAACTGATTGTCATCACTGTCATCATTGTCCCTGTCATATTCTGTGGTCTCCAATTGTCGTGGTCAACTGCTCCCAGGTGACTGCACCGGAGAGGTGGCGCGGCATTGGGGGTCAGCGATTCTGGGAATGTCCAACGCCGTTGGAAGACATTGGATGTTCCGAACTGATCCATAATCTTTGAGTTCAACCACCTTAGATTTCAGGTCAAACTGATCCCTGTGATTTCTTCGCGAAAGTTTTACCATGCTCGAGGTTGAAAACAGGTGGACATTCTATGACATTCTATTCGCAATCAAAGTACTCTAGAAAAAAACATCCAACCAGAAGTAATGATCACTGGCCATTATAGCCACTATTCATCATGATATTAACCACCAATCAACCATCATAGAGTCGAGTTGTTGTTGATCCAAGGAGCGAATAGTTCATGACTTCAATGCTGCAACTTTGCGGTGTGGTGCCAAGCCTTCACGTGCCAGGCAAGCCTCAGGTAGCGCCACCACATTTACATTCCAGCCAATTGCTGGTGAATCTCAATCCTGATGCACACAGCAAGCGCTAAGCAAAACAAATGCAACAAGGATAAACTGTTGGAACATTTTGATGTTTGTTGTTTGTTTATGAAGTTTGTTTGTGAATGCAAACATCTTATTCCCATGTTTTTAATACGATTGGTGTCCCAATGTTCCAAAATGATGGCCCAGTGCCCAGACTTGGTTTTGCGAGCGGCTTGCGAAGCATGTATAGATGTGTATATTTTGTGTATAGAATGCGCGTTTCGCGTTGTGATTGCCGCACTTTTAGTGCCAGGGCAGGCAGATTGAGGGAAAGTGAAGTCCGGCAGTTTGTCAAAGACATCAGCGCAGCGCTTATCAATGGATGCTATATGATGCTATTGGATCTTCACAAATGATCACAGTCAAAGTGCCGTGTCTTCACCGTCTTTCTACCGCCAGATCATCCTCAGATCCGTGGCAAGTTCGCGTGGCAGGATGACGTTTGCATTGGCGTTCGGCTGCTCTCAATTCCAATACGATGTCGCAACCCCTCTGGGTGTTGACCTGCGATTGAAGAAACTTCCTGCGATGTTACCTTCCAGTGGCGCCGATTCAACACCCAGCGAAATGATGAAATTTAAATCTGCAAGTGTTTCTACCCGAGGTGCGCAGGATTCCGGGGGCGAGCCGGCAACCAAACACGATTAACACGATCAGATTCAAAGACCTCTGGATTTGTTGTGATCAGAGCTGGCCCCCCTCGGATCTGCAAGAAGTGCCTTCTTAGATTCTTGTGCCGATTTTGTTGCTTTGCCGACCCAGTGATCGCTGCAAGCTGCATGCCAGTCATGCTACCTACGCCTGGCATTCAGAGAATGCTCAGCAATGCAATTGGCCAATGCATGGCAGCCGCCAACCAGCAGCGATTGGGAAACGTCCTTGGGCACTTGCTACAGGCAGTTTGGAACAACATGGTTTTGATATGTTTTGATGACAAGTGCCAGGTGCAATATTGATCTCATTTTCAGAAAGATGTTTGCAGAGCAAGTCAATGAGTCAAGGCGTTGGCGATACAGAAACTGAAAGAAGAGAATGAATTTATGTTGGCTACCTTCACATGCTTGAGAAACTGAATTTATAGTACGAGTCAAAGGTTAGAAAGCATCTATCCGAATCGGCTTGACGCAGAACACCTTGACAGTTTGAGAAATTCATTTGCTCATACGCGCGGCTTTTGGTCAGGAGGTCTCGATTAATTCGTAGCAAATCCATGAAGATGACAGCAGAGCGGGGGAATGATGGGGAATGATGGTCCGGCGCACAAGCAGCTATAGGAAACCCATGGAAACCGCAACCCGCAGCAACACCCGACAACCCCCAAACACAACGTGAACTTGTAGCATCATGACGCCCTGCTGCTATCATACTTGGCGGCCAGAGCTCTCCGTGACACTTGACACCCTGCAGTGGCCTTCAGTAGTTGCACTGCAGCTATTGATTTCGGCAAACTTCAAGTAGAGCAGGCAGCATAAGGCAGGATGCCTCTCTGCCTCTCTCTCTCTCTCTCTCTCTGCTTTTGAGGCGACGGACTCATTCCATGATAAAGAACTTATGGCCCGAAACTTTCGCTCCGATTTCTTGACTATTGTGTCTTACAGTAGACTGGATCAGTAAAAGGGTAACAAGGTTCCTGAGTTGTTCTTAGATGTGATTTTCTGCAAAGGGAAAATGTAAACAAGAAGAAAAACTGAAGCTCTTGCTCGAAGAAGAAGTGAAGCGGCCAGAAGAACAGCGGTGCCACGATTTTGCGCCTTGCGCGTGCCTAGGTGTCTTTGGCAGAGTGTTCTGTCAGACGAAAATAGACAAGCCTCAGTTTTCTGCGCCCTGCATTGGTCGTCCTGACATCCTGCTATCACTCATGACATCACCACGTGACAATTCAAATAATAAAGAGGTCTATATCACCAGAGGCCAGAGGTGTACCAATTAACAGATTTGAACTCAACAGTCAATTAACCAGTATTTATTCCAATATCAATTCAGTATAATTAACTGCGATGATATACTACAATCAACTATGATTAACTACTATAGGTAAGTTTGTTATGACCTACATTTCATCTTCAGTTTACTGATGAACTCATCGCCGTAGTACGAGGTCTTTCCGAAGGCTCCGAAACCGGGTAACGCAACGCCGTTGTGAGGACATTGCCTTCGCCAAGCACTTCGCCAAGGCCGGTGACCAGTGGAATGTCTGGAAGGAAGATTTAGGATAGCGATTATTAGATATCAACAGGACAGATTTGGGATATCATTCATAGAATATCTATGATAGAATTACCTGGATAGTTGACTAAATCAACAGGTGTTTCTTTTTTAACAGGGAAACCATTGGGTTTTCTATGGTTCACTGTGGTTTTGGAAGGATTATTTAGGGGTTGTAAGCATTCATAATGGTTAAGCATAGGGAAAATACGTAACAATAATGGTTAAACAACTACTATATGGTGGTTTCTCAAGCCATAGGGGACCCCAAAGTTTTGGCTGGTTTATTAGTATAAATGGTTACTAGTGCATGATTGGGGGATACTCCTATGACTTGAGGTTCCACCCATAGAGTTGGCGATAGTTATTGATAACTCTTGTGATATATTAATATATTACTATCGATAAATAGTACCCCAAAACTGATGTTTTTTCTCAGATCAGCTCGCGGATGGTTTGAGAGTCAATGTGCCGTAGATGGAGTCCTTGTGCCAGCAGCATTCGCAGCACGGGTTTTACTGGGTGTTCAAGACTGGTTCATGACTCAAAAAAGAATCAAATGATTTACCCTTGGTAGATCAACTTGGAAATGGAAAGACCTCATATTTTCTAGGGAACCCTGGAAAACCATTTGCAGATGCCCAGACTAATTTACCAGAGCGTAACAGGATTTTCACATAATTTCACAAAGTGAAATCAACAGCTCGAACTATACCCAGAAACTGTGCAGATGTCACGAAACTGCAGCAGCTTCACTGCTATCTGTCTCCTGCAGGTTTCACTAGAAACCGTTTTTCTGGAGAAAAGCAATTCTGGTAGATTGATTGAGTGCACAATTCAGATAATCTACAAAGCTTTGTAATTACCAACAACCTACAGACATTATAGCCACCTTGTGAAGACAGTATCCAGAAGGTGTACATTTGCTAGTCAAACAGCAATGAACAAACAACTTACTGGTGCTTTTTCGGTGGATGTTTCAGTATTTATCTCATTTGTTTTGGTATTTTGATTCTGTCTACCACTAGGTTTTGTATGCTTATTGAGAAATGTGTTTCCAAGCAGCCATTTCATGCACAAAGACGCACTACTTACTCAAACATGTAGTAATCCCTTCCAAAAGGTAATATTTTTCCTCTTAGGGCAGAATATGCATGAGATTTCGAAGGGGTTCATTGAAGATGTTGAAGATGCAGTAGTCTTTTGAAGAAAGGCTGAAAAGCCAAATGATGAAACGTATGTCTAAAAAGGAAATATGCAACAGGCAAACAAGAGCAACATACTGTATCTTTAAGGGACGAAGTATTCCTTGAAGAAGGTGTGGTGCTTCTAGCTGCATTCTCTGAGGCAGCACTGCATTTTTCAAAAAAAACACTCTTGTAAAAAAGTAACGCATCTCAACATCCTGGAGCCTACAATGAAGCGGAAAGAACTTGGCATCCGAGCTAGATATCAGACTGGTTGTGTAGAATAGTTGGTGACAACTATGATTAGCACTCTTCTGATGAATGGAAGAATTTCTTGATCAAAGCAAGGTAGCAAAATCAAAGAGCCTTCGCCAAGTGGATTGGCACGTAGTTGATTGAGCAGGACCAATGTGGATCCAGGAGAGACAAAACGCAACGCAAACAAATTCAGGAAGCACCATGAGTCGTGGAAACTAGAGTTGCGGATGCATCGGTTGTTGCATTCTTGTTGTAATTCATAGATGCCGGGGTCCTTCTATGCCCACCTTTCCCCGACGGCTACTCCAAAAGGGGCTCGAAATCGTTGCGTTGTCTCCAGGCCACTGGCGATTTCGGTTTCTTATCCACCAACGATGTGGATCTCATTGTCGGGGCTCCTGGGGGTTCCTGGGGGCTCCTAGGGGCAGTGATGGTCTGGCTGACCCGATGCGATCTGTGCGGGAGCTGAGGCCTTAACCGTTCGGCTCCACCGCGAGGCCGAGCCGGGTCGAGCCTGGGGGAGGGGCACACGCAACTCGCATCAAGATGAACCATTAGAACTCGAGAAATCAGGAAGAAAGATCAGAAATATACTGGCCAAAATCATTGCCATCATGGATTTTTGAAGCTTTATTGATATCATGTGTTAGTTTGAGGTTCGTCCCGAAACACCACTAGGGTGCGAGAGGAATCTCATGTCATTGTCCTTGTTGAACAACCGATATGACGTGGTCCTTCGTGTTTGAATACCAGCTACGCTTCCGCGTGTGTAGAGAATAGCTTTCGCCCACGCAGGCTGGTTTGAAGCTGAAGGATCGACCAGCTCCACTCAGCTTGGGTGAAGGCGGCTGAAATCGAACTGGAGCTGCCAAGACGACACACATTGAACGCATTAAGAGCTTAGCATTTACATTGCTGACCCGCATAAAACGATATTGGGTCACAAATTCAGAAAAAATGAAGATCTGCAGAGTGGTATGTGATCTGCAGTGTGGTGTCTGTGTGTGCCTCAGTTCGTTTCAAGATGCCTTGCATGCAGCAAGGCCAAGTGAACTTTGACTGGGCCCCACAAAGCGCCAAGGGTGCGAGGCAGGAAGCCTCTGAGGCTTCTGAGACAGGCCGGCGATAGGGCTGGGCCCCGCAAAGGTGAGGGAAATCATCAGGGCTTAGGCTGGCTCCCAGGCCGTTGTTCAATTCCTTTTCTGAAGGAAAGGACTACAAGGATCTACAGGGCTACTCCCAGAATCTCCCAGACAAAGTTCTAATCAGGCCTGGAGTTTGTCAAGCGACAAAGAGATAACCAAGTGCTTAGTCCATGATTCGGTTCACCTGTGGATACTTCTCTGACAAGCAGGACACCAGAGATCCTTCCAGAACTGTAGCTGATGTCTCCCAGTATCCCGGAAAGCTGTCTGACAGCTGTAGATTGAAACAGGTTTGAAAGTGCTATTTTCAGGTCTTGAGTGTTGGTGTGTTCCACCAGGTCCATCTTTAATTTGCATCACAGTTTCCGAAATCTGTTTGACATTTGACAGAATTTCAAGGACAGTACTTTGCTTTCGGCCATTTTTTGCCCCCTGCATTCTGTGTTCGGTGAGCTTGATTTGCAACAGCCATGCTTGGATGATGAAGCCATACTGTGACTTGGAACTTCACATCGACAGAAATTCCAACAAATGATCATTGAAATCACCCAGCTAGTGCTGTAGGTGGTCATTCGTAGTCATGTAATGCACAACGTAGCCGTTGCCCAGGCAGTTCAAGTGGCTGGGCTGTGGTTGGCAAAAAGAGCCGAGGGCTCGCCACACCATCTGCACCGCTTGCGGAAGCCGAAGGGGAATCGAAGGAGGCGCAGTCCCAGAATATGCGTGGTTGGCCCATCAGGCTGCTTATAAGATGTGCAGGGTTGATCATGATTCACAATGGTTTGATTGGGACAAGAATCATTGTGAATAGTTTTTGGACCATCAGCTTTGGGAAACTGCTGAAGCGTTTTACCCTGTGAGGATTCAGGAAATGCAGTGTTCAAATGGACACGGTGAACTAGAATATACCCTGCACAGTAGATAAGCCCGCCTGGATTCCTAAGATCAAGAGCCATATTTGGTCGTTTGCCTTCCGAGGCTATAAGAGGTTTGAAAAGAGATCGTGGTGCAGTCGAAGAGAGTTCCCCAAAATACTGTGTATATAATAATGCTCTACTAGGTAGGAATGATAAACACAAGTTACTGAGTTCTCCCACTTCCAAGCAAACCTCGTCGGCAGTTTTGGCACATTTTAATTTCTAAAGGCACTGTCTACGCTATGGTCGAACCCAAAGATGCTCCAACGGTCGAACATTCTCCGGGGGCTTTCCTGGAGCGGCACTTCGTGCAGCTGTAAGTCAAGCTGGGAGTGAGCTGGAAGCGTTGATCTCCCCTGGGGGTGGGGGACTCTCCACTCGTTTCGTCCTCGTCCCAGCGTTTGCAGCCACCTGCGGTATCAAGGCAGAAAAAAGTGAGGAAAGACTGCAAAGGACCGGGGTTGCACTGCAGGGATTTCGCTTGTAAAATTTCTTCGTGGCACTTTTAGGGATTTCTTTTGTTGGAAACACTGTGACTCAATACATGACAGGTATGGATGGCACATGATGGCACCAATGGTTCACCTGTCGTTCGAGGACACTGGGAGACACCGAAGCTCCAGAAGAGCTGGGGGGCATAGCTCGCAGCCACCGATTTGACAACAAAAACGCGACAGCGAGCAACTCACAACTTGTGGAGGACTGTTGAAAGACTTAAAGACTAAAGACTAAAGACGTGTATTTTGGAATCTTGAAAAATGTTTTGAAATCCTTTGTTGAAATCATTCCGCAATTGCTTGGTTGTCAATTTGCAGGTCGGTACTTCCGGCCGAAGTGCCTCAGGTACGATGCTGGTCCACAGGGAACATGTAAAAATCAAGATCTTCAGTATCTTCATTTTTCCAGATAGCCGATAGCCTTCTTGTTTTGGATGCATTGTTGCCAGGGTTTGTTGAAGCTGTTTGTTGTCCCAGAGTCCCATATGGTCAGTGCATCTTGCTAATACTGAGTGTGCGGATATTGTTGTCTTCATCTTCAAGAACTAAAGGTGAAGGACTTGATGCGACAACCCAAAACATGTCATTCACGTCAAAGCAACGCAGGCCGACGATGGGCAGGAGGAAGACGAGGACAAGCTTCCGGTGGCTAGAGTGTTTGATTTGCACCAGCTTGAAGAGATATGAAGAGATAGCAGATAGCACTGCTATGATTGAAGGGTTCCATGGATAGGTCGAGAGAGAGAGAGTGCTAGAGAAGCGCAGTCGCTGAGTCACAACGAGTTTGCCAAAACGGGATCTGAGTACATCTGAAATCCGTTGTCCTCATTGATTAATAATTATCAGTGCATTGTCGATATTTCCGGTCACTAGTCATGCGATTGTCACAGCCACAAATATTGCCACTGCGGTTATCATCACCATCAGAGTCATCATCATGGTCATCATCATCATCATCATCATCATCATCACCACCATCATCACCATCATCATCATCATCATCATCATCAGCAGCAACAGCAGCATCAGCATCAGCATCAGCATCAGCGGCAGCAGCATCAGCATCAGCAGTAGAGCATTAGCAGCAGCAGCATCATGATCATCATCGTCGTCGTCATTATCATCATCAGCAGCAGCACCGCGATCATCGGCATGATCCTGGACAAACCGCATTGCGTATTGATGCGCGTGTGTCACTGGAAGAAGCTGCAGGAGAGCGAAGATGGCAGCAGTGCTGGAGAATGGGTGACGGAGGAGCTATGCAGCGTCGCAGCTGCTGACTGCAGCATCAGCGTCCTCATAAAGAATCCGAAGACAGGTACAAGGCACGATGCACTTTTCAAGGCATTTAGGAGGAGACATGAGGAACAATGGAAATGCAACTGAAGAAAGGAAGGGATGCAACTCCAAGGCAAGCCAACTGCTCAACAACTGCTGGATATACTTCCTCTCCTCACCAGAAGAACACCCCTGAACCCCCACAAGAAAGCGGTTCATTTGGGATCCCGCAACAGCCGCGGCACTTTGCCTCACTTTCTTGGCAGCACTCCCCTTGCTTCTCGAAACCCACATCTCTGATATGAGGGACATATATACATATCTATGCAGACATAGATGTGTACCTATTCTGTGTATCTATGGACAACCATGCGTGATACACATCATATGTTTTAATTTTACATGTTGGCCAACGCAAACATTCATACCCGGGACAAGTTACAGTAGATCCGTGTGCTTGCGCGAATGTGTCTGTGAAAAGGCAGGTCAGGTTTAAAGAATCTCCTTTCACTTCTTTTCCGCTGTGCAGTCTCGCAAGGAGAACAAACACAGGTTTGGTATTGGTGTCGGGATACCTAGCGCTCGACTGCAAATTCAAGCTTTTTCGGAGCAAGAGACATGATTGAGGATGTTCAAAAAAGGTATAATACCTATCACTCAGACCATGAAAAAAGCTTGATGAAACCATACTTTGAAGCTTCGCGACTACCTTTGCCACTAAAGGGAATTGCATTGCGAATTGCATGATTTATGGGGCCGATCCGATCGATTCAAAGCCTGGGAGCCAGAGTGTTTTCCTGTGTTCGGACATTGGTTTTTGAAAGGGAAAACTTGGGCGCCCAGCGCCGACTTGGAGGTATGTCATACAGGTTCCACACCATTTTCTCACTGTAGAATTAGGTGAACTAGGCTATTTCTGGAATTTGAGTTGACAGTCAACTGATCGATACGTTGTCAAATAATCGTTTTCCAATGCAGGTTTTGTTCATGAAACGTGTATCGCGTTGGTCTTGAAAGTCCTGGAAGGATCATGTTGGTAACGTGGTGCTGCAAGCAGACAGCAGAAAACGTGGTGCAATGCAACCCTGCAGTGACCCTGCTATTGTCCAATGTTTGCTGCCAGATCCACCCGGACGCTGACGTGTCCATCACTTGCGCGACGGCAGACTATTCTGTTCAGAACGTGTCCCACCGGTGGAATAGCGGGGTGTGGTTTCCACTGTGTGTGTGTGCATGCCCGTGTGCATGCTGCACATGTGAGCTCATGTTTGTTTGTGTCAGTGTGTGTAAGTGTGTGTGTTCGTTTGAAAGTTGGAGCATTCATTCAAATCAATCAAAATGCACTGCATCATGAGAAGTCAGACAGGATTTTGGAATCATTTAACTGTTTTTCAATCAATGTTGCTATCAAATAATTTCATGTTGATGTTCATCTCGTCGCAGAACGTCAGTTATCATTTTGATCAAGGCAAGAGAAAGACAACAAACGCGAAGTGTCGCCGTATTTTTGGAGGTCAGCATACAGTGGCAGATGATGTGTAGCAAAACGTAGCACAACGATGTGTAGCAAAATTGACGAGATCGCCAAAGTACACTCATCAAAGCATGGGCATGGAACAAATCCATTTCAGAGTCCAGGGCACTGTACAAACAACCTCTCCCCACTATTGATTGACTATCCTGGACACAGGTAAAACATGGTAAATCTATGTAGATCCTGCTTCCCACTGGACAAGTTCAGGAAAGCTTGCGAACTTCACAAGTTGGGTCCATGGAGTCCATGGTCGTCCATGGTGTGCTGGCACCAGGGGGCGCCTAGCGCCATCGAGCAGCCGCGCATGGCGTCCTTTGTGACACCATATGGGGAGTGCCCTGACTGCTGCACTAGGCTTCAGTGTCGCTGCTTCGCAGAACGTGGCAGATTTGAGCGATGTCCTCCACTGCCGAGATGGAGGCAGCTAAACCAGGGCGTGAAAGTAGGGCGAGTCATAGTTGGAGAGACGACAATCAAAGTTCTGTTTCGACAAGATTTCTTTGGCTCGAGAAGAATTGATTTCCAATCCGACAAGAATAGCATAAATATACCCTCCAGGGGAAGTCATAGTTGTAGAGACGGCAAAAAACGTTCTATTTGGATAAGATTCTTTTTGGCTTGGAAAGAATTGACTTCGAATCCGACCAGCACAGTATGAACATACAGGACATCAGGGTGTATCTATCTATCTATCTATCTATCTATTTATCTATCTATCTATCTATCTATCTATCTATCTATCTATCTATCTATCTATCTATCTATCTATCT
>VSDK01026570.1:2745-5245 GCA_009767595.1 Symbiodinium kawagutii
AATGATTCACTGACCATTCTCAAATTACAGTTCGCACACCAGTAATTCAATCAATCATACTATAAAATACATAATAATAAGAACAATATACCGAAAATAACAATTCACTGAATACGCAATCCTCTCTGAGCGTCCTCACAATCATATTGTCATCATCTCGGTCGAGTTTGTCGCATTGCTGAAGCATCAGTAGGCGGCCCAGGAGTGGAATCGCACACAGTCAGTTTCAGGTCTCACAGCTCGCAAAATTTAAAAAAAATAAAGGTCGACGAAAGACTAAATTGAATGAATTGAATAAAAGTTTAAAATGAATGAATTGAATCGAATGACTTGAACAATAAAAAACATGAATGAATTGAAATTGCACGAATGCCGAATGCACAAATATGCACGAATATTCACGAATGAATGCATGAATGAATTGCATGAATCAATGCATGAATGCATGAATGAATGCATGAATGCATGAATGCATGAATGCATGAATGCATGAATGCATGAATGCATGAATGCATGAATGCATGAATGCATGAATGCATGAATGCATGAATGCATGAATGCATGAATGCATGAATGAATGAATGAATGAATGAATGAATGAATGAATGAATGAATGAATGTAGGACGGAAGGAAAGAAAACAATCACTGAATCAATGAATGAATTTTGAGTTAGTGATGATGTCACGCACTCACTCACTCAATCAATCATGCCACAAAACGGACAATCATGACTTCTTCTCACTCGACTCTAATTAAAAGGCACTGACGGACTGAAAAACAATTTGTACATGTCAGCTGGTCCTGAGACGTGGTCCTTCATTATTATTAGGGCCAGTGATGATGGCTATTGTAATCATTATAAATTTGACTGATTGATTATGACTTACTTGCCTCCTTCGCGTCCGTCCTCCGTCCATCTGTCAGTCAGTGACTTGCAATCACAGACTGAATTGCCGAGTTCTCGATGTTGAGTCCGAAAAATATGCTACTGAATCAATGACTGCACTGATTATCAGGGTCAGGAATCAAATCATTATTATATTAAGGAAGCTAGCCTGACTGACTCTCGACAACTCAGTCAGTCAGTCAGATTCATTGCTGCGCTGGCAATTGCCTTGCCTGCATCCAGGCCATCAAATCGATGTGACACTCAGACTTGATTGTATTTCTCAGCACTCGTGTCGGTTTGAGCCTACTGGGTCCAAAACTCCTGCGCAAATTCAAATTGCGGTAGATGCGCTCTTCAAAATATGGTCTGGGTGGATTATAGCGCGCAGGAGTTTCAATTTCCCACGCCCACACTTCATTCAATGCTCTGGGCGTGTAAATGACATTGGTACTATCACCCATTTTATGACGATGACTGAAGTCTCTGAACGAGTTAGGTGGGCCATTGACATCTTCCAGGCCACGGCGACCCTTCTGACAAAGCAAGAAACAATTAGTCAATCTCACTTCTCCGACTAGTCTGTCGCCAACGGCTAGAGCAATTCGCCCTCTCTTAAAAGTTGGACTAGACCGAAGTTCCATTGTTTTGCCGTGGTCCAGAATCTGATCTGCCCAGTGAGCGCTCAGAAGCATAGCAAAACGTGGCGTCGTTCCCGGCGCAATCATTGAGTCAGTCAGACTCACTCAGTCTGAGTCTGAGTCTGTCACTCAGTCAGTCTAATTATTATTTACAGCGTCAGTCAGTCAGTGAGTCAGTCAGAGTCACAGTTACTAAGTTTAGTTCCCACTGAGTCTAGTGCCCAGTCACACTCACAGCAGTCAGAGTCAGTCAGTGACAGTGAGTCAGTCAGTCCAGTCCAGTGACAGTGAGTGAGTGAGTGACTGACAGTCAGTCAGTCAGACAGTGACGACTAAAATTAGTCAGTCAGTGAGTCAGTCGTAAGTAGTTAAAACAACTGAGCCTGAGCCTGAGCCAATCAAATCGACGTCGTAACGTAATTGACTCGACGCATCGCAAGTCAGAGCTGAATTTGAATTTGAATCGAAATCAGTGAGTGACTGAAAAAAATGTCAATGAATGTTACTGCTTAATGTCCGGCTGCTGTGGGCGTCATCATGCCATGGCTTAATGATTAATGAATGAATGGGCATTGATTCAGACAACACAGTCACATCGGGTCGGGGATTCATCACGACGCACTCAGACCAGATTAGATCATTTAAAAACTATATTAAATTTGATTTACTGGTAGCGCTGCCACCAGCAGATCACGTTACTGACCCAGGTCCCAACCAGGGTCATTTCACTCTCTCTCAGACACTCTCAGAGCTCACCCATCCGAATTGTGAGCGACTGTCAGTAATGGCACCTATGCTACTGACTTGTAGACATAGGTGCCATCAAGGCTCTCACTCAGACTCTCAGAGCTCACCATCCTGAGGTCCTGAGTCCCTGTGAATGAATGGCACCCATGTCATGCCTATTCAAAAACAAATTGTAGACATAGGTGCCATCAAAATGACGCAACCCAGTCGTAGCCACTGACGTGG
>VSDK01026570.1:10245-14502 GCA_009767595.1 Symbiodinium kawagutii
TCCCACATTTATTGTTGGTCATTACCCCCTTGCTGGTCAAACTCTTGATCCAGCTCGCCATATTATGTAGTTGGTATATGCCCAGTACTTGTTGGGTATTCTCTCCCATCATTAACCATTGACCATTATGAATCACTAGTTGGTTACTTGTTGCCCCCCATTATCTCTTAGTTTTGGTATCATCAACCATTAACCATTGACCCAGCTGGTTACCCTAACCATTTATTGTTTCTTGATTATTCAATATATCCCGGATTCTTGTTGGTTGTTATCCCTTCCTATTTATTGCTCGCCATCATGAATGATCATTAATCATTGGTTATCAACCATTATGAACCATTATCATCCCCACTAAGCATTAACCAAGTAGTTAACGAGTAGTCATCAACCATGGTTGTTAATACCAACCGCTATCAACCAGTATTAACACCATTATTCACACCATACTAACACCGGCCATCCGAGGCCGTCCCGGCTGCTGTCCAGCTGCTGCTCAACGGTCCTGCCGGAAACCCCGCGCTGGCTCCTGTCGCACGCGCGGAAGGAACACGCCAAGGAGCCCTTGCGACAGGTCTCCCGCAAGGCAACTTGGGCCAAGACAGAGCTTTGAGCTAACGCTAACAGTGGTGTTAATAGTGGTGTTGATAGTGGTGGTCATAGTGGTCTTGATAGTGGTGTTAATAGTGGTAAGCAAATCGGAATTATAACCGCAACATTGAATGAATGCTAATGATGGCTGATCCCTGCTTAATCTTTGCTTCTTTGGTTAATGAACAGTTCATTGGTGCTCAATGATGGTTGATCTATGATTAATCAATGGCTAATCGATGATTGATGATGCTTCGCGGTGCCCAAACTGCCAGTAAAAGATGTAAAAGTACCTTGCCGGATCTTTTGATTCGTTTGGAAATGCCAAATTCTGACCTTGTCCCAGAGGGTCTCAATGCTTTCCACTATGTTTTACTTGCTTCACTCGCTTGTTGTGCGATTCAGGCCCCTGTGAAGCGTTTCCACGGCTGTTGGACGGGTGTTGGCGAATCCGCCTGAGGTTTTTTTCGTTGCGCGTGTAGTTGTTGAATGTGTTCAATCTCATCGGTTGTGATATCGAACACTGTTTCAGTCAGTAATGCAATGATCCCAGAAAACCAGTGTTGGTTTTACATATGTGGAACCAAAGACGAACACCGGTGCATTTTCTACAAAAGGACGATTTTGGGGCCAATTGCGTTCAACAAATAACTCATGGCGGGGTAGGCGCCGCTGCTACAGTGTGTGTGTGTGTGTGCGTGTGTGTGTGTGTGTGCGTGTGTGTGTGTGTGTGTGTGTGCGTGTGTGTGTGTGTGTGGGGAAACCCTTGTACCTAAGAAAGTAGTTTCAAAAGCAGGGGGACAGAGCTTTGTGATGCTACCCTGTCCAACGAAGCTACGCGTCAGAGAGGGAAACATGCACTGGCCATGGATGTGTACCTGCAATGATCACTGCACGGTTGAATGTGTCAATGTATCAGCTGTTGCAATACTCAGCGGAAATGATTTCAAGAAAACCATGTATTGAAAAAATGTTTGCTTGAAGGGAAACGGCTGTCATGTATGCTGCATCATTGTCTACATGTTTGATATTTGCATGGTCTTGCGCCCGTCGTGACGCTCCAGAAAGACCACCATCAATTTGATTGAGATAAGAAAAAGATATCTATTTTAACATGGATGACAAGCGGTACAATAACCAAAGCCGGTAAAGACAAAGGGAGATGAGACATTTATCCATTACCGAGAGAAATGGATGCTGATGTTGTCGTGGACATTGATCCATTATCCATAGGATTGTCAACGATTCAGATGAGAATTCACCTGCGCCCAAATTGGAACGTGTTCTACTTTCAGCCTGATGACTTGTAAATATGCCCAGCATCCCAACAGACATAGAACCGCATTCTGCGCCAGATTGCCCCAGAGTCATTTACTACCCACTATTCGCTCAGCCCCCGTTGCCCTTCCCCCACGGGCTCGTTGTGTTCTGCTGTTTCGCTGTGGCTGTTTTGCTGTCCTCTGCCATGCTGTTGGTTATGTCTGTGGTGTGGGCTTGCCGCCTCCCTGCTGATGCTTTCTCCGCCCCCTGGTTTGTTGTTGTTCTGCCGCTTGTCCTTTAAATTATGTTTATCAAAGCAAATACAGGGTATCGCCATGGGGGGGGGGCAGGGCGGTCCAAAAATACAAAAATCACGCTCGGCCGTGTGGTCCCGTCGCGCCTGGTCGTGCTGGAAGACGTGGTTGGCGTGGAGGATCATGAGGAGGAGGATGATGAGGATGTGGAACATCCTCATGGGAATGTGGATGATGAGGATGATCAGGATCATGGGATGATCTCTGTTTGTTGGCATCTTGGGATTATCATTGATGGGTAGAGGTAGAACGAATGCATTCTTACATTACAGACATCAGTTTTAATTATAAGCCATCAGCAACGTTTCAGAAATGCGTTTCCTGTTTCATGTTTCACCTACCCACGAATGTCTAGAAATGGTGGTAAAATGGCAGGATCATTGATTGCTATATTGAGAAAATTTACATGACGTATAATCAATACACTGCTGCAAAACATACATCACGCATAATGCAGAGACGCAACATGCACACGCGCAAGACATTCTGGCGATGCTGCATCACCCCACCCCACCCCAATCACCGCGGTGACCATCGTGCCCGTAAGACAGAGACGCAACATGCACACGCGCAAGACATTCTGGCGATGCTGCGTCACCCCACCCCACCCCAATCACCACGGTGACCATCGTGCCAGTAAGACAGAGACGCAACATGCACAACGCGCAGCAAGTCCGACGAAGACGTCCTCACATTTTCAAAATTTGCGGAAGCGTCGCGCGGGACAGCGATTTTTGCGACCGACACGCAGATTGTCCTGTAAAACGCAGTACGAAATGCACGTCGCACAAACCCGCGCGCCTGACAGCGTTTTGTGACTTCATCCACACTTCGTATTGTAAAAACCAATACAAAATCAACAGCGAAAATGCGACGGCATTCCCCGGACGAGCCAAAAATCAGTGGTGGTCGGCGTCTATCTTTGAATTTTATTACTTGTTCTGTTCATTCGCATGGCTGCACATCGGGTTGGTGTTTTGCAATCACACCAGCAATTCTCTTCAGTTGTTTGGTTTCCTTCCTGCTGCTGGGGTGGTGTAACCTCTATATACTGGGAGCTCTTCGGAAAAAAATGTGAGGCCAAAGAAGCACAAGAGGAACTACAAAAGTCCATCAACACATCAATGAAGTGGGCGCGCCGCTTGAGTTAAAAGACCGTTCAATCAGTCTGAGCTCTCTGTGGCCTGCATGTTGCCATGAACTAAAAAGCGAGGCAAACGGATACAAGAAGGACTCAAGCAAAACATGAAAACCGGACATGCAAGGACAGTGGATCCACCACATCAGCTAAAAAGGTTGTTAAGTCAGTCGCAGCTCACAATGGTCTTAGCGTTGCAACGAATGCCTCAGTGAAACACAAACGCAAACGCCACTTCATGTTTCAGGCTGCCTTGTTTGTCAGTCAAACATAGAAGCAGACACTTCCAGTTGTATTTGTTTTGCTTTTCAAAGGTTCCCTGTGTGTTGGAAACCCTTGTGCCTAAGAAAGTAATTCCAAGAGCAGGGGGACAGAGCTATCTGATGCTACTCTGTCCAACGAAGCTATGCGTCAGAGAAAGAAACATCCACTGGCCAAGGATGTATACCTGCAATGATCACTGCACGGTGTGCGTGTGCGTGTGCGTGTGCGTGTGGGTGTGGGTGTGGGTGTGGGTGTGGGTGCGTGTTTGTGTGTGTGTGTGTGCACTTGGGTATGTATATGTGTGTGTGTGTGATTCCCCCCCTGTTTCTAAGGGGTCTAATCTTTACGCTTGGCTGGCCAGTTTCTGCTGTATCTCTTAACTGAAGAATCCTTGTATCATCTTCCATGCATTCCCCATTTTTACGTTTTTTACGTTATCTCATGCAGGGGGATCTATACGGCGCAACACGTGGGTATCCAAAAATCAATGAAACATGTTACTTGTGCTAAAGCCACGGTGACAGCAGGTGCATCCGACATATTGCACGGTACTCACCATCACATCATTACATAAATCACTATATCGTTCAAACCTGTGTGGGTCCAAAGCGTTGTCCAAGCCCGAGCTTTCATAGCGGCATTGGCCTCCAGGAAGCTCAATTCCACCGTGAGCGCTGCAGGGCCAGAGCGGTT
>VSDK01026570.1:19369-36829 GCA_009767595.1 Symbiodinium kawagutii
TGGTTGGATGTGGTTGGAACCTGCTGTTTGCAAATTGTGACTGTTCCAACATGTCTGAAACAAATGTGCAGAAACTGCACTGGAGAATTTTCTTGTGCAACTTTTTATCGGACAAACTGAACGGACAAACTGAACTGTGTCAGTTATTTTTTCTCGATGCTTTGCAGATCTTTGCAGGATCTCAAAGGGACAGTCCCTTCAGCTTATCAGAGTAAACTTCATCTGAAGTCTGAGCTTCAGTTCATCAGGTGGGTCATCTCCTGGCTGGTCATCTAGTTGCTCATCTGCTGGTTGATCGTAGTTGGTCATAGGTCATCATCTGCTGGTTGGTCATGTGCTGGTTGATTCTGTTGGTTGATCCTGTTGGTTGATCCTGTTGGTTGATCCTGCTGGTGGTTACGTTCATGATGTGAACCATTACCATCCGCCCGCAAAACCATGATTGTTTGAAGGGTTGTAACATGTTGTAACCTATATTTTCGAGGGACAAAACAGCAGTTTGGGTCACTTGGGTTCTGAGGTTGGTCCGAGTCCTTGGTGCTGCTGGAGCTCTTGGTGCAGCGAGGTGCGGAGCCGCGGCCCAAGGGGGCGCTGTGGGTGTCACTGCTGGCGGTCAGGTCTGGTGGCCACCATGGTGTCAAGGACCAGCTGTTGGGCGCCGCCGAGACTGGGTGGGAGTGCCAAGAAGTTGGAAGAATAGAGACATAGATTGAACATATCACTCAACAATGTGATGATCGATACAATAGGAAATTCAATCAGTAGATGATTTTCAAATGTGTCATACATATGTAGGAATGATCAAGAATAGATACTGAGGAAATATAAAGAGATATACTCACATACAGGTCTTGCTGGAGTATCTACGTTTGTGTTGAACGCTGGCCAGCGTGACCGGAGCGAACACAGCATCGACTATCTCCAGATTCCAATTCATTGCGAGGAGTGCTGCCGTTGGTGCTTGCAGCAGATCGAACAGGTGCACGGTTGGCCGAGTTGATACAGGAAAACACGGCTGAAGGAGTGCGATTCTTGGAATGTTGACCGATGTTGACCTACTCTTGTCACAGGAAAACTATTGTTGTGACAAGAAACCTGCAAGAGCACTGGACATTTTCTTCTTCAGATGGGTTTGGCATCTTGCCAGTTTCACCTCGGAAGGTGGCAGGGCAGTATGCATCTGCTGCAAAGCATCCAAGCAGATGCCTTGCGTGCCAACGTCCCTTGGCCGTGACAAATAAACGCCACGGATTGTTGGGTTCAGGTAGTCATTGATCCGCACGATTTTCTTGCTACAACTTTTGAAAGGCATCTTACAGGTCAAAAAAAACATGGTGAGTTGTCACTACACCGCTGGCATCATGCTTGAAGCCATCTTGTACGCACACCATTGCAGCATCGTCAGGCCGTGCCTTTCAATGCAGCAGCTTGACTGCGGTTCATGGAAAAGTGAGGGGAAGTTGATGGAACTCTGTCATTGAGCCATTCTTGAAAACCCACTAGTAGATATCTAGTAGTAAGCATGATAAACCTTTCGAAGTCAATTTTTTTGAACCACTCTCATTCTATTGTTCTTGTCCATGGATGCTTCGAAAAAAAAGGCAGTGACATTGGTGGCGCAGCCACCAGCCGCTCAGGTGATGAATGGCTGTGGCAAGGCAGGTGAATGGCAGTTGAGCCACCAGAGCTTCGTGGCCCAGTTGCAGGGCCATGGCTTGGGCAGAGCACTGCTGCTTGGTGCCATCATTGTCCATGAGCATCCCATGATATGACCACTACGGGACCGTTATCATCCGTTGAATAACGGTCATCCACCATTGTATATCTGTCATCAACCAGTATTAACATTTATTAACTATGATATATCCAATATACATGATCATGATGTATCACCACTGTATGACCATCTATGGTTTTCGGAAACATGTCGACACGCTCGAATTCTTGGGGAACACACCTAAGGGTTTGCATCAGCACGAAGGTCCACCCTATGATCAGCTTGTCAGCTTATTGATGAAGTACCACTTCAGCTGTCAATCCAATAGCTGGTAATTCAATATTAAGCTATTGATTGGTTGGTGATTAGTACAAAATATTATTGACAAGCTACCGCCAACTGTTGAAATTCCAGGTAGCATTGGCTGATAATTATTTGTGTACCAACAAACAATTATATATGTAAGTTGACCATCCTTGATTCACTATTAGTTTTGCTATTAGTGAGGCTATGGTGGTTTTAGATTGATCAGTTACCAATGGAGCTATTCTGGGTGGTTTTAGCTACAATGTTGACCAACTATATCAGTCACGTTATCCCATTCTAGTTGGTCATTGTATATCCTTGTGGGCTCAAAATAGCTAATTAGTCAATTTGTCAACTATATCAGCTAGATTGGTTATCCCATTCCACAGTAAAATCATCCACTTATGGATGGTTTTTTGACATGTTAGGTTTTTTTCACGGGTTTTTTCACATGTTAAGCTCCACCTATGGATGATAACCAGCCTTCCTTAGTGGATCAAGCTGCTAAGTTCGGTGCCCAAGGAATTGCTACGTTGCAATGGCATCCTTCCCACCTTGCTGAGCTTTGGGGCTGCGACGCCCGGCAAACTTGTGGAGAAGTCATGGGATTTCTGCCAGCCCTGATGAAAATGGTGATTTGCCCTGTGAAAATGATAGTTTTACCATGTTTTACCCATTAAAATGGTGATTTGTCAGCTTCCAGGTTAGGGACTGCCAGAGGGTACTGGTCTTTGTTGGTAGGTTCATCGGCCGATTCTTCTTTGGTTCTGGTTGGTGAACCATGCCTCTAACCATTGGCCGGATTCAACAGGGATTTTCCGTATGCCTGGACCTTTGCTGCTCACCACCCAGCAATCCTTCGACTCATCCTATGCACTGCATAGGCCCGAGGTTGACAGCTATCACCACGGGCGTCGTGGTTGACCGTTGGTTGGCAGCACTTCACCTCTATTCCCAGATCTGGTTGATGCAACTTGGCCCACTTTGAACTGGAGTTCGAGATGCGTGAGATGGCACTGTCAATACTTACCTTGTTATCAATCTATTACATGACCTTCTCAGGCTTTTGAATCTATCTCAGACTTTAAGATTCATACAAATAGAATATCATATATTTATAGATGATATTATCCATCTGTACCCTTCAACTGAGATCATGTGACTCCGCTGAAGAATTGGTGTCGGAGCGGGTTGCCAGCATTTGAGGCACCTGCTGCCCGATCTGGTGGCCGTCAATGCGCTGTGCGCGGCGGTCGCCACGTCTGGGCGATGGCTGCTGGTGCTACGACTGATGGACGATGCCACCAGGATGCGGATGCAGTGCGATGGCATCACAGGATGCCATGGGTTGCGGATCATGTGTGGATCATGTCGTTTTCTGATGCTTAATTCGCATGTTTTCTCAGCATTCCGTGGAGCACAAGGAGCTTTAGGGCACACGGCATTGGTTAGTTGCAAGTGTCAAGGATGTAAAATCTGGAAGCAAATTCTGGGAAACTCAGGTTTGAACATGCTTGAATAACAGCAGCAAGGCAGTGCCATGCTTTTTTGTCTATGGAGACTACTGGGCAACGGCAAGTGCGGGCAGGAACTGCTCTGGTTAGCGCATGCGAGACTCGAAGTGCTTGGCAAGACGGTCTCATTTGCTGGGGAGCGCTGCGTCAGGCCGTTGCTGTTGGGCATTGCTCTGCAAGGAAGAAGGGAGATGTAGCAAGCGTTTAGTAGTTGGTTAGTTGGTTGGTTTGTGCTCGGTATCGGGAAGTTTGAGAGTTGCTTGCCAACCGCGTCCCGCTTCTTCTGCCACAGGATGGTATGGCTCCCAACTTGATCCAACTGAACTCCCTCATCAGCAGCGTTGGAAAAGGCTGGGGTGAAAAAGAGTTGACCATGAGAAGTGGTTCATGAAGGTTAGTAGTACATACTGATGGCTATTGAGTCGCAGCTAAAGGTGAATATGTGTCAATAATGATGAATAGTGGTCATTAGTGGTGATTAATGCCTACTGACGGTTATATAATGATGGTCATTAATGGCTGTTGATGGTTGTTCATGAGGCCAGTGATGGTCAACGATGGTCAAAAACAGTTCATGATGGTTGAGAGTCGTCTATGATGGTTGACGATTGTTGAGAACGGTTCATGATGATTGAGAATGGTCTATGATGATTCTTAGTGATTGGTTCTCAGCATCAACCATTATCAACCAACCACTATGAGTCATCGAGGGCATACCTTGTCAGCCACACGTTCACCCGCTGGTGACTCATAGTGCTCGGTTCTCAGCTATTCAGCCTGTATCAGCCATTATCAACCGTCACAAACCATCATGAAGCATCATGAAACATTACAAACCATTAAAGCAGTCCGTAGCATTTGTCAAGCATCCGACATTCTCAACCATCATAGTAAGCATCACTGAACATTATAAACCATCCTAGGCCATTGATCAACCAGGACAAGTGCAGACAACTATGAAACCGCACGCTCAACGATCATAAGTCTTCAACATCGATGAACCAGTATCGATCCCTATCGTATTTCGTTATTGGCCGTTGATTAACCACTACTACCCCTATTATCAACCATCACAAGTCATCGTGAACATACACCATTCTTAAGCATCATACATGCAGACAACTACTTAAAACCATCACAAGTCATCAACATCGATTGACCAGTATAGATCCCTATTAACCATTACTATTGGCAGGTTATCAGCCATTCATTAACCACCAGTATAAACCATAAGTCCTTGAACCCCCACCACTATTAACCACAACTGCTAGTTATCCAATGTCATCAACATCTAGTTAACCATGATTCACTATTAATACTAGTTATTAACCACTGCTAGTTATCCATGGTTAACCCCTACTATTAACCACCAGAAGTCATCAACATCAACGGCCGTAGGCCAGGGCTGGGAACGTGTGGCGAAGCTTCTGGACCGCCTGGGCCTTCAACCCGACGAGGTGTCCCTCAACGCCAAGCTGGTGGCCCTCTGCCACGAGTCTGCGGTTAGAGCCCGAAGGATTTGATGGTCACCATCATGATTTAACCATAGTATGTTTATGGGGGTTGACTATGGTTAAAGTATCACATACAATATCATAGTATTCAATATAATTGTTTATGGTTGACCATCATCATATTCAATATGATTCAAATATATTCAAGCCGGGTTTTCCGCATCATGTATCAATCTGAACAGTTATGTGATCAATCAATATGATAATACACGTGATCGATTATATATGCAAATCATTAATCTGAACAGTTATATATGATCAATCCTTGGTGTATCAATGACCATCAGGACGGTTTGAATAGTAAGATGGTGCATACTGGGATTCAGTGTTGTGTTCATACATGATGGTTTGAACAGCAAAGATGAAGACAAGACTAAGCATCATTGAGGACTACTGGTTACTGACCAGGATAATAATTACCTCATTTGAACAATCCTAGCCTTCCTTGAGCATTATTGACCAGGACCGATCGTTGTTAAGTTCTTTAAACCACTATCAACCAATAATGAAGCATTTTGAACCAGTAAGAACCAGTGTTGGATTATTGACCCTCATGAACCTCAACATTTTTTTTGCCATCAAGCATTTTTGAACATCATGTACTGTTATGAGATATTCGCTGCTATCCCCCAGCATGCGACATGCTTGACTGTTGTTGCCTCTCATTTACCATTCTTGAAGGATGTCAACCATTTTTATCGACCATGAATGAATTGCATCAGTAGCGAACATTAGCCGTCAGAACATCAACCATCGTTGGGCACCATCAATGATTATTTTCCATGAATCACCAACCATCGCATCACTCATCAGAGAATAAGTCATTTGATAGGTTTATCAGATGATCCGTTCGTAATTGTGGCATCATCAGCGGTTATTTATCACATACTCAGACCAGTAGAAGACTCTGTGTAGCTATGCCATGCCGACTGCTCAAAGCCTCGAACCCCGCAATCCGAAAAGCACTGTACATTGCAATCAAAACAATACATTGATCAAGTTGACAAAGTAATTCCCGGAACATTCTAGACGGAAATGATTGTTTGATTGCATTTATTCAGTTGTTGTTTTATCCCTGCAAGTGTTGTGTTTGGATCTGCAATCATCAGAGGCAAATACACACACACACTGTATATATATATAGTATCATGCAGATATATCAGTAAGGAAAATGAATAAACAAATGATAAATAGATGAATGAATAGATAAATAAATAAATATATATATATATATATATTTATATACACATATATACACATCTATGCTAAATGTGACAAGTATTTCTTTTCGAAGACTGAATGCCATGCATTCGATCGAAGCTGATGGGATCTCAGGTGACGCGATGCAATGGGACACCGCTCTGCACTGCTTCGGGACCGGCGAGATTCCTGGAGGCTCTGGCAGCGATGGCTGGGAGCATCGCCAGTGGTTAAACCAGTGGTTAAACCACTAAGCAGTAGCTAAACCACTGGTTCAACCAGTAGCTACTGGTTTTAGCTTACTGGTTTTAGCTCATTGAGCTTCATTGAAACTAACCAGTAAGCCAAAAATCATCTAAATTCCCCAGGTTTCCATAGGTAAAGCATTATTATAAGTCGTGGATTTTCCCGGGAGGGAAGTCTACCTGAGTGTAATGACTGGTAGAACTACTGGAATGAAGAAACTTGCAGAACCCCCAGCTGCATTATTTGTCGCACCGGACACCATTTATTTTTAGTGGGAAGTGGCTAGCTGTTTGGGGCAACGGATTTGAGAACTTCATCTCTTCGCGCCGCAGTGGAGTATTCTTGCACACTTGTGGGGAAAGAAGGCTCCCAGGAAGCCATTTGGCAAGTCTCATCAAGTCTCTGTGCACTTGTGCATATGTCCTCACTCATGCTGATGTTGGTCTTTGCAGACAAAGCTTCTGTAAGAAAAGCTCAACAAAGACATGTCACTTGATCTAGGCACCTCAGGCATTGAAAACAATAGAGTTGATCCACTGAACTGATTTGCAAAATGAGACAAAACAACAGGTTCTCCAATGGTCTTTCCCATCACATACCTGTCTTTATAGGAGCAGCAGCTTATGCAATCGTGTGCATCACCAACTTGTCGACATTGACTCAACCCACAGCCCATTCCAACATGAGCCATGTGGCACAGTACCATTTTTTGCCTTGCAGCTCTGCTGTTCTCCGCAGAGGGGCAGAAGGGTATTGGCAGTTTGAACGACCCCTGCGATTGCATGCAACATCATGACTTTTGGGTGGCATCTCGTAGAGCTTTGACGGATATTTTTTGGACTCCGGACTATCCACTGAGAGTTTTTGATCCTTTGGATCAGTTGCATGTCTGGACAAAAAGCCAATCCTGCATGTATTCGCCCGAAAACGAGGAGTCGCATAGACCCACGGCGCTTTCAGATTGCATCCCTGGATTTATTTTGGTCCACATCATTTGCATGCAACGTCATTTGACCTATCGCAATCCCGAGAGGGCCATGGATTTTGCAACGGAACTCGTTCGTTTGCTTCCCTTCGGGGTTGCTTGCATCGACAAAGCTCCAGGGTGGCCCATCACCTCCGCGCAAATTTGGGGATATTACCGGCGGTTTCGCAGAGCCTTCGCGGCAGGGCCCAAGCGTGGGCTGCCTCCGAGCCCTGAAGGTCTGGACATTTTCGACATCTTCGAACGAGGAGAGCAGACGAACCGCTTGGAGAAGCTGGATCCTGCGGACGAATCAGAACGAGAAAATTGGCCCACGTTCTTGCTACAGGAGATGTTATGGCAGGTAGGGTCAGAGAAAGAAGAGAAGGAAGTCTTGGGAGAAGAGGCAGATACGTGCCCGGCAGGAAGCTTTCCAAAGGAGAAAGTCTGTTGGTTGTTGGGCAAAACTGGCGCTAGCTGTCAGGAGGCTTGCCAGGATGCTGGTCTGCAGCTGCAACTGCAAGAGACCACGAAGGAAATGCCAGCACTGAATGCGGACGGAGACTGGCCGAGTTGGATTCAAGAGGCCCGTATACCTCACATCGTTGCCGCGATGGGAGGTGACAAATCAGCTCTTGAAATACAGCACCCATGGGCGCCTTTTGAATGCCTGGTGGCCGAGGAATCTCGTTTTCATCTGGCGGCCAGGTGGATAGAGGAGGATCCTGCTTGGAGCTATCCCATCTGTGCCCTGGCGTGTCCATGCACTCCTATGGTCGCGCAGGGGATTCAAGAGACTCTTGAAGCAGTTCCAATGTGGCCAGCACTCTGAGGGTATTTCGGACTTTAAAAGAAAAGTACAGCATCCTCAGGAAACTTCTTGAATACCAAGGAGGATCAGACATGACGTTGGTTCAGGGCTTGGCAACTTTTTACGAAAGCTCGCAGTACCCGGATCGACATGCGCTCGAAGCGGCCCGGATCGTTTCGATTCTGGTCGTTGAAGCTGGACCGATGGTGACACAGGGCATCGAGAAGTGAAGGTGTAGTCAGACCCACCGAGTAAAAGTCCCAGCTTTGCTCACCCTGAGCCTCCAGTGATCCCTTCGATGCTGCACCGATGCTTGATTTTCTCATGCGCACATTTCAAACGCGTCTCAACCATGAGATTCCATCAACGTTTGAATGTATAAAAGTGGAGGAGGTATACATTTTCAGTGAACATCAGATGGGAAAACTTGAATGAAACATAAAGATTAGGAGACTCGAGGGCTTTACCTCAAACCTACTTTCAGAAACTGGCAACAAATGATGGATGACTCATTGATTTGCTGATGCTTGCTGAGCTAAACATGTTCATTTTAGGTGGTTGGTGAGACCCATGTTTGTGGACAAACCCAATATGCATATTGCTAGGATTGGAAGCCCTCTGCCCCAAGTGAATATTCAGAAACGAGCTGTTTTTGGCAAATGATGCATCGATCCCTGACCATGTTACTAAGAATGTCTCATGATTCTCTTGGATGACAGGGTTTCTTTTTTTCCTATACAAAACTGGTTGACGCAACTATACAAAGCCAAAAGCCTAGCAAAAAAAGAGCCAACTGGTTGAAGAAGATGCAGTTTCCATGGGCCCGTGCTTAGGGAGCTGCTTGGAGCCGGGGAGCTGCTACGCCGCGCCAGGTGGCAGGTCCTCCACGTCGCTGCTGAGTTCTCTGCGCAGCGCGCAGCAGTGGCGGCGAGCTCGGCACAGCTGGGAAGTGATGCAGGTGCGGTGACACGAATTGGGAGCTGGGCATCATCACTATTTATTGACGAGTTGTCACTAGTTGTCATTATTTATTAGTCAATGAACTATGGGGAGCATTCTGATTATGAGATGATTCAGTGGTTCAGTCAAGAACTTAGCCATGAAAATGAGCGATTCTGAACTTGTGCCCGGTGCTGATGGTGCATGACCCGGGTCCCAAAGCATCCTAAGGGGCGAGCCAGTGGCAGCAATTGCTGCCTACTAACGCTTCTTTCAAAGCCATGAAGCTTGGACATCTGGTAGTTTAGTGATGCATGGTGATCCATGATCCAACATGCGAAGACTGGACACTCGACCAGATCTGTCCTTTTTTTTGCCTTGTTGGATACATGGTCCATGTGCCACGCTATCCAGTTCAAATGCGCGACCGCTCCTGGCTCCTAGCGGGAAGGCAGAATTCACAAAGACGCAATCAATCGGATCGATCAGCACTAGAACTGTTTGATCTCAAAACAAAGAAGCTGTCTGCTGTCTACATCTACACTTAAAAGAGCGATCCCGAAATCTGACCAAACTTTGAAGGAAAAGAGTTCTGCTTCCAAGTTTGAACAACAGACCTGCGGCCGTGCAGCCATGAATGGCCACCTCTGAGAGGTGCCAGCAGCCAGGACAACTTGAGGACCTTCGCCCAGGAAGCTGTGGAGCCTCCCTTCCAGGGCTTCGGTTCAACGTCGATGGAGGAAAGGAGCGATGGACATAGTCAAGTCTTGGAGCAGGAGTTGCGCAATCTGCAGGAGAGACTCAACCAATTGGAGGCGGGGTCACCGGGATTTTTGTGTTGCTGGCTACATGGGTGTTTCTCAAAATGGGGGACCCCAAAAAATGGTTGGTTCATTACTATAAATGACTAAATGACTATTGATGGATGATTTATGGGTACCCCTATTTTGAGAAACACCCACATTGGCCACCCTTTGGAGACCCCAAGTTGTGCTTTTTCGCTGTAACTTTCCATCGTTGTGTGCAACTGCCGTGAGGACCAGCTCTTGAAGAGTGAACGGGGAGCAGCCACCTCAACTCGAATGCCCACCTCAACTCGTGAGATGTCGGAGGTGGATCCTCATGACCCAAAGGAGCATGGAACGTTGGAAGTGCACTTGGATGAGAGCATTTGGAGTATTGCAGTGGTGGTTGGCTTGGAAAAGAGTCCCTGGGCCGAGTCGAAATGTGACCTAGTCATTTCTAGTCCTAGGCATATCTAGAGGCACATCTTAGATACCAGGTAGCTGAGATTCCTTGTGTTTTTCTCGAGTGAGGAAATCGGCATTGTTTCAGGTTCGTACTCCCTTTGCCCAAACCAGGTGACATGGATCACATGAGAACAGCTGCTTCGTTGCCCGTTTCGCTGTGCGGCTGCAGGTTTCTTCAACGGTTTTTTCGGCTCCTTCGTTTCTGCACTTCTTGCGATGTTCACAGGCGCCACACAGATCTTTTTCGTGGTGGTCCTGTTGTCCGACCGCTTGAGACTCTTCAAGGCAGGGAATCAGCTTGTGCACTGCGCGGCTGTGCAAGGGGTCAGATGTGGTCAGTATCATGGTCAGATGTGGTCAGTATCGTGATCAGATGTGCTCAGTTCATGTTTGATCAGCTGATATCAGTTGATATCAGTTGATATCAGTTGATATCAGTTGATACCAGGTGATATCAGTTGATATCAGTTGATACCAGGTGATATCAGTTGATATCAGTTGATACCAGGTGATATCAGTTGATATCTGCTGATACCAGGTGATATCAGTTGATATCAGTTGATACCAGGTGATATCAGTTGATATCAGTTGATACCAGGTGATATCAGTTGATATCAGTTGATACCAGGTGATATCAGTTGATACCAGGTGATATCGGTTGGTCATGTCAGTTTGGGAGTTCCCAGGACCCAGTGGCAGATGCGAGGGCCTGGCGCACTCTGGTGGCCCACGATGCCAAGAACCAGGATCTGTCGGGAAACAGCTTGGCCAGCCAGGTGTGCCTGGAATCCTCCGGCTTCATGGGCAACATGATCACAGAGATCAATGTCTACTTGGGACTGGACCCCACTGAATTTGAGATGCCAGCATTTCGACCTGGCACAGTGGAGAGTGTGCTGTGCATTTTGGTCTGGACTCTTTGCGTCATGAAAGAGTTGAGAAGTTACTGGCTGATGATTCAAGCCATATTTTGGCTTCCACGAGCGGGACTCAGTAAGCTGGGGGAAACCGTGTACTTGTCTCGCACTCGCTGGTGGGCACTGATGATTCTTTATGGTCTGCGCACCGCCATATCAGTGTTAATGCTAGCAGGAGGCATCCTTCTACTGGCAAACACAACCTCATTGGTGCACATGATCGTGATCACAGCTGCTTTGCCTAACTTGATCCTTCACATTGACAAACAGTTCTTCATGGCGGTAATGCCTATGGAGATCAAGACAGGCATTCAACGTTTCAAACCCTTTCGCATCCACTACAGTCGTATGCATAGCCAGATCGAGACCTTTGTGGCCGTCTTTCTGGTGATCGTTGTGCTGATGATGTCCTATTCTCAAGTGCTCGTCCCGCTGGAGCAACAGCGTTTGGACACCAAAATGGAACTGTGTGGAGGTCAACAAGCCTTTGTGGTGGCTCACAATCCAGCCTCCCAGCTGACTTATGCCATGAAGTCCGGGGATGCCCCAGCTTATGCAGCTGCTGTCCAGGCAGTGGAAGAGCATCGATTCACTTCCTCAGCTTCTCCAGCTTCTCCTTCGATGGTCTTCACCACTGCCGAGAGCTTTCACAGTCAAGCCATGCGAAGTATGAGGGAAGAAGCTGCCCTTGCACCTTGCTGGGAGGAAGGCAATGTGACTTCCGCCACGATGAATTCCGCAGCCCTTGCTCTGGGCTTCAGTGCAAGAGCCACTTGCGACGAGTTGGCTGCAAGTTGCCATGAAGCTTCAGCCCGGCTGTTGAGAATGACCTGCGGGGTGACATGTGGATGTTCCGAACCGCACTCATCACCTTGGTACAAAGTAGAAGCACAAGGTTGTTCTTCCGCATGTCTTGCTTCAGCAATTTCCAAAGCTGCAGTTTTACCATGTCAGGATGTGGACAAAGCGAGTTCAACTTGGCTGGATGTCTGGGACCAATACGTCTCTGTGGCAACGGAGTATTTGAAGGCGAAAAGAATGACAGTTGACACCGCTGAACTGCTCCAGACGGTTGAAACCATGAAATCGGAGGGCTGTCCTCGTCTGCTGCAGCAGCTTGAACCAGCCACGGATGCCAAGTGGTGCGAAGGTCACTCAGATCTCTTCCGACCCCTGGCATACCTGTGCCCATCAAGCTGTGGAGTGTGCAGATGAAACCCCACTGAGACCTGGAAAGATGCGGGTCAAAGTGCCAAGACTTTCCGGGATATCGATGATGGAATGCTGCAAGTAGTTTTACATTTATGCCATATCGATCCATACCATACATATGTAGACAATTGTATTGCGCACAGCTTCTGTCCAAAGGCCTGCCAATCGCAGGCCTCTTGGTCCCAAAGATAAACTGTCAACAATTGTAAAGAAAGGACATCATTCCTGGAACCAGGAAGTGATCAGAGACTCTCTTGACGGCCTGAACATGTCTTGGCCAGGCAAGAAGCCCAGAAAAGAGTGCGTGTCCCAAATCAAAGGCCCAATCTGATTCGAAGTATGGATAGGAATGAGGTGAATTCCGGGAGTATCCAGGGGAAGTCCTCCAGTTAACTCCAGGATCAACGCGGCGGTAGCGGTCCACCCTCCCTAGGGAGCCCCGCAGCAGCTGCGAGCCCAGCAGGTTGCGCCTGACCTTCTGAGCGTCAACGAGTTGGTCGCCAGCAACGCCGTCAGCTCGCAGTGGCCCCGAGCAGTGCTGGACTTCCGACTGCTCCAGGAGCGCCTGCAGCAGGGGATGGGCCAAGGGTGGCAGCTACTCCAAGGGTTTTCAGTTGTGGAGATCGGACTTCTTTTTGCTGGAAAACATGGGAAAATGTGGGAAAACATGGCAAAAACATGGGAAAACTGCTGCTTGGGGAGAGCGAATTTCTGGACATGCTCGCTTGGTTTGTGACGTCTCTCAGTTTCGCGCGGTAGGAGCTACGATTGCAAGCCGACACAGTGGCATCTTGGACTGGCTGAGCAGCTATCGAAACCATCCTGTGATCAGTTTCTGATTGATTCATCGGGGTCCTACAATGACTTCTGACAACCCAAACGTACTTCGTCGTATGCCGCATCGCACAAATACCTGTCATAATGTTACAGATGTTACAGTCCATCATGATGCCTTCGAGACAAACCGCTATGCTCGAATGGAATCCTTCAGAACATCATAATCCACAATTTTGACCAATGATCCGGTGAGTTTTGCTGATGATACTGGAGGGTCTCGTAGGTACACCACGACCAGCTTGGGCCCCAAGGCGTTGAATGCCTTGCTGTCAGCCTTTTTGCCGCTGGGGCAATGGCAGCAGATGATGCTGTACTTGGACGATGTTTGTGGGAACCTGAGACCTGCATGAAAGAAATCAGGTGTTTCCATGGAGATCACGCCTAATCAACCATTGATCAAACATCAAGCATCATAAACTATGGCTTAACCGTTTTTTCCCATCATTCAACACCATTCAACCATCATTGCCAATACTTGAGCAGTGTTTTTGGGTTTAGGCCATTTCTGAGTCATTTGAATCATCCAGGCGACCTCAAAAGCTTCTGCTGCCTTTGCACATGCTATGCCCGTGCAGCACAACGACAACGCCTCTGGAGACTTTTGAGGTGGAACCAGTCTCTGGGTACCTCCACTGGTTAAGGAGCCGGTCAATAGTGCTTTTCATAGCAGGGTCAGTAGCTATTAACAGTCACGGATTGATAACAGTTATGATTCGGTTGAGAAGCAACAACTAATGGTTGATAGTGGTTAGTTTTCGCAGCTTTCGCACTTGATTCCACTCTGGCATGGAGATACGCAGCATCAGATCACTTGGTGACCGTACGCTGGGCATCAAAGAAACAAACCTAAACTAATCGTCGATCCGTCACATAGGCAGTGAAAGTGTCCTTCGCCGTTCGTATCGCAGAGAGTCTGGACTTGAATGGCACATCCAAAGCAGCAGGAAAGGGTTTCGGTTGAGGCACATCAACCTGTAGAACTCTATCCATGTTGCGTTTGCATCCATATTGTGTGACATAGTAGGCAGATAAGGTTTCCGCTGCCCGCAACTGACAAGCCAACCGTGGTCTAGAATCCAGACCCTCATGCCAAGCTGGGCACCCAAGCAAAGCAAGTGATTCCGTTTTCCGCACTACCTGTCCATGAATCATCATACCCGGTAAGTATTTCATCAACCACAACAGGGACCGTTTCCAAATGTTGGAATGGGAGGCCAAAGGCAAAGCCTGTACGTCCGCAGCAGCTGTAACATCATCTAGGACATATTCCCCAAACCCATAGTTGGAGTTCCGTTGGGCTTGGGAAGACACATTCCTCGGTGGCCACGTGCCCGTGAAGAGCACAAAGTCAACAAGCAACTCAACAAATGCAATGTCGCCCACATGCACACCTGTTCCAGGAGGCTTCCAGACCAGGCAGTTGGACCACTGTATGAGTCTCCACAAGTATATGGGTCCCCAGGGGAAAGCCAAAAGGAGTTCTCTTGGCAAATCCAGCAAGGGTACCCTGGTTCTTGCCTTCAGAGGAAAGGCAAAAGCAGGCACTGAAAAGTCCACCTTGTAGTGTTTCCGTTGTGCACGAGTGGCACATATAGATGTTTCTGCACAAGCTTTGTTAACACGAATCACCAAGGTCCAGAGGTGTTGCAGGTCTGCACGATTAACCTGGCAACGTTTATATGCACGCTCAATCTGATTGTACACACTCCTCCAGTCATGTAGGATAACATGTTTCGCTCGTTCATCCGCAGTGTTGTTACCCCAGGCAAGCCACTTGTTGAAATCATCAAGGCCATCCGTCACTGCAACATGCGCTTTGACCTTCACCACCCTCACAGTACCCGGAGGGCGCTGTTGCAGCATCCACACCACAGTCTGCCACAATTGTGTGTGAAATTGTGAATGGTAAATGGTAGGCCGTCGATTATGCAGTATATCTTCCAACAAATCGCAAAGACCCTGACAATCAGTATAAATATTGACATGCCAAAATTTAGACAGAGCAAGGTACACCGCATGAATCTCACCAACAAAGCTATGCTGTTCAATTCCTGGTACGGGGTCCCCACCATCCGAGATAATACGGCAGCGCAGGTACTCGACCTCCACATATGCCCCAGCAGCCATGGTCATCTTGGGTTCGTCTCCGAAAAAAGCCGTACCATCCGTGAAGACATGGTGTAAAACGTCATCATCCGTAGGCACACTCCTGGTTATATAACCCGCCGTGAACCGTTGCAACATTTGTTGGAAGCAAGGAGTAGGGGGACAAAGGCTGTAAAACCAATAAGGTTCCTCCCAGGCAGCAATTCGTTTCATCCTAGCAGCATTACGAAATGGTTTCCCTGCAGGACAATCAAACACACGATGACTTCTTGAATCAGCAGCACCGCAAACCGGACATGATGGGCTCACGGCAGGCAAAAACTTGGATAAGAAATCACCCGTGTAGTGCTTGCCAATAACCATTGATTCAATGTAAGCACGATCCTCATATGGCAGCTGAGCAAACATCTTGCAGTTGCCACTGACATCAAACGTGGGGATATTGAAATTTTTCCGTGTTGTACACTTCCCGCAGACAACTTTCACCCATGCATCTTCGAGGAGCCGCAACAATGGTTTCTTGCCGATCTGTAACCAGTTCACAGCCCACCCCTCCAGCACAAAGGTAAAGGGTGTTTGAAGAAACCTTGCCCCAAGCTGTATCAGACCAGCAACGAAAGCCGCCACCGGTCCTGGTTTCGTATGCAATCTCGGACGGGATTGGATCTCACAACATTGTTGATGCAGTTGGTCCATTTCTTCCGGAAAGAGTCGTGCAAATCGTTGCCACACCATGACTCGTTGAAACACAGCTCTCAGTTCAGGATCAAGGCCATGGTCTAAAACATTGCAAGCAAGCCAAGAGCTACAACCCGCCCCATCTCTGTTCATTGCTTTTGCCAACTGGACTCTGACATGGTGGGTCAAAGTCCGTGGTGACTGGTGGTTGGCAACTCCATAGGACTGACACGCCAGACCTGCCGATATAGCGATTCGTTTGCGACATCCTCTTGGCAGTTTAGAGCGTTTGATAACCTTAAGTTTGGAAACAGTCTTCGTGGCACGTTTGACCAGCTGTTTGGTAGATCTCCGTCTTGTATAGCACTGTTCCACCCCCAGGTCAACGGCATTCCAAACAACCGGGATCGGTTCATCATTGCAAATTGCTCCCCCGAGTGCAGCTCGAAAGGTCCCAGATGTTCCCCATAGCCAACTCTTCGTAGCAGAGATCTTCAATCTGAATGTCGTCGTCAGTTGTTGTAACAAGTCCAAACCTTGTAAGATCATCCCAGGACAGTCACCGACCAAACTCCAATTATCTGCAAAGAAAAGGCAAGCAACTTCGGGCAGAACAGTATGAACTTGGCGATATGCAAGGATCCCAAGGGCAAGCATGGCTGGGACTGCAAAACCACAACCTTCGATGATCCCCGTGGTGGTATGTTGTAGTTCTGAGCACGACCCAGCAACCTCGAAGCTACGTTGCAGTTGAATCATCATACCCTTGAAAGCTGAAACAATTCCTGGAGGAATGCCTAACACACGCAACAGGGCAAGTAGGGATCCCCTATGCACCGTGTTGTAACACTTCAAGATGTCAAGCACAAGTCCACCAATGGGTTTGGATGCATGGTGGGCCCGGTCGATTAACACCGCGTTATACAGAGCCAGCACATCACTAGCAATGGCTTTGCAGGGGCCCCCCACTGAAGGTGGGACCAAGCTGGCAAGGTATGTTGCTGCTTGTTTGCCTCTAAGCCGACCCCAGAGCCGGTATAGGCGAGCTGTCACAGTCACTGGCCTTACATCGTATGCACTTTGAGCATTATCTGTCTTAGGTAGGCAGATTGTCTTAGCTACAACCCACCGAGACGGCCACAGTCCAATCTCTTCAACCAAAGTCAAAATGATGGCTGCCAGTTCAAACATGCAATGCGGAAGCTTACGGATGTCGAGTGTGCTAAAACCATCGCACCCCCTACCGCTC
>VSDK01026570.1:36927-50950 GCA_009767595.1 Symbiodinium kawagutii
TCTTCACCTTAGTAGATTGGATGGCTTGAACGAGTTGCTGAGCTGAGATTGGTTCGAAGGACTGAACATGTTCACACTTGATGCCTCCTATGAACCTCATCATATCCTCCGGAACATCATCCAACTCCTCTGCATCATCACGTTGGAAGAAAACATTCCAGGCAGCAAACAACTCGCTATGCATGCTAGTAGGTTCAACCACCACTCTGGTCTGTGTGACGGCAAGATCACTGGGTTTCTGTGACATCAACACAACGGGTCTGTCGAGCACAATACCATCTTTAACCAGTCTGGAAATTTTGGCCTCTTGTCCTTGGAAACTCACCGGCAAATTGGGATCCAGGTCACTCGAAGTAGAAGTTGGCAGGAACCTCCTACCCGCAATGGACCATCTAATCCTTGGTACCCGACAAGAAACCTTGGTGTGTATCTGTGACAAGGGTTTGGCGGGTGAACCACGAACTTGTTGGAAAGCCAGTTTCGCTCCTTTCGAGAGGTCGGCAATCAAATCGACTCGGGCTAGGTTGGATTTTGCCAAGCGATGATGAACCTCATTCTTCTTGTGCCAAGACTGGAAAGCATCTGAAATGTCCCTCAACAGCTCGTAAGGAGGGATCCACTCATGAACCACCATCTCGCAGTGCTGGACAACCCAAATGGCAAAGGAGGGATAGAAACCTTTAGCACGCAGGATACAAGTCCACAGGTCATGAGCTTGTATGTATCCTTTGACATGGTACTTGACCTTCAATGACTTAAGTTGATTACACAAACTCTGAAGCCGATGCACCTGCTTCAGATGCCGTCGCAACTGCACACTGCACTGGTCAAGTTGGGGTTGCACATCCCCATCTCTGGCTTTACGTGTCCTGGGAACAATGGCATGTTCAAGACGAAACCTAGGCTTGTGGTGTCTTCCCAGGTGTCCTTGTGATGCATGTAATTGATTACCTTCACAATCAACAATGGACTTGGCCAAGGATTTCTCTGCAGCATGTGTCCAAATCCTGTTCAATTCGTCAAGATCATTATGAGCCAATGCTTCCATTACACGTGCTTCGGATGCAAGTAAGGCATTGGCGGCAGCTTCTTTGGCCAAGCAGGGATCAAAAGCAAATCGATCAAAGCTGGCAGGTAGTGACCACCTGTTCCTCTTAGCCAGGAGTGTATCCCACTTGAACCTCGCCTTCAAAACTGGATGTACCGCAAACTTGAAATGATGGCAAGTTCTGCAACTTTCAAGTGAGGCAGCCAGGTCAGGAGAGACCAGTATGAAGGTATGTCTGGCATTATGGGAGGATGTCGCTTCTAAATCATGTCCAAGCATCTGTGCAGACAGGTAGGCCGCATCTGTCCACCCTGATGCCAGAAGCTGTGGCCACGTGTTGAGCTGGTCAAGAGGTGCATTCATGTCCCCAAGAATGATCGAGGGCCCCGCAAACCTCAAGGCTCTTTGTGTAGCATACGAAAAAAATCTGTTTCTTAGTGCATTATGGTCAGCATACTTGAATGCAGCGGTGGGCCCATACAACGAAATGCACTGTATAAATCGATGAGGGACAACCTGCACATGGGTTTCACAAAACCGATGCGAAGCAGCAATGTCAGTTGGATGATCCTCCACTACGGTTCGAATGGGGTAGGGGGTCACAATAGCATTGCCACCTGCATGACCCCGAAGATCCGCCCTGGAGCTTGCATAGGTGTGTACAGGTGCTGACCACTCTGTATTGAAGCCTAGTTTCTTAAACCGTGTGCCTGAGATCGATTGGACTGTCCCAGTTGCAGCAGTCTCGGACACCCCAATGATTGCACGTCCCAACTCCGTGATGGATTGTTCTCTGTCGAAAATAGTGGTTGGATTGATAGTCATCACGTCTAGGTATCCGTCTGGACCTGGGTTCAAAGCCTCACCCACAGGCCACCAGAGACACCATGAGACCAACATGAGGACCACACATCCAACGATAACTTTGCCCCATGGAATCTGGACTTGGAGTTTTCCGGAATTGCCCAGAATACGATCACCCTGCCTTAAGGACCTCACTTGCGTGATCCATCGAACAAAGCTATCCAACACATAACCTCTGCTGCCGGTATGGTTCTGGCGGCGAAGCCGCAGTCGTCTTCTGCCAACTCTGACAGCGCCCTTGATGCAGCCACGGGAACACTGCAACCATGGACACCCCTTTCTGTCAACACTTATCGAGTAGAGCATTACCACTCCATCGGATCGACTTTTAAAAAACTCATAGATTGGCGGAATGCCAGTAAAGTACAGGCTCCCCATAACAATAAGGAACCAACCAAAAAACAACCAATTCACAGGGTACATCAAGGCAAAAGTACACCCTAATCCTTCCCTCATTGCAAGCAAACCATGCGTATGGTACATGTAATTATTGCGGCTCTCCACAGTTTGAAGGGGCATGGCCAGCCCCGGAGCACCTTGTTGACCTGAGCCCGATAGCAAACAACGAACCGAGAAGCACCAGCGGTCTAGGACATGGGTTCTCAGTCCATCGTGAGCCAAAGGGCCCGTGTCAGGCATTGCTAGGCACTTTCTTTTGTCAGTGAAGTGCACAGGAACGGGAGAACATGGCCAGGAAGCCCTATCCTCTTGCACCCACTGTTCATGCAAGTATGGTACATTGAAAGGGTCAGCATGAGGATGATAACTGGAGCATTGTGCGGTTGTCGTTGGTATGCAAAACACGACTACCAAGAGCCACAGCATCCACCCCCAAGGACCCCTACCAGATTGATTACAGCCTAGTCAAGAGTTACGTGCTCGTTTTTCCTTCATGTCATCGTCCGTGGTTCCAGTCTGCAGAGTAGTTACCAGATCCTGCTGCATCTGCTGGAACATCGATTGCATCTGTTGGATCAGACCCTGATTTCCTTGCGTGATCTGATTCTGCAAAGACGTCTGCATTGTGTTTTGCTGTTCTCTCACATCCAAGAATTCCTTCTTTGTTTCATCAACGACATGTTGCATCTGTCCTTTGACTTCTTCGACCGTGGCTGCGACTGCACTGACCTTCTGATTGATCATGTCAGTCAACTTCTCTTCCAGGTCACTCATCCTCGATGCAGTTGTCGTGGTCATGGCATCCTCGTCCGGGCACATGGAGAAATTCGCAGGGGCTGGTACCATGTTTGATTCCTGTGCACCACCTTTATGTTTCGTATGCAGCAAAGGGATCACAGCCACATAATCTTGTCCAAGGCAAAGATGGGTTGCCGGAGGGTCTTTGCTTGCACATGCTAGCCAACTGGCCTTGCCGGTGGGTTTGATCACCGAAGCTTCCCATCCCAATGATTGTACCGCCCGGGACAAATCGGCACAAGTTGTACTGGAGTTGACATGCTTGAGCAACCACCATTTCGCATCAGTGGGTACATGTCCCTCCTGCATCGTGATAGCTTGTGGCAACACATGCTGTCGGATGGAGGTGAGGCATTCACGTTTTGCTCGAATAGCAAAAGGGCCATCCCGCCCCAACTGAACAATGCCAAGGGCGCCTTTGATACCTCCAGCTTGAACTAAGGCATCTTCCAACGAAACACCATGAAGGGCCACTACCCCAAACCTGGCATCAGGTTTTTTGTTGGCATCCTTGACTTGTAAAAAAACACCCGCCTTCCCACTTCGCATGAGTGTAGGCAAAAGCACATCTTCTGTCACCCTCACAAAACCGTGGATGTAATCAGCACGATCGTGATTTGTCTGATCTCTGTCAGCCCCAAAACACTTGAAGGCCCATGTTGCTATCACCTTGTCCCGCCTCAGTTCTGGCAACTGAAGCCCGAGGTAATTGTGGATGTTGCGTGCCTCTGACCACTCTACCACAAACTTCCTGATAATCGAAACTTCCAGGATGGCTGTCTGAATGGCAGGTAACTCAGCCGTGGGCAGAACAGGCTTACACTCAATTGGGGTCTGTTAGTGGTTAGTAGTTGTCAATCATGAGCTGGTTGATGGTGATTGAATACCAATGAATACCAGCAACAATGGTAGATACTGCCGGATGGTCGCTGGAAAGTAATTGACAGCGGGTACCTCCAAACGGCAATTCTCAGCGAAAAGAGAATCATTTCGTGGGGGGATTGGTGAACCACAACGCATCCGGAGAAATCGTTTTGGATATTAGCGGGGATTCCATGCCATAGATTGTGTTGAAGCAGTCTGTGACTTGGGTTTTACTCTAGTGGAACAACATGCTGTCTCAAGACATGATCTTGTAGGACTTTTGTTGCCGCAAGTTGGAGCGGTTGGAGACCCTAGCTGACCTTCGTCTTCTTTGTCAACATTATTGCTGTAGGTTTCTTTTGAATACTGTAGTTTTGGCTTCAGGTTTTTTCTATGCTGTAGTTTTCTTCCTATTTGAAGCTATTTGTCTCTACAGTTTTTCGATGTTTTTCGCGTTTTTCGATGTTTTTCGCCTGAGTTTTGGCAAGACACTGCAACAACATTCGCACATTCCCTGGTCGTTGAATCGTGCGCTGGACAGGCACTCGAACTCCGTGAGGCTTGGCACGCAGGGTGGATGCACACAGATGTGTCACCTACCTTTCGCATTGGTTCGGGAGAAAATCTTCGTTGGACAACCTGGTTATGCCCATCAGTTGTATAAGTTTCCTGAGTGCCTTTTGCTGTTGAAATGATGTTTCTATGCAATACAGAGCTTGCACATACCTGCACCACTTTCATGGGACCTGCTCCTTTTGATTTGCAGGGGTCATTCTGAGGTGCAGCCATTCTTCATGGTGATTGTTCCCAAGTGCAGTCTTGCAGAATGCATCTTGAAATAGAGCCAAACCATGCGATGCTCCTTTAGCACCTTTGGTGTTCATCGGCAGAATTCCATATCTGGCAGTGCGTGAAGACCCGTGTACCCCAGAGACAAACATCCCAAAAGCATCAAATAGCAAGCAGGAGAGTCTTTGTTGGCATGTTCAGCCATGTTCAGCCACTTGTGGCGATGCCTTTGACATCTTTCGACCCATCCATTCTCACATCAGTCGCTACCAACGATAGGAACTGTGTAGCGTTGGTTGTTGTAGTTGCTTAGCTCACGGCTTCATGGCGCTTGGCTACCAGGCTAGATCCGGGAAGTGCCACCTTGGCCGTGGGCTGCACAAGCTGTGCTCTGCCCCCCGACATCTTGGAAGCCTTGCGGCAGCCATGCCTTGCGCGCGCTTGAAGAGAAAAAGCCTCGCTGGGATGTGGTGGTCATGTTGAACATGAGGATGGTGCTCATGTTGAATATGATGAAGGAAATCATGTGAGAGAGAAATTGAGGAGAAGAGTGGGATATGTGACACGAAGCCTTGAATGTGAGATAGAAAATGATAGACATTGAGAATATTGAGAAAAAAGAGTGATTCGTCACGAAGATTTGTGGTTCTCAGGTCTTCGGACAAGCGCGACTATCTCCGAGGAGGACTGGGGCACTTCTGCACATCTTGATGTTCCAGGGCACTTCTCTCCAGGGAGCGAAATAGGAAGAGCATGCTGTTTGAACATCCCAGATCTTCCTTCGAAGCACATCAAGGGTTGAGAAGCTTGCAACCCATCTGCGGGTGAAACAGTGAAACCAACCAACCACCAACCTTTGTGCCAAATCACTCCAACACCCAACTTAGTATGCTCACCAACGAACCAACTAACCAACCAACAAGCCCACCAACCAACCACTCCACCAACCAACCAACCCAAGCAACCAACTACCCAACTAACCACTCAACCAACCACTCAACCAACCAACCAACCACTCCACCACTCAACTCTCCAACCAACAGACCTTTGCCTTTGCGCTTCGCCAAGATTCGTTGAGGTCCGGTGGCCGCCCCGCGCCCCAGGAGCTCTGGGCGAACTCATGGAGCGACATCCGCGAGCGGCCAAGACGATGAGCCCCGAGGAGTCGGGTCGACTCAGCCGCGGGGTCCACGGGTCGGCGAGGGCGGGTGGACCCGGCAGTGGTGGGATTTTCTGGGGATTTATGGGGTAGTTAAGGGATTTATAGGGTATAAGTTATATTGCAGTAGTGGGAATCTGTCAGCCGCTAGTGGTCAATCATCCATCATCATCCATCATTGAACCAACATGAACCACCATTGAGCATGCAACCAACATGAGCCATGAACTATAATCACCATGAACCACTAAAGCATATATTGAGCATATCCCATCACTTTCCACCATTGTTCGATGTGGTCAAAGCTGTTTACAGCCACTAAGAAACTAGAGATGATTCGTTCTGAGTCTGATTGTAGATCGAATTGCTTGGCACGTGCTGGAACATAACAATGTACTCCGGGAATCTCTTTTGAGCTTCCATCGCGCTTGGCGCAATGGAAGGCGACATGTCAAGTCGAGACCTCTGGTGTGATGGCGTACGAACCACTACGTTACCACTCTAGTAATTACTGGTTGCAAAGTCTGCAATGCTCAAATAGTGCGTAACATGGCAATGATGATACTTGTATGATCTGGTAAGCATGATTCATGTTCACCAGACATCAAATCCACCATTTTATTCTTTCTGGTTCTTAACCATGATCCGCTATGGTCAATCGTGGTTCCTACATGTTTACTACATGGTGGTTTCTCAAGCCATAGGGATACCCCCAAATCATCTACTATGAGCCATTTATGCTACAAAACAAACAATTTTAAGGGCCCCCCTGCCTATGGTAACCCAACTAAGCCCACCATTTATCAAGTCATTAACCCAACCATGTTTGGAGTACCCCTATGGCTCCATGGCACCCCACATGGCTTGAGGCGTGGTCGCGCTCCCCCAACGCCCTACGCTGGCGGCCTGCGATGAGAACCTCCTGGTCTCACCTGCCTCCCACAATGGGGGGCTGATGTCGCTCAGGGGAATAGCTCCCACCAGTGACCAACCTAGCCATGAATCATCCAACCGACTTAGTCTAACTGTTAGGGGGAACCCACATACTAGTGACCTATATAGCGGTGAATCATCATTTTGAAGAAAACCATGCAGTTTGTTGTTTGAACAACATTGCGCAACAGTTTTTTGGCAGCCGTGGATTGAGACCCTCATGTTCGCGAGAACGCGGAGGAAAAAATTGGAGGATGCTGTGCAGTTGTTTGTTTCTTCTAGACAACGCTCGAGCCATCAACCTTTGACCACCTTGGAAAGCGTGGAACGTTTCGCATCGGAGCATGTTTGGCCATCAGAGTGGTGACCCTGCACTAGCTGTCAACGTCCACGCACCTAATTTTTTTCGCGATTCTCGGCGTGAAATCTCGCACCAAGAGAAAACCAAATGTGCTGACAGGTACCAGTACACACTTTCTGGCCAGTGAACACCAAATCTGCTGATTACAACGTTTCCAGCGAGTGAGCAACAAATTCGCTGACACGCAGAAAGTTCCGCGCGAATGAAAAACGAATCCGCTGATAGGTACAATTTTGTAGCCACTAAACACGAAATCTGCTAGCCTTAGCGTGTACAACGTTTTTCCAGCGAGTGGACAACAAATTTGTTGACAAACGCAACGTTTCCAGGGAAGAAAACACCAAATCTGTTGACACGGAGAACGTGCCCAGCGAGTGAACAGCAAATGCGTTGACAGGCGCAACTTGCCAGCGAATGAACACCAAATTTGGTCACAACGTTTCAGGGGAGCGAATACCTAACCTATTGGCAGGGGAAAGGAGTCCTTGCGAGTGAACAACGAATTCGCAATAATAAGTTGACAAGCGCAATGTTTCCAACGAATGAACACCAAATGCGCTGACAAGTACAAATTCCTTAGCCAGTAATTTCCGACAGATACAATGTTTCCAACGAGTGAACAGCGAATTCGCTGACAAGCAAATTGTTTTCAGTGGACTAACATCAAATCGGCTAAGAAACGCAACAGTTCAAGGAACACCAATTTTGTCGACGTGCACATGGTTTCAGTGAATGAATAACAAATTTGATGACAGGCACTAAGTTGTTTTCAGCTGAATATCGAATATGTGAGCGGTGCAACGTTCCAGCGGGTGACCAACAAATTCAATGACAGTCATGACGTTTCCAATGAACGCATACCAAGACCGCTGTCAGGTACAACCATTTTAGCTCGTGAGCACAGAATGTGCGGATGAATACAATGATTCCAGCGAGAGAACGCCGAATTCGCTAACAGGCACACAATTTCCAGCGAATGCACATCAAATCCGCTAACCGCTACAAGGCTACAGCGTTTCTAGCCAAGTGAACACCAAGGCTGTTGAACAGTACAACCATTCCAGCGAGTGAACAAAAACAAATTCGCCGGCAGACAAGGTTTCAAGGGAGTGGCCTTCTGACGGGTACAACGTTTCCAGCAAGTGGGCACCAAACCCTCTGACGACATCTCACGACTACAACGTGTCGAAGGAGTGAACGCCAGACCTCCTTTTGCAAATGGGTAGTCACCAATCCCGGTTACATCCGGTCACGAGCGATTGGGCACCAAGTCCGCCGACAGGTGCATTCCAGATGAAAATTCTATGCCATGGGTACTGTATAAATTGGTTTTTGCCATGGTTGTGATACAGAACAGATTGGTGGGCAACCTGCTTTTGGTAGCGGACATACGGTTTCCAAATGTTTGTTCCTGAAAATCGCATTTTGTAGAAATGATTTTTTTTGGAACATACTTGATGCATGTTGATGTGAACAAAACATTTTACACAGAGGTGATTTGAACTGAATAATCGGCTGTGCGGGAAACTCTCAAATCATGATATTTCAAGTTGATCACCGTGCAATTGAAGTTCTTGATGGAGACACCTTTCACAAATACTTGGGCCGAAAAAATCCCGGAGACTTACGGAAACGCAGTGACATGGAATTCAACCACAGGCTGCAACTTGGTTGGATTAAATTTCGGCAATACCGGTGGATTCTCACAAGCAGACATGTGAACATTGCATTGCGCGGTAAATTATTTGAGGCTGCCATTTCCCCCACCGTTTTGTTTGGCTTCGCAATCTTGCCTTTGACACAACAACAGTTGTTGAAATTGGATCGCACTCAACGGCGCATGTTTCGATCCATTGTGGGTTGGGTACGGCATTTGGATGAATCGTGGGAGCAAACAATGAGTCGCATGAGCCAGCGTTTGTGCACACTTACGGCCACCTGTAACATTCATGATTGGTCGCGTCAAGTCGCTGGAAAACAATTTGCTTGGGCCCATCGATTAACGACAAGGCATTTTTGGACGGCAAAATCAATTCAATGGCATCCATTGCACGATTGGAACAGTAATTTCACATTTTGCCCGAAGAGGAGACCAGGGAGGCCACTTAAAAGATGGGATGACCAACTTCATTCACTTGCACAGACATATGTAGGCAATGCCCTTTGGTGGCACCAAGCGTCTAACCTTACAAACGGGCACATTCATCTGCAGAAATTTGTTGAAGAACTCATGAACTTTTGAGTGCCATTCTTTGGCACTTTCCCCGTGTCCATGGAGGACCGTAGGCAGAGTGTTTTTCCACTTTGACTCGGACGGGCGAAGCAGAAGCAGAAACAGTCATCCCAGCGCAGTTCGCTTGGCAGAATGTACTGAGCGATTTGGATCCGGTACAAATTTCCCTGGGCATTGGTCGTTAGGCAGTTTGATTATGTTGGCCTTTTGTCATGCAGTTGCATGTTTCATGGTGAGAGCACCGCAGTTGCTCTTGCTCAATGCGCCCCATAGCCACTGCCGCAGGTGCCGGTAGTGTGAGCAGCCTGATAATCCATTTGGCTGGGGAACTTCTCAAGGGACCCAGTGATCCCATTGTACCTGGGGATATCTGTTCGGTGATCCCCCCTCTGGATTCCATTTGGACTGTGGATTACCCATCATTGGTCATTGGTTTGCTCATCGGTCTGCTGCTGGGGCCAATCATTGACCTCTTGATCATCCTCAGGCTTAGCTGGGGACAATTTGTCAGGGCTCGGTTGGGCAATTCTCCTCGAGGGCCACTTTATCGAGTTCTTGGATGAGCTCGGGCTTGACCTCGCAGCTGCGCTCCGAACTGGCTGAGCTTCGAGCGGATCTTCTCCGTCTTCAAGATCGGGCTGATCGCATCGAGGCACTGTTGAACGAGGCTCTTGTGGCTGACTTCGAGGTGGTGAGCCAACCCTTGGGCAGTGCAGGATCCACTGCCAGCACCAGGGCTATCGAGGTGGACGACAAGGAGGGCAGGTTGCAGCTTGCTCGTGAGATCGGCCATTTCTTGCGCCGAGCTCTGAACGGTGAGGCTCGCGGCTCATCGGGTCGTGATCGCTTGGCCTTGCAAAACAGGTACTACATTATCTGTGCGGACTATCACGGCACCGTCTTGCCGGAACCTATCTTTGTGGAGGGCTTCGCTCGAGTGCGTGAACTCTGCAAACGAGGACCCCTTGCAGGTGAGTCCATCTTCGTGGGATTGGCTACTCGTTGGGAAGCACGGGTAGTGTTTGAAGCAGCTTCTTTGAGGGTCCCTTCGGCTCTCAAAGCTGCCTGATTCCTCAGTGGCTACGGTGGAAGTCTTGGCTGCCCGGTTGGTGGCAGACGACGGCAGCGCCAAGACAAATTACGAAATCTGCCATTTGACAGTTCGGGTGGAAGGCGAACTCACTGAGATCAATTTGATTCCCATTGCAGTCCATCAGGGGCGTCTTTTGGTTGCAGTACCGAAGGAATCATGGAGCCGAAAAGTCTCAGATCGCCTTCTTCCTCGTACGGCTCTCAGCAAGGCTACACTGATCGAAGTATTGGTGGCCGATGTCAACGATCCGTACACAGTTTTGACAGACCCTCCTATGGAACTATGGGTGGGATTGCTGGACAGAGGCTTGAGCAGAAAAGTGGAGGTAGGCCTGCTACAAGAACCTGCGGCCGACGTCAGAGTGGTCAACCTCGAAGGACAGGTCACTCAACCCTACGGCCCTGGATTGGTGCAGGTGTCGGACGAGCACTTCGCTTTTCAGACAGCGGTTTCCGCTGCCCCGGAGGAGGACTTGGAGGAAGAGGAACTTTTTGGCGATCCTTCCATAGATGGGGTCCCTCTGCAGGATGGCGAAGAAGAGCTCGAGGCCGCCGAGATGGAGCAGGACGATCCTTGGGCAGAACGCATCGTCAGGATGGAGGAGATGATGATGAAAATGCAATCCTCCATACAGGTGCTTACAGAAGCTCGCTCACGAGATCCAGCTGCACCTCTTCGAGCGGCAACTCCGAAGAAGGTACCTCCAAAGAAAGCCGCAGTTCCAGCTCGTCAACAACTCGGGACTATTGCCGGCTTGGATCCTACAGTGGTGCGGTCAGCTCGCGAAGCAGGCATCCCAGACTCTCAGCTTCGTGCCTTAGCAGCCTCTCTGGCAAAGCCTACAAGGATGGGAGATGCGCCAGTGCCAAAGACTGCTCGCCGACAGAAGAGGCGGGTGTCACCCTTGGACGAGTCGGAGGAAGAGGAGAACTTCGACATGACGGACTTGGGCCTGGCCGAAGAAACCCAGGCCGCAGCAGAAGTTCCAGCGGGCACCCCAGTCGAGCAAGCTTTGGTGCAGCTCACCAACATAGTGGGCAATCTAGCCAAGGACAAGGGCAAAGGCGACATCGAAGCTTTGCTGGATGGTGTCGAACCCGAAAGCTTGGAGTCGTCCAGTTCGAGTTCAGGAAAGGGCAAGTCTGCAGTTTACCAAAAGCTTCGCCGAGCCCTTCACGACAATCCCAGCATGATCTACACCTTGGTGGAGTCGCAGCTGGAACGGGACTTCAACTTGATGCGGTCGGCTCCAGGTGCCACAGGGCAAGCAGTATCGGCCAGAGCATGGATGGAACACAGAAGCAAGGTGACTTACCATCCAACCACTCTTCGCTACGGGTGGATTCTGGCGGGCATCTGGGACTCGTTGCGGGCTGGTGCGGTCAAGGAAGCTCGCGCCAGGGTAGCACTGGCGATGGCAGCTTGCGAGCAAACTTCGTTGGACTCCGGCAGCTGGGTCCTGAGCCAAGAACTACTCCTCGAAGATCCTGTGCCCCTTCCAGCATTCCAGGGCCGACGACAACCAGATCCCTGGGAGCAGAGCGGGACGAAGCTCATGGACGAGCGCCTGCTGGATGTGATGATGTGGAAAGTCAAAACTCGAGACAGTTATCTCGAGAGCAGGAAACGTCTCGGAGGAGGAGCTGGCCGAGGCCGACCCGATGCAGCGGCCCCCAAGAACGAAGCCAAGAATGCAAAGGACAAGGACAAAGAAAAGAAAGGGGCAAAAGGGGCCAAGGGCGGCAAGAAAGGTTCGTCGGAGGCGGACCTTCAAACACCAGCGTGAAGCAGGACATCCCGGTCGCCACTAGCGGCCGTAAGGTACCAGGAGCAGGTGCCACTAGTGTGCATGGCTATGAACTATGGAATTCACTTTTCTCCGTGCTGAGCAAGGGCAAATCCCGGCTCAGATTGGCGTGGTTCCACGCAAGGGCTACTTGTGCTCAACAGCGAGCACCAGGAGAGGTTCTTTGGCCGATGCCGGTTCCTTTCCCCGAACTTCACCGCCGAAAAGCAAACAGGCGGCAGCAGGACGCTAGCAGAAAGCTCGCCATCAACTACATGGTGATCGTCCTGAACTATGTGAGCGCTGGGAGAGCGCATTGGAAGCAGATGATTCCTCCGCTGGGAACGCCACTCAACGCTCAGCAATGGGCTTTGGTTCGTCGACTGCAACCTTCAGTGGATGCTTGGAACCAACATGATGTGGTGGACAGCGATGCTATGGGCAGATCCGCAGCAAAGGTGGAAAGCCTTGAGGAAGTGCTAGCAGAACTTGGTCGGCAAGGTTTCGTTTTGAAGAACCAGCTGCAGCAATATTCGGGAAGACCTTCGGGCAGTCTGAGGACTGCGCTTTGGGGCAAAGGAGCTTCAGACGAAGCAGTGGGCTCTTTGAACATGGCTCCAGCTCATCCTGCGAAAGCCATTGAGCCTCGCCGTCTTCGATTTTGGGGAGTTCCTACTTTTGATCCGAGGGCCTTCCTGGACAATGCCAATGCAGCAGCTTTTGAGTTCCCTTTGCAACATGCCTGTGACGTGTCAGAACTTCAGGTGAAGCCGCCTTCAGTCCGAGTCCGACTTCGAGCCGCTGATCGAATCAAGTTTCTGGAGACGTTGGATAGTTCTGACCGTCTAGCTCTGCGACCGACTTCAGAGATCAGGCAGGGTTTGCAGAGTGGTGCTTTCGCCATCCCCAAGGACAGTGAACGTGATCGGATGGTGCTTGATGCCAGACCCGGAAACTGCTGTGAACAAGCAGAGCAGCGTTGGATCCGTTCGCTTGCCGGAATCCATCAACTGCAGCACTTCTTCCTGGAGCCCGACGAGACCCTGTACACCTTTGCCGAGGATCTGCGCGAATTCTATCATGCATTCTTGGTGTCCGATGAGCGCATCCTAAAGAATGCCTTCAAGCTGGAGGTCTCACTCCATGAAGTGCGACATCTGCGTTGCTTTGATTCCAAGATGCTGAACGAAGCTTCACTGACCCCTTGTCTGCGGACAATGGCCATGGGAGACTGTAACGCAGTAGCGTTTGGCCAAGCTTCCCACCTTGGAGTCCTTTTGCAGTCAGGAGTCCTTTCACTTCAGAACTTTATCTCGCTCTCAGGTCGTCCCCCTCGAGATCGCTGGTTCGCAGGCTTGGTCATAGACGATCTGGTTTTGCTGGAAGCCAGGAAGGACGGGGAGCTGGGAGTGTGCAAGGACAAGATGGAAGAGATCAGGGCTCAATACGAGCGAGTCGGACTGCCTCGACATGCTGGAAAGGCCGTTTTCGATGAACCTCGCAGTGAATTCTGGGGTGCAGAAGTTGATGGCAAGTCGGGAACAGTTAGACCCAACCCAAAGAGGCTGATCCCTCTTGCCCATATCATTGCTCGGGTGTTGGAGCTCGGACATGCAACTATAGCGCTGCTGGAAGTCATTGCCGGGTCATTGGTTGCCTCTTTCTCTTTGAGGCGGCGATTCATGTCCGTGTTGGA